>CM053578.1:1127640-1168401 GCA_028646485.1 Cryptoprocta ferox | reverse complement strand
ACCATACTGTCTTGATGAGGACAGCTTTGTAGTAGAGGCTAAAGTCTGGGATTGTGATGCCTCCCATTTTGGTTTTCTTCTTCAATATTACTTTGGCTATTCTGGGTCTTTTGAGGTTCCATACAAATTTTAGGATAGTTTATTCTAGCTTTGAGAAAAATGCTGGTGCAATTTTCATTGGGATTGCATTGAATGTGTATATTGCTTTGGGTAATAATGACATTTTAACAATGTTTACTCTTCTGATCCATGAGCACGGAATGTTTTTCCATTTCTTTGTGTCTTCTCCAATTTCCTTCATAAGTTTTCAAAAGTTTAAAATGTCATATTAATTAGAAAGAAGTCTAAGTTGGATAAATCCTAAAAGTTTTTCAACATTAATTAAATTTGATCATCTTTAGTAAGATAAAAAAGCAGTCCTGTTTCTTTGACAAAGGTTTAGAAAGAAATGAGACAGAGACTGATGAGCCTTGCTTTTGCTGCAACAGTCTCTGGAATAGAGTATCCGAGGATGCTGGTCTGATCATCAGGAGCTGGAAGGACAAACATACAGAAACCCGATTTTTTGGGAGTTTTGACAGCTCTTGTGGTATTTGACGATAATTTAACCTCTTCTGAATTCTTCTTGGAACTCACCACTAAAATCTGGTGCTTAGTACTATCATGTTGAAGGTCTAAGACCATCCACTGATGATTGCAACCATGCTGAAGAGCAAGTCTTAGGCCTCAGGAAAGTTTTACAATGGGAGCAGGACTGACAGGAAAGGTAGTCAGTGGGCATGTGGTGCCACTATTACCTGCTTTGTCCAGAAGTCTGATAAACCAAAACTCTTCTTTCTGCAAGAGCCTGGGATTAATCAATGTGTGAAAGCAAAAAAGGTTATCCCTTTCCATCAGAAAGAAGTTTTGATATGCAGCTTTCTGTTGCCATCTGCCAAACCGTCTCCATAATCCACCCATAATTTAGTTCTGCTTCCTTCACTGATGTTCAAATCACCATCCTCTGAACTACTAAAGTGGACTCTTAATTGGATTTTCACTCCCCTGATCCACTAGACCTGTTCTAAGCAATATAATTACTTCCAACCTCACCTTCAATTCATTCTCCATACTGGAGCCAAAAGCACTATTTGCCTAAATAAAGAACCTAAATGTCATGTCATCTAGAAGATGCTCCCAGCTGCTCCTGCAGTCATGGCTTGCATGACCAGGTCCTTCTCACCTCTCCACTTTCACCTCTCCCTCCTCTCCCCGTGCTCTATACAGATTGACATTCTTTAACTTCTTTTGAAGTGGCAACATTTTTCTAATTCTTGATCCTTAGTATATGCTTTCCTCTCTATATGGAATGCTCTTCCCTCCACCACTATCTAACTCTTGCCAAGCATTCAAGTCTCAGCTTAAGCTTTTCGCAGCCACGCTGCTTCTTGTCCACCAAGTTAGAGAGATTAAGGTCACCCCTCAGCAACTTCCACCACCCTTCTGGGAGCAATTGTTATTCCGTGTATATTGTCTCCTTAGACAAAGCTTCTATTTTATTCATCATTCTATAATCAGAGCATAGGTCAGCAGAGGGGGTACTAAATAAACAATTATCAAATGAAGAGCTTACACTCTCCCTCTTTCCATCTGGTTAATTCTTACTTGTCTTCCTGACCTCAAGTGTCATCCCCCCTTCTTGAAGTCTACTGTGACTCTAGTTTGGACTCAGCACACAGTGTTTCCCTCCATCAGAGCCTCCATCTCACTGTGATATAATTGTCCCCACCATTTGAAGGAAGGACAGAAATGGTGCTTACTTGACACATTATCTCCAGCTACCAGCTATAACCCCCAGTACAGAATTAGTACCAATAAGTAACTACCAGATGCAAGAAATCCAGCATAGCTTGCTGTCTAAGCTGGAATTTTGACATAGTCTGACTGGCAGACAAATCATGGTTAAGATAATCCTATATAAATTATCTTAATAAAAGGTACCCAGTTTTTTTGTTTTTTTTTTTACCTCTCTGAGAAGTGTCTGCCATCCATCTGTGCACTGAGGTGCATTGGAAAGCTCTTCTAGGGAGAGACTGGGTTTATTTTCTTTTTTCTTTTTTTATGTTCCATTTATTTTTGAGAGAGAGAGAAAAGAGAGAGAAAGTGAGGGAACAGGGGAGGGCCAGAGAGAGGGAGACACAGAATCCGAAGACAGGCTCCAGGCTCTAGCTAGCTATCAGCATAGAGCCCTACGCGGGGCCCAAACCCACGAACCATGAGATCATGACCTGAGCCGAAGTCAGACGCTCAACCGACTGAGCCACCCAGGCACCCCAAGACTGGATTTATTTTCTAAAACCTCTCTGGTTCTGCTTCAATGCTCAAACAGGCTCTCAGACAATGTCCAGAGTCCTACCACTCCAATCTAAGCATTATCAAGGGGCCCTTCACAATGACTGAAAAGTTATTTTGTTTACTGATACCCAGAGACCAAGTCAGACCCATGAGTCTTATTATAGTAAGATCAGTGCAGAATAGCAAGATCAATCCTAGTAAAACAAATAAGGTCCCTCAAAGAATACAGGTTTTGTCAGTATGTGGTCATGATGCATTTGTATTTTTTCCATCAACATTCACTGAATACATGATGAGTGCTAAGGGAGGGAGTAAATACTTCACGTGCATGAACCCTGCATTCCTTATCATTGTTTTGAGATGCAGATGTTGTTATCTCTGTTTTCAAAGATGAATAAACTGAAGCTCGGAAGAGTTAAATAAATGGCATGGGATGTCAAGCCCCATGTTCACGTAATCCAAAGCTTATGTTCTATTCTCCAAAATCCTTTCATGGATATGCTCAGTTATTTGTTAACCATCACAAAGAAGACTGCCCACAAGAACCATCTCCCTGTCTTGGCCAAGCTCATTGTTCCTCACTTTTCCCCTTACTCATCCTTCATGAAGCTCTAGGAGTCCCCAGGAGGAGTCTTCATGTGTGCTCCTGTGTCATACACCCCCTGAAGCACCACAGTCTCCTGCCCAGGCTGCCCTGAACGTGCTAGTGTAAAAGTTTCTCCCTCCATCAGCAGGGTCTGAGTCTCACTGCTTGGGGCCTAATGTCTTCTTAATTTTAGTCCAGGTTCCCTGCACTGCATAAGACCCAAATACAGTTCCACAGGGGACATGGGCAGGTGGTGTCTAAGTTACTGCATTCCAGTCCCTGTGGCCTCCCTGTGCCTTTACCCTTTCTTCCTCCCCCCAGCGACTCCTCAGTCATTGTGAAAATAGATTTTTATTGGCTTATCCATTTCGTCCTTTTAGGATTTAGTTTGGAATATTGCTACATAAATATCTTCTTACTACACTTGAGGGTCCCACCTATATTCTGTATGAACATACAGAAACAGAAATATCTGTTTGAACTACACACTACAAAGGACAATAAACGAAACAGGCCTCCCTGGTCTGTGTGTGCTTTAATTCAGCTCCTATACCCTTCACTCTCTTCCCTGAGGGGAGGTTATACTGTGGAAAATCCAAGCACTAGAATCCTGTTATGGCAGTGCAGTAGTGGTGAAATTCTTCCTTCTCATCCAGGACCTCATGGGAATTCCTAGGTGATTCCCTCTGTACCTACAGAGTGCTCTGCTATAACACTGTTCTGGGAGGCACTTATGGGGTGGCCATCTCACATAGTCAATGAGAATGAACTTCTATGGGTGTCTCATATGTCCCCTGTGCAGTGGACTCACCCAGGAGTATTGCTGTGACATTTATGGTTCTGTGAGAAGGCAGGAAGATAGCTGCCAGCCTTTCTTCTGAAGCCCACTGAAATGACTGTAGCTTCTGTGCCAGCTGCCTTGGAAGGAGAGTGCATGAGAATTACCTGTGGGAATCAGTGGGGCAAAAGGGAGAGAATGTCCCAAGAGGAAGACAAGAGAGAGTACAAGAGAGAGTAACCTTGAGATCCAAGTGAATATAGGTTTGTGGGCAAAGATATCCCAGCCGCAAGGTTGAGAAATAAGTGTCAGGAAAGGACAGGATGGCCTGGGCTCAGGGGAAGTTGTATCTGGGCTGGAGGCACCTCTGAGGGGAGTGGGATGTACACCACAGCAGCTTTTCTGCTTCTGTACTTTGATTTGGTCCTAATTTATTATGGCTTTGTCCCCACCAGGATGTAGACTGATGTGGGACAGTGTGCCTTGATAAGCTTCCTTCTGAAACTAGGTCCCTTTGCTTGCTGGGCAGTGCTGTCATGGGGACTGCTACTGGTGAGAGCCAGTGATGCAAATGTCTGTGTGAGCCTTGTGGCATTGGGACTCTCTCTCTCTCACACACACACACACACACACACACACTGCGTTATTTCACAGCATTGATGAGTCCCTGAAATAAATCATCTAAGTTATGCAGCTTGATTTGTGTTGGAGATCTTTAATGATTTTACAATTTCCATCCAAGAAACCCATAAAGTGGCCCTGAAGCATTTATAGTGTTTGTTTGAATATTTAATAGGAGCTGCTAGAAAACTGTTTTATCATGCTCTACTTAGATTGGTAGGTGGCTTGCTGTTTTATTTGGAGAACGATATATTTGCTAATCTTGCTATACAAAAAATCCTTTTATAGAGAGGTAAAGTTATGTTTCCTAAGATGATCCACGGTGGAGATCATTATTTAAACAGTGTAGGTTGGAAATAAAAACTAATAGAAACACCATGTAATATGGAGACATCCTTCCACTCTTCCTAGCCATCAGGATGTCTACAAAGGTTGACCCTTCAACTTGGCCCCAGAAGTTTGGGATCCTTCACATTACAGGCACTAATGGGTCAAGGGAGGTCCTCTCCTGTGAGGTGCTCTCCCTAGGGTGTGGCAAGGAGCAGGGTCAACATGGAAAGAAAGCAAAATGAGACAAGGTATAGGGACCTGGGGACTGGGAAAGAAGAGTCTGTGGTTTTTCTGTTACTTTATTTCTTCATTTCTTTACAACAGAAAAGATAAAATCCATAGGGCCAATATCAAGATGGAGGCATAGGGAGAAGGCAGGAAACAGGCTCATGGGTCTGTCTTTTTTTGGGGGAAAGGTCTGAAGTCTGACCCACTATTTTAAGAGGCCATCCAAGTGTGTATTTTCTAAAATGTGTGTGGTGACATATCTGTATTTATATCTAGGTTGTTATGTGTAGATTATCCTCCTATCCTCAGGAATCTGACAGGAGTGGTGGCAGCCATGGGAAAAAGTTGTGAGATCTGGAGAATTCTGGCCATTTCTCTTTACTAAGTCATGACTAACATTTAGTGTTCTTGGCAAGTAAGATCGTTTATACTAAGGAAGAAACTCTGAAACATCAGGGTTTGTAAAAATATAGAGCATATCAGGTTTTGGTCATCATGTATCAGTGACACTCCTTTTGTTTTTTATGTGACAGCTTTTGTAGACAAATAAATGCCTGAGGAGCATGGGGAGAAGCTTCTCCTCCCCAACCAACTTCTTCTACATGTTTTCATAGGATGCTTGCAGTTCATTATTCTGTCTTCACTCAACAGTGCCTCCTGCCTATGCCATACCAGGCATGTTCTAAACCTGGGGACACGGCAGTGACTAAGTGAGACCCAGAGCCTGTCTTCACCAACTCCCCAGACTAGGACAAGTCACATTAGCAAGAGAGGAGGAATTCAGTGTACAAACATGAAATGTTAGGGGGCGCCTGCCTGGCTAAGTCAGTGCAGCATGTGACTCTTGATCTTGGGGTTTTGAGTTCGAGTACCATGTTGGGTGGAAATATTACTTAAAAAATAAAATATTTTGGGGGTGTCTGGGTGGCTCAGTCAGTTAAGCGTCCAACTTCAGTTCAGGTCATGATCTCATAGTTCATGAGTTCAAGCCCCACGTCAGGCTCTGTGCTGACAGCTCAGAGCCTGGAACCTGCTTCATATTCTGCGTCTCCATCTCTTTCTGCCCTGGTCATGCTATATCTCTCTGTCTCTATCAAAAATAAATAAACATTTACAAATTAAATAAATAAAATAAAATATTTTTAAAAACAAATAAACAATGTGGAAAATACATAAATAAATAAACTATGTGGCAAGGTTCTGGGTATCACAGTAGACTTTTCAGTCTTGGAGATTACACAATTGCTAACAAAAGCAATTTAACATTCTGCTAAAAGAATAGAGATGGTGTGGGGCTGGATTTGACTGACTTCATTTCAGAACCCTTTTCAGCATTAAGAAGGGAAAAGTGATTATTCCAACCCTGTGTGTCCTAGTGATACTGGGAGGAGATGCACAGCCATTCTGTAAACTAATTAATGAATATATTTTACAGTAAAATGAGCATATACACATTAAATAAATAGAATTATGTATATGCATTTTTAATCCTGATATATGGTATCATCCTTTAGAATCCAACCATGTCTAATTGATCTTTAAAACCACAATATAGGGACGCCTGGGTGGCTCAGTCGGGTGACCATCTGACTCTTGGTTTCAGCTCAGGTCATGATCTCCTGGTTTCGTGAGTTTGAGACCCACATTGGGCTCTGTGCTGACAGTGCAGAGCCTGCTTGGGATTCTCTGTCTCCTCTCTCTGCCCCTCCCCCACTCATACTGTCTCTTATTATTAAAATAAATTTATTTATTAAAATAAATTAAATACACTTAAAAAACACAATATGTATGTTGCTGAAGGCCCTTTATATATATATATATATATATATATATATATATATATATATATTTTTTTTTTTTTTTTTTTTTTTTTTTTTTGGTAACGAATGTATGAATAATGTAACTCACATATAATGAGTAAGGCATGCAACTTCGGCTCTGGAATGTAATTAAAGCACTCCCTGTAGCATCTTAAAATAAAATTTGTGAACCCTCAGTAACTTTCTCTCTGTTATACTCCTTATGCTTCCAGCCCCTCCCACCCAGTAGGTCCATGAGCTCTTACATGCTTCCAAACGTTCCAAGCGCCAGGGCTCAGTCGTATCACTCCAGTCAGGGAGGCTTACTACCCAGCAGTGATCTGCAGTCTATGCACACGGGGAAGAATCCCTCACCACTCACCATGCTACAAGGCACAGGGCAGTGCCAGGAAACCTCTGCTGGTCAATGGAGACCACTGCCACTGGGAGAGTAGGCTGCACTCCACTGACTCTTGTGTCCCACCCTAGGAACCCCCCCAAGTCACCACAATGCTGGAGCCTGTGCAGGCTGGAGTGGGAGTTGGAGTGGGAGCTCCAGTTCAGGTAGTGTGAGGAGGTCTTCAACACTGCTGGACCTGACTTTCACCTCTTGTGACCACTCTGAGGGCCCCAGGAAGGACTAATATCCATCCACACCTAGTTTTGATGTTCAAGTACTATTGCTCATAGTGTCATCACTCTTTTTTTTTAATGTTTTTATTTATTTTTGAGAGAGAGAGAGAGAGACAGCATGAGCAGGGGAGGGTGAGAGAGAGAGGGAAACACAGAATCTGAAGACAGGTTCCAGGCTCTGAGCTAGCTGTCAGCACAGAGCCCAACATGGGGCTCAAACCCACGAACTGTGAGATCATGACCTGAGCCGAAATCAGACGCTCAACCAACTGAGCCACCCAGGCGCCCCGTGTCATCACTCTTTAAATCACTCAGAACCACTGCTTCTAAGAGCAGCCTATCCCCAGGACACAGATGATCATGAACCCCTAGACCCCAGAGTCACACTGACTGTTGGTTCTTTTTGATTCTGGGCCAGCTCTGCAGTCAGCTTGCTTTTTCATCTCATTCAAACCTTGAGAATTTTACTTCAGGGGCCTGTTCACCTTTGTCCACCTAGAATTTGTGCAGGGTGATCCTAGGCCATCAGGTTCTCCCCAACAAGTGTCAGTTGCTTTGAACTTCAGGCAAAGGCATGAGGGATACAATCCTTTCCTTTTCCTAAAGCCCTTGGGCTCTGAATGTTTGCCCACCCTCCCAAGCAAGCTGCCAGCTTTGCATAGGAATAGGAATAGTTTCTTAACAGAGAGTAATGCATTAAGGCCCATACTCAGCAGATTTCTCCACTATTTTTAAAATTAGCATTGTTTATTTTATTTATTAATGTATTTGTCTACCAATCTCCTCAAGAATCTTTATCATGTTCTTTAAAAAGGCAATGGGAATAGAAATAGTTATCTTTTCTGATTCCAGAGCCAAAACAGACAGGAGGCAGTCTGACCCCCACACTCACTAGTGTATCTCACTGCACTTCTGGTAGCATAATGGACATCACCACCTGCAGCCAGTGGAGGGCAGTTGAGAGAATGGCCACCCATGCATCAGGTGATTTTAATGCCAGTGAATGTGACCAGATTTACAGCCTGGAGCCTGGAGGTGAGGACAGAAGCCTTGGGCATATTATTGAATACCCCCTTAGCATCCATTCAGAAATCCCCAACAACTCCCAATGGATGAGCATGTCAACAGTGCACGTGGAAGTGCTTCATAAACTGTAGAGTAATAAACAAATGTGAACGGCAACTAACAGTTATCATTACCAATAATACCCAGGAGAGGTCAGAACTCTCTCATCAACAGTCTGGCTCTCTGGAAAGTTGGCGGATTTAAGACCCACACAGCTATACATTTAGCTCTTTGGAGACTCTCAGGCCTGGTTCCCCAGTACAATTGTCTGTGTTTCTCAGGTAAGTTATGTACACATTCCCTTGTCAGTTTCCTAAGGATGTTCATGCTCACCCATCACCATCCCTGTTAACATTTGTCAGGTGCTCTCTCTGGCTGAACTCACTTTTGGAGCTCTTCATAGATGAACTTTTTCACACCTCACCAGAGCCTTGGAGGTGGAGCTATTTTTATCTAATCTCTGTTCTTCAGATGAAGAAACTGGATAGGTGAAGCACTTTGCTCAACGTTAAAAGGGAGAATGCAAGTACAAGGCAGTACAAGTCCTGGCACAAAGGAAGAGCAGGAGGAGCTGGACCCGTAGTCAGAAGAGGAACTATCACCTACCTACCTGTGAGCTCTGAGGACTGTGAACTGCCCTGACCAGGAGAAACCACTGTCTCAGCCTCCTGCCTTTTGACTTGTGCTGTTTCACACACACACACACACACACACACACAGTGATATTGTGATTTTTAATAGGAAAGAAAGTTTTCATCCTCTTTCTGGCACAGAGCTCCTAAAACCCTTGGAATTTCCTAAAGTTTGAGGACAACTAAGGTGTCCTTTGTTATGTTATCCGTGACTTTTGGAACCAGAACAGGGCTGGTTACCAGGGAAGCCAACCCTGTGATTAAAGGGTTGAAACTGTCAGTCCCACCCCTGACCTCAGGAGAGAAGAGTGGAGCTGCTGTTAAGTTCAGTGACCCAGGGCCAATAATTTAATCAATGGTGCCTATGTAATGAAGCCTCCATAAAAACCCAAAAGGACTATGTTCAGCGAGCTTCTGTGCTGATGAACATGTGTTGGTGCTTGGAGGGTGCAGCACCTGGACAACATGGAAGCTTCATGCTAAACCTCACTCTAAGCATCTTGCATCTGGCTGTTCCTGAGTTATATCCTTGTATGATAATCTGATGATCTAGTAAAACGTTCTGAGTGCTGTGAGCCTTTCTAGCAATAATTAAACCAAGGAAGGGTATGATGGAAACCTTTGCTCTGTATTCTGTGTGTCAGAAGCACAGGTAATAATGGGGATTCATGTCTATCATCTGAATTGGGGGGAGGGCAGTCTTGTGGGATTAAGCCCTCAATCTGTGGAATCTGATGATATCTCTGGGTAAATAGTTGAATTCACAAACTAAATTCACAACTAAGTTGAATTTTAGGAAACAAAGCTAGTGTCCTGAGAAATGCTTGAATATGTGGGGAAATTTCCCCTCTTACATATTAGAATTGAGTCTAGGAACCCAAAACACACACACACACACACACACACACACACACACACACACACACATGCATACTACCTCAGCATTCCCTGCCCAGGCTTAAATCCTCTTTCTCTGTGCTTCCCAGACTTCTGCTTCTCCTCCAGAGCCTATAAGGATGTAATCTAGACTGTAAGACCCTAGGTACACTCTTCCCTGTGCATTTCTGTAAATCCATACCTAGCACAAGGATCTTCTTATTGGAGATGGTTGTATGATTTTTAACTTAAATTATCTGATGCTTGGGAGAAGGATAAGTGGTATGTAATTTGAATTTTGCATATTTATTCATTGATTAACCACATGAAAATTGAGTCATTGAGCACTGAATGTGTTCTATGTACACTTTCTTTTTGCGAAGAAAAAGTATTGTTTGATATGACCAGATATGACCAGAAAAAAATGACAGGAAATATTTCCAAATTATTTGGTAAATATAACACTAGGAAAATTGCTCTTGGCAACATGAATGTGAAGTACATTGCTATGGAAACCAAAGGAAAGATGAAATTAATTTAGGCCAATCATAGAAAGTTAGAGTCCTTTAGAGGAAAAATAAAAGGCTATTTTATGTCTTCTTTTCCTTGTCCCCTCACTGTGTCCCCACTGTGCTAGAGTCAGACATTTTAACAGGAACAAACACAGATAGTGAGATAAGCATTGCTGAATGGCTCCCATTTACTCACAGCTGCGCCATGCTCTGATTGGGGGGTGGGGTGGGGGGAAGACACACAGGCAGAAATAAGACAGGAGTCCACAGCTTTCTTTTGTCACATACTACAACTACTAATTTGTCCTCCATCTCTGTACTTTGTTATTTCAAAGAAATAGTGTATCAACTGAACAATACAGTACATAACTTTTGAGATTAGCATTTCTCACTTAACATTATCCTTTGAGGCTCATTCAAGTAGTTGCATATCAATAGTTTCTTGCTTTTATGGCTAAGAAGTAGCCTATGGTGTAGATTACTGCAGTCTGTTTAACCATGTACCTAGTGAGTCATTTCCAGGTTTGGCTACTATGAACAGAGCTACCATGTGTTTTCTTAATCTCCTTTGAGACTTTCTATTTGACTCAAGGATTACTTAGAAAGAAGTATGTTGCTTAAATTTCATGTGTTTGAAGATGTCTCTGTTTTCTTTCTTTGATAGTAGACTTCTACTTTGTTTCAATTCTGATTATAAAACATACTCTACATGATTTCCATTCTTTTAAATTAGTTAAGGTTTATTTTATGACTCAGGGTGTGTTACATTAATAAAACTTTGAACACTTGTGTGAAGTTTTTATGTAAAATAAGTTTTTCTTTCTCTGGAAACAATCTGATGACATATAAGCACTTGCATAGAATGTAGATTCTGCTGTTGTTACTTAAAATATTCTCTAAATATTAATTAGACCCTATTGTGCAAGGTTGCTGTGATCTTATCTCTGTCTGATTTTTTTCTGGTAGTTCTATAGATTGCAAAGAGAGAAGTGTTTAATTCTCCAACTACAAATGTGCATTAGCTGATTTCTTCTCTCAGCTGTCAGATGTATTTTAGAGCCATATTGTTTGGTGCATACACATTTATTGTTCTTCAAAGCCCCTTCAGTTGCTCTGCTCTTATCCTGCTCTTTTGGCTAGAGAGAACAGAACTTTTAAAGTTGTTTGTCTATATCTGCTAGAAATTCTAGCCTTCAAGATTAGCCCAGGATAGACCAGAACCAACAAATACTTCTTTTTAAACATTTTTATTTTTCACTAATGTTCGAAGGTAAGTAATTAAAATAGCATCACATCCATAAGTAAAATGACATTACTGTGATACCTTCCTCCATTCTCCCAGGGAAGAGAAGGATTGCTTTACCTTTACCCAGCTGAATCAGGAGATTAGAAATGCCTGGGAGGCAGAGAAATGAGTGTTCTAACTCCTTGGCTAGAGAATTGCTAAGGAGAAAGGAACCATTGTTTGCATTTGTCTTTATTGGAGGGGATGTTTTGTGGCTATTGCAGGTCAGTAATAACACTGTAGGGAGGGTTGAGAAATAAGAGCCACCCATTACCAAGTAGATTTAGGATGTTATCTCTAGGATTTAAGCTCTGAGCAGGTAGTGCCTATGTTTGAGTTGGTACCACTGCACTCTGTCATCCCCCACATGGTCACTTATAAATTTCCTCTGTGTCCTCAGACTGTATGCTCCCTGCAGATAGAGAGCCAACTGCAGGCATATAGGTACTTTAGCAACATGGAGGGTCCACTACATGTGTTGCAGCCTGCTGGATTGAAGTTTCTACTGAAATAGTGTAAAAGAAGGGATGCAATCATTCCAAAGGAGGTTTCAGAACATGTGCAGGATTTGTAAAGAAAGCTGGTTACATGACTCTTGAAACCACTCACCCACCATTGGAATATAAAAGGTTAACTGATTGGGAATTAGAAGGAAATTTGGTAGGGGATGTATTTGGAGAAAGCTCCTGGAGCCTTTGAGTTTCATTCTCCAAACAAATGAAGAAGTTCAAAAGAGAGAATCAGGTCTTGTTTGACCCTGTCCAATAGAATCAAATGGGAGCAAATAGGCCTCAAAAACCAAACCAAACCAAAACAAAACAAACAAACAAACAAACACTTGAGATCTACCTTTGTATTAGTAGTAGATAAGGATGAAGAAACAGACAAATGAAAAACTTGATGAATACAGATTATGCAGGTCATATGAGTCAAAGAAATCATAGGTAAAAGACCTGTCAAAGTGAGGGTTCAAGAGAGGGGAATTAGTTTAAATACCTTCTGAGCCCAGAACATAAGGTCGATCTACATCATGAAAATTATGAAAGAATTTTCTTGTCTCCTTTAGCTCTCCTTTTCCCAGTTCCTCTTTCTTAGCAAGGTCATGGGTAGAAGGGAGAGTCGACAGACATAGGTCAGACCACACCTCACCTTAGGAAAGCAGGATGACCATGTACTACTGGCCTCCAGGAGGGAATTGAGAAAAGGTCTTATTTTTAAATGTACTCAGAAGCTTGGATTAGTACCTGAGATTATAAAATATTAATTACTGAATTACACAGTGTTGGGGAAATTAGAGTGACTGTAAGAAATCTCATTAACAAGGGCACCTGGGTGCCCTAGTCAGTTAAGTGTCTGACTCTTGATCTTGGCTCAGGTCATGACTTTGAGCCCTGTGTTCAAATCCCTGCTTGAGATTTTCTCTCTCCCTCTCTCTGCCCTTCCACCTCTCTCTCTCTCTCTCTCTCTCTCTCTCTCTCTAAAAATAAATAAAATAAATAAATAAACATTAAAAAAATAAGAAAACTCAGGGTGCCTGGGTGGCTCAGTCGGTTAAGCATCCAACTTTGGCTCAGGTCATGATCTCACAGTTTGTGAGTTTGAGCCCCATGTGGGGCTCTGTGCTGACAGCTCAGAGCCTGGAGCCTGCTTCTAATTCTGTGTCTCAGTCTTTCTCTGTCCCTCCCCCACTTGTGTTCTGTCTCTCAAAAATAAATTAATGTAAAAAAAATTAAGAAATCTCATTAACAAAGAGTGACAGGAAAAATCTTTGTCTCCACAGCAGTGGAGGAGGAGTAGCAGTGGAGGAGATATCTCCATTACATAAATATAAATGGGAAGTAGGAGACAAAAATCATAATACTTTCTGATTACAACTAAAAGGTTTTACTAAGCCCTGCATGTTCTGCCATTTACCGAGAGCCTTCCATATGCTAGGTACCATATTGGGAGCTTTAAGAATGAAATGCCAATCTTCCTAGGAACTCTTGTCAGTGTCATTGTTCCCCCTACATACAGGAGTCAACAAGCTCCATGATATGTAACTTGTCTAAGAACTCACAGGTAGGAAGTGACAAAGTGATAGACTCAAGTCTGTTTGGCTCCAAAGATTGTGAACTGGTAGTCATTTCTTTAACAAGTAAAGAAGAAATCATATAAGCAGAATCGCACATCATCCATTTTCTTATGAAGCCTGTAGATTAGTGGGTAAGTGAGACATGAATAAACTAGAAATACTAAAGACAGGGGTTCCTGGTTTGCTCAGTCAATCAAGCATCCAACTTGATTTTGGCTCAGGTCATGATCTCACCATCATGAGATGAAGCACCTTGTGGGGCTCCATGCCCAGCATGGAGTCTGCTTAAGATTCTCTCTCTCTCTTTCTCTCTCCCTGCCCCTCCCATGTTCATGTGCACATGCTTGTTCTCTCCCAAATTTAAATAAATAAATAAATAAATAAATAAATAAATAAATAAATACTTAACTTTAAAAAAGCTACTCAAGACAAGTAAGTAACTGAGGACAAAGTGAGATAAGTGCTTCAAAGGAAGTAAAGGTGGTTCTAGGTAAAGAAGAGGTCTGGCTTTGGATCAGGGAAACCTCTTAATAGGAAGATGAGAAGATAACTGGGTGGGAGAAGGAAGGGAATGGAGAGCATTTCAGTCAGTTGGAACAGCACACACAAAGAAGGGAAGAAACTCAGGACCTTGAAGATCAGAGACTGGAGCCAAAAGAAAGCCCAGGAAGCTGGAGCATAGCGAAGGAGGGGAAGAGCAGCATCATGAAAGGAAGATGGAGACTCCTGCAGGGTCCATGTGTGGGGTCCCCTTGTCGATGGCAAGGAGTTTAGTTTTTGTCTTAAAAGTCTTCCGGTGCTTTCTTCCCATCTTGCTACCGAAACCTTAGGTCTACTAGCTCATTGGATTCCCTTTCATGTAGGTGTGAGGTCCACACTGGGGAGTCAATACATCATATAGATAAAGAGCAGAGGCTCTGACAGGTGCCAGACAGACCTGACTATGCCATTTGTTAGCCATGTCACTTCGGGCATGTTGAGTTACCTTTTGACCTTCAGTTCCCTCACTTAATGTTGGAACAATAATAGTGCCTACTTGGTAGGGTCATAATGAGGAATGAATTAGATTATGTAAAGCAAGTTTCACCCAATCATCCCAGCCTGAAAATGTCCGATAGATGTTAGCTGTCATCCCTACATTGTGCTCAAGGAGACCATGTAGGGACTCTTCTCTTTTGGCTTCTAGGACACTAGTGTATGACTCTTTTAAACCACTGGGGGTATAACAATTAAGTTTTGGGATAGAAAGCACCCTTTTTGCCTTAATAATCATAGAATAAATTTCTGAGCACACATCCGCCTCTATTCTCATTAGATGAAGTACAAACTCCCCTCTAGGGTATTCTGTCCTGCCATACCATGGTGGCATTGGGAAATAAGAAAATAAAATCAGGTTTATTAAGAATATACAGGGCTGCCAAATTAGAGAAAGTATGAGAACACATCAGATGTTCCCTCACTCAGCATAAAAACCCAGGCACACCTGTGTCAAGAAGTGATTCGGAGTAGATCAAGGAAGGAAGTGAGATATTAACAAAAAGTAGAGAGCAGTAGTATTTTGTCACTCTGATATCAGTAAACATGAGGAAATGTGTGAGACTCTTTCCAAAAAAAATCTGAAGTTTAGAATTAAGACTAAAAGAATAAAATGAATTTGGGAGAACCAAGTTAGGGAGAACATAAGAACGAGATTTATGGGTATAATTACATCTTTTTCCATCCATCTAAATTTACTAGTATTATTACTAAAACTTTCATTGATCAAATATCTGCTGTGTTCTAGAACCTGTGCTTTATGTTTTACACTTCAGGTTTGACAGAAAAACAGATTGTGCAGATCATGGAAATAGCTCATTTTTCATCTAAATTTTCACCAACGCTTAGGAGAATGACACTGAAGTGATCTTTAAATTTTCTGAGCATTAATTTCTTATGTACATCAGTAATAATAACTACTAATAGGGTTATTGTTGAGAGAAATTAGATGGCCATCAAGTCCAATTCCAATATTATTGGATTGCAAATCCAATAGGTGTAGGTTGGGCTTGGATGGGTACTATGAGCATTGCTTAAAATAGAGCTAAGCACAGATTGTGAGGATGATACCCAGGGCTTCACAGAGCACCTTTCCTTAGCATGGCCATACCCCCCTCACTATGTCCTTCATACCAACCTGGAGTGTCTGGATGACCCATCTCTTTTTCACATTGAGGACTGTGATGATTCTTCTATGACGAGCACATTGCATAGAGCACGGGCTCAAGACATTTTTATCAAATGAAATCCAATCACCAATATGAAATTTCAGACCCATGACTCAATTTCTGACAACTGGAAGTGACCCCAGACATTGATGACAACAAAAAAGTACACGAAGTTAACAGGAATGGCAACCCAAGTGTGGTGTAGGTGGTCAATGGAAAGCCACTATTAGCAGTTATATTAGCAGGTGTGTTCATGGCCTACAACTAATGCTGTGTCTCTTAAACTGCTCATAGACTTCCACTTCTAGCCAGATTAAGTAACAGAGACTGAATTTACTCTTCTGCATAAAGAAAGCTAACAACAATAACTGTAAAAGTAGGCAAAGTAATAAATAGTGGTCTTCAAGATACCATATATCTGGCAATAAAACCTGGGTCATACAGTAAATACGTATTTAACTTTCTAAGAAACTGCTAAACTGTTTTCCAAAATGGTTGTACCACTTTCTTTCTTTTTTAATATATTTTTTCTTACATTTCCACCAGTAGTATGTTTGAATCTAGTTCCTCTACTTCTTCACTAGTGCTTAGTATAGTCAGACTTACTTTAGACATATTAATGGGTCTGTAGAGATATATAATTATGGTTTTAATTTGAATTTCCCTGATATATTTTGCTTTTGGTCTCATTACTAAAAATAAAATATTTACCTAATCCAGGGCACAGTTTTTTTTCTCTTTTGTTCAATCTTCTGAAAGTGTCACAGTGTAGGTCTTATGTTAGGTCTATGATCCACTTTGAGTAAAATTTTGTGCATAATGTGAGGTATGGATTTTTTTACTATGTTGTTGTGCCCCATTTGATAAAACTTTGGAGTTTTAACTATATGAAAGAGTTAAGTTTGTAGCATTCTTGTTTTCAGGCAGAAATTTTTGTTATGATAGAAAAGTCTATTTTCTTCATTCAATTTCCTTTTTTAAAATTTTATTTATGATTTTAATTAAAGTATAGTCGATGCATAATACTATATTAGTTTCAGATGTACAACAGAGGTATTCAACATTTATATACATAACAAAAATGATCAGCAAGATAAATCTAGCTACTGTCACCATACAAAGTTGTTGCAATATTATTAACTATATTCCCTATATTGTACTTTGCATCCCATGTCTTATTTATTTTATTACTGGAAGTTTGTACTTTTTAGTACTCTTCTCCTATTTCACCTATACCCCCACCACCTTCCCCTCTGGTAGACACCAGATTATTCTCTGTATCTATGAGTCTGTTTCTGTTTTGTTTTGTTTTGTTTCTTTGTTTTTTTTTTAGATTACACATACAAGTGAAATTATATGTTATTTGTCTTTCTCTGACTTATTTAATTTGTCATATTACCTTCTAGGTCCATCCATGTCATCACAAATGGCAAGATCATTTTTAATGGTTGAGTAATATTCCATTGTTTATATACCACATCTTCTTTGTTCATTCATCTATGAATGGACACAGGTTGCTTTCATATCATGGCTGTTGTAAATACTAGTTTAATGAACATAAGTGTGTATTATCACTTTGAATTTATTTTCTTTGGATAAATACCCAAAAGCAGAATTGCTGAATCATACAATAGTTCCATTTTTGAATTTTCTGAGGAAATGTCACTGATGACTAGTGATGTTGAGCATCTTCTCATGTGTCTATTGGCACTATTTGGAGAAAAATCTATTCAGACCCTCTGCTCATTTTTAATTGTATATTTTATATTGACTTGTGTGAGTTCTTTATATATTTTGGATGTTAACCAATTATTGGATATATCTTTTGAAAATCCCATTCAGTAGATTGCCTTTTCATTTTGTTGATGGTTTGCTTTGCTGTGCAAAAGCTTTTTAGTTTTATATGGCCCCATTTGTGTTTTTTTGGTTGTTTGTTTTTCTGTTTTGCTTTGCTTTGCTTTGCTTTGCTTTTGTTGCCGTCGCCTGAGAGGACAGATCCAAAATAATATTGCTAAGACTGATGTCCAGGAGCTTACTGCCTCTGTTTTTTTTCCAGGAGTTGTATGGTTTCTAGTGTTACATGGAAGTCCCTATCCATTTTGAGTTTATTTTTGTACATGGTTTAATGAAGTGGTACAGTTTCATTCTTTTGCATGGAGTTGTCCAATACATCCAGTTTCTTGAGGATAATAGTTTAATTCTAAAATAAAACCATTTGTCAATACAGGCAAAATGTAGCTTCTTATATTATTGAAATTTCTATTTTAATTTTCTTTATTTTCCAGAGTGAAGGAAGGAAAGCCAACTGTGGTTTACCATGGTTGAATATAGATAGATAGAATGTTTAAATTTTAAATTAAAGTTAATGCAAATGCAAGCTCTGAAATATGTTAATACAATGGAGCTGGGTGTGCTGGTATTAGGTGGTCAATCTTTTTGGTGGAAAGCACAGCAGGGAATTTCCAGCACTTCCATTTATAAAACAAGTGCCCAGTAGTAAGTGATTAGTATTGATGTAATTATGATCTGCTTAGAGTAACATATATATTGTATTCTAGGTGGAGAAGCAGGATAAACAGAAAACGGAGAATGGAATGAGACTTCCATCTACAGTATTAAAAAAAGGAGGAGCTGGGTGACACCAGAGAGTGAATCTAACAAGGGAATCATAAACAGATAAATCAAAATTAAAACTAGGAAATGGTGAATGCCATCTTTTGATGTGAAAGAGAAACATTTGAGTTATATTTTCTTGCTAAAAATGCTACCTATGGAGATGAATTGTTGACAGTCTACTCTGCAGAAGGTAACCATCTTGGAGAATAGCATCTCAGATCACATTCCAGAGGGTACTTAATGTAGTGGAAAGAGGAGCATGTGGAGTCACTATCTTACTTGACGGTGACATTGGCAAACCACTTCACCACTATGAACTTGTCTTTTCATCTGAACACTGAAAAATATTCTCCTTTCTCTCTAGAGAGAAGCATATAGCAAGGCTTCAGAATGGGTGCATTACGTTTGCCTACTGAGCTGAGTGACTACCATGTGCAACCACCCCACCTTAGCAGTCTGCATGCCCCTCCATGACCCTGTGCAGGAGCAGCTCCAGGTGTGCTCACTCGTCCCGTCAGCCCTACCATGGTGGAAGCTCTGGACTAGGGGAGGCTTTGGCTACACACCCACCTGCCATCCATCCCTGGTCCACACTCCAGAGCTGGCACCTCTGAAGACACTGGAGAAAGACCCCCTCTAGCTCTCAACTGAATGCTTCCAATTACTTTTATGAAAACCTCAGAAACCAAAATCTGGCAGAAAGAAAAAATATATATTTTTATAGATCTTTACCCCAGAAATAAACAAATCAACCTTCCTTCCTTGGGAATAGCATAAGAAATGTCTTTGCTTTAGTGGAAACCTTGTCATAGTAGTCTTGGCTTTTCACCATCAGCAGATGTTTTATAAGCTAAGCCCTCAGACAGAGATGAATTGATTATTTTTTTTGTACTTCAAAGCCTCACAAAGGTAGTGTGCCTGAGAATTCATTAGAAAAACAGGATTTGTCAATGTTTCTATAGTTTTATTATTTAATGACAAACAGTTTAAAGCCACAGGTAATTGTTTTTTATGTTTCAATAACTGCCTTAGAGGCTAATTAGATTGTAAACAGACTCTAAGATTCTCAGAAAGTGATGACTTTAATGTTATTTTAAGGTAAAGGACCTGTTCAGAGATCATCAGAGCAGGACTCACTCCATTCTTTTGAGCATGAAAAAGCAGAATGAAGCCTCTGCAAACTAATGTCAGTTTCACATATATTATGGTGTATTGCTTGTGACACTAGGAGTCAGGGGGATTCCATCTATGGAGGTCCAAAGCAGACAGCAGTGTGCTCACATGTGTGAGTGGGTGTGATGGGGGCAGATGCCAGGTCTTGGGAGACTCCTCTGAAGGTTGCGAGTCAATCTAATCCCACCTTGGAAGGTTTATAGTACAGCCCATGCTGCTGCCACCTCACAAGGACTTCCCTGGGCTCCCATAGCACTTCCAAGCTCCCACAAATGAGTCATAACAGGCCTCTACTTGAAAAAATATCATGCTTCATTATTGTGATATCACAGGGGCCAATAAACCAGAAGATAAAAAGAACAACCCCTGAAATCTTATTCTTACCCTCAGGTTTGGGGGCAAGTTTTATATCCCATTGCCACTGACTCCCTGCTTTATGATTTCATATAACTGGTTTCTTCCAGTATTTACTTCTTGTTTTTTCTTTTCTGACTCATTTCAGCAAGGAAAAAGCACAGATAAAGGCTATGGTCAATGGTATACAGTGGCCCCCAAAGTTTTGTACACAAGTCCCATAAAAGCCAATGTCATGTGCATGCAGAAGAGCTTCTTTGTCCACAGCCAGATGCTTATAATGTAGTAAGGTTCAGCTATCCCCTTTCTATGTGATGTCACCCAGGCTTGTACCACAGGTCAATCTAGGGGCCCTATAGAGCTCACCCCCTTTGTCTTTCTCTTGATCTTTGGTAGAGTAGAGAGGGTCTGGGCTTGTTTTTCCTTTGATCCTTGGTTGAGTAAAGAGGGTCTGAGCCTTGGGAATCTGGGGCAGGGACAGCAAAGATCCCAAACATCAGTGCTCCCCTTCCATGGTAAATAACTGTGGCTAGGCTAGGACTGCCTCACAAAGCACAGACCTCCCTAGTTTTCTGCATTGAGGTATGATCACATCACTGGTTCTTACTGATGCATTGCTAGTGGAAATCCTGTGAATCATTCTCAGGCTGTGGTTGTTAAGTACTGGGTGAAAGATCCTCCATCCCATCTGCTTTCCTCATCCAGCAGCTGGATGGTGCCAAAAGAACTGAAGTTACACGATGGCAAGTCTTCAGAGGAAGCAACCTGGGTTGCTGAGCTGAGTGACTGCCTGCGGCAGGGGTTGTCTGTTTAGGAGCATGTTGAACTTCGCATGAGTGAGAAAGCAACTTTATAATATTAATCACAGAAGTGTGTAAGCTGTTAGTTACGATAGCTGTGAAAGTAAAGCCAGTTAATAGAATACATGGTCAGACTGCTCTGAATTGAAATCTGGTCTCTTCCATGGTACCTTTGATCCTGGCCAAGCTATTTACCACCTATGAGCCTATACAACCAAGATAACAATACATATTTTTGAACATAATACATAAGTAGACAAAGAAGACACATTAGTTAAACTTAGCTAAAAAGAAGAGGCACTGGCTCACAAAAATCTAAAGATATATCAACAAGGAAACCATGAAAAGAGCAGGGAGGGCTTTCCACTGAGAGATGACAATCCCAAGGTCTCAGTGCAGGGCTAACATCACTGCATCCCAGTTCTGCTTCTTTTCCGCTGTCTGTGGATACCATCCTAATTTTCATTCACTTGAGATCGCTTTTCTCCAAATGGCCAAAAATTTAAAAACAAAGATGCTAACAACACCTAGGTTATATCTCACAACCTCCACTTCAGGAAAAGATGTATCTAGCTTTCAGGTTCCCAAGTCCAAATTGCCAATGCGGGATCTGTGATCAGGTGCTTGTGTTTGGGGAAATTGGCTATGTCAGGTGGGCTGGGGAGACAGGTAGGGGTGGGGCAACATGGAACAGGCTGTGTCATAAAAGATCAGCTTTTGTGGAAGCCAGGTGCATAGGGAGAGAGCCAAGCCATCAGTGTCCACCATGCAATACCAATCTCCACAGGATTATTAGCTGGACAAGGAAATAACAAGGTTATTAGCAGGGCAAGCCTGAACATGGGCTCTCCTTCAGCTCTGAAATAATTTCTACAGTCGCAGTTTTTCAAATGCCTAATGAACCTCACTACAATCTGTCTGAAGTTGATTTTTGGTAGCTCCAACCAAATGGCCTTCCTGGTGCCCTTGCTCTTGGGAGAGGCCCCACTTCTCAACTACCAAAGCTGAAAACTAGATGCAAGTGTACCTCTCCCATCTCTGGTTACAGTCCCCAGTCTTTTTATTCTCTAGATAGTAAATACTCACAAAAGCCTCTGGGGATTCCCCACATGCTCAGCATTGAGCCACATTTGGGCTCAGTTTAGCTATCTTTCTCCTTGGAATGCCCATCTGCACCCCTCATCCCTTTCTCATTCCTTCCTCTACAGTCAGCTCGGCACAAAATCTCCAGGAAGCCCATCAGCACCTCCAGGCTGCCATGAGGCTACCAAGTTCACACCCCTGTATGTTTTAATTACACCCACCTATCTGCTTCCTCCACTGGACCATGCCTCCCTAAAGGCTGTGTGGACTGTCTTCTCATGTCTGTATTTTACCATTGACATCTAGCACAGTACCTGGCATGTGGCTGATGCACTAACAACATTTGTTAAGCTGAATTAAGTACTACAGAAAGAACATATAATGCATCTAACACATATGCTTTAGTGCCTCCTCTAAATGCCTCCTTCAGCATCCTGGTCAAGAGAGTCTTTGTGGCTCAGTAAGAGTGACCCTCCCCACACAGTCTCTTATGTCCTCTGCACCTAGAGGGAGCTCACTCTCTGGAGCCTGAGGTACTTTGTAACTCTATGGTTTTCACTGGTTTCTCTGGAACACACAGGGCCTGAGGATGTCCACACAGTAGAGCATAGGGACTTGGAACAGATGCCAACCAGACCTGATTTTCACTGGGGGAACTGAAAATAACTTCTTTGTACAAAAACAAATCTTATACTATGCTCTATTAAAATATAGTGTAATAGTAAAAAGTAAATGGATTTAGGGGAATTTGATCAGAAACCTTTCCCTTTTCCACCGAGTGACTTTGAGGGAGTCACTGGCCCACACTGATGGCAGCGGTTGTGTCTGTCTGATGAAGTAAAGAATAGGATCTAGGGAGCTGCACAAATTAAGTGTGATCATGACTAGGGAAGTAACACCAGGGCCACAGCACAGCACAGAGCTGCCATTTGTCATCATTATTGCCCCAAAATTATTTCTCTTAGTTAATAAGTAGTATTAATTAATGTCCCATAGTAGATGAATAAATACTATGTTAGTGATTTTATAATATTTTATAACATGGAATTATAAAGAGTAATAGTAATAGGTAACACTTATTATGCCAGATATGTTCTAAACACTCTTTGTAAATTAAATAGCTTAATCCTCATAACAATCCTAGAAGTAGGCTTAGTATCCTCATCTCAAGGATAAGAAACTGATGACTACAGAAGTTAAGTGATGTGCCCAAGGTCACCCAGCTTTAAGAGGCAGAGGTGGAATTCAATACAAACCATGTAACTCCTGTCTCTGTTCTCCTGAGTGTGTTGTGGACCAAATATTTGTATGTCCCCCAAAATTCATTTCATGAAACCATAACCCCCAGTATGACTATATTTAGGCATAGAATTCTAAGGATTGATTAGGATTAAATGAGGCCAGAAGAGTGAGGCCTTAATCTGATAGTGTCTGATATACTCTGAAAGTATATCAGAGACCCTCCCCTGTCTCTGTCCACCACTTGAGGACAGTGAAAAGGAAGCCATATGCAAGTCAAGAATAGAGGCTTCACCAGAACCTAACTGTCAGCACCTTGGTCTTGGACTTCCCAGCCTCTAGAACTGACAAATTTCTTTTGTTTAAGTCACTCAGTCTATGGTATTTTGTTATAGCAGACCAAGCCGACAAATACAAAGTGGAATACCAAGAGTTATGCCTTTCATAAGCAAAAATGTCAATTATATCACTGATAATTAGAAAAAAATAGAAAAAATTTGTATTAATAGTAATTATGTCTAAAGAAATTGTGCAAAGCTTCATGTTCAGGAAGAAAAGCAGCATCATAAAGAGAGTGATGGATCAATGGCAGTGCCATCAGGTGGCTAGAGGGAGGTTGGTATTAGAGCAGAAGGGAACCTTAACCACCAGTTCATTCCAATATTACACCACCATGTGCCTGTTACTCTGGTGAGAGCTGGGTCAGACAGGAACCAGGAGGCACATACTCCCACCATGGAGTTAGAAGGAAACTGAAAGGAGGTATGTGTTCTGCAGCATAATGCTTCTTGGCAATGTGGACATTGGGTTACTTTGATGATTCTGATTTGGTGACAGTCCTCTGGACTTCTGTTTGCCCTTCTCTTCTCATATAGGATGCAAAGATCTGTGCATCTAATCATTGGACATAACTGCACTTGTGGGGATTTGCCCTTTACACTCCATATTAGTCAGTTCATCTGTACCTGCTTTTAAAAAGCATAGTGCCGTCTTTTAACCTTTGATCTACAAATAGAGCAAAATTTACTTTCCTGTTATACAGACTAAAGTAATACTTCTTTGTCTTCACTTAACAGAAAGTGAGTGTGTACAATGTTAAGAGTGTAATGAAAACATGCCATCACCTCACACATCTCTGGACCATGTGTCCAGCCTTGCCTTACAGAAAGAGGCAGAGTTCCAGAATGGGGTTACTGAAGTGTTATGGAAAGGACTGGAACTTCAGAGTGGGCATGCTCTCTGCTCAAGCTTGCTCCATCTTTTATTGGCTGTGTGACCTTAAGCAAATCATTTAGTGTTTCCAAATCACAGTCTTTTCAGTTCTAAAATAGAGCTAAAATCACCTGCCCTGTGTGTTGTTATAATAATTAAATAATTGAAAATGCGTCACAGGCTTACCCCCGTGTGGAGAACTCCATACCCCAAAAATGCTTTTGAGAACCACTGGTTTAAGCGTCAGCCTTGCACATTTCTTCAGTGTCTGCACCTGGAGAGAGTGGAGTGCTCAAAAGGCCATTGACATATGTGCACTTTCAGATGACCACCCGATGCTGTGAGGAGGCCACTCATCAGAAAGGCGTTGCTTCTTCAGCATCAATGGAGATTTAGGTGTATGGTAACAAGGTGGGTGCAGTCACTTGAGTGCAGAAGAAGGCACTCTGCTGGCGGCCCCACAGCCGTGAATGATGGAAACATTCTCATTCAGCCACACAAGGGGCAGAGTCTATTCTTAGCCAGTTCTGCAGTTAACTCTGTTATGCTTTCCCTTGAGGCAATCATTCTTGATTTTTTTCCCCTATGTTCCTACTTACCCACCAATTGCAGGTGACTCAGACACCTGGAGGCAGAGTAAGAGGTGGATGGGGTGGGATGTGTGAGGACTTAGGACTGGCAGCCCACGGGTCATACCTGCTGCTCTCAGAATGCCTTCTCTGGGCTGTGAGTTCAGGAACAAACCATATTTTTAAAATATTTCCCTGAGGCCACAATCAGTTATCATCCTTCTGAGTGCACAGACATGAACCAGTTTACATCATGCCCCAAACCACTATATCCACCCACATGAACAGGGTTAGCATGAACAAGCTAAACATCCACAGACCCCAGAACTTGCAGTGAAGACTGCAATGTCACACTGTGGTTTTGCCCTGTCTTCTAATTTTTAATTCAGAAAAAAAGTGGTAAGCAGCAGAGGGTATAGAAGGTAGGTCTGATGTCTATCTCAGGGAAATGAACTTTTATTTTTTTTAATTTGAGCACAGTTGACACACAGTGCTTGTTACATTAGTTTCAGGTGTCTAACTTAGTGATTTCACACATTTATAGATTGTTATATTCACCACAAGTATAGCCACCATCTGTACCATTACATCACTATTATAATATCATTGACTGTATTCCTTACATAATGCCTTTTGTTCCCATGACTTATTCATTCCATAACTGGTGGCCTCTAACTCCTACTCCCTTTCACCCATTTTGCACAACCCCCTTCCCTCTGTCACCATCAGTTTGTTCTCTGTATTTATAGGTTTGATTCTGCTTTTCTTTTGCTTGTTAATTTGTGGAGTTTTGTTGTGATAGTGGTGGTGGTGGTCGAGGTGGTGGTGATGGTGATTTTAGATTCCACTTATGAGTGGAATCACATGGTATTTGTCTTTCTCTTACTGACTTATTCCACTTAGCCTAATAATTTCCAGGTCCATTCATGTAATCTCAAATGGCATGATTTTTTAAATACTAGAATTTTGTAAACCTCCCAGCACTGGGTCCATTTACACAGGAGCAAAGAAGAGAATAATGTCCCCCACTAATGCTCAGAGCCTCCTACCTTGCACAACCAGACTTCTGGAGAAAGATCAGAGCCTGTCCTTTCTGGCTCAGAGTTCCCCTAGGGTATGCTGTGAAGAGCCCAAGAGGGTGCTGGTTGCCAAGATGTGCTAGGCACTGCCTGGTACAGAGAGTTGGCTCTCTGCAGAGGATGCAGCCTAAGTACAGAAAGGGACAACTCTGAGAGTTGATTTTGGGACAGAGAGAAAAGGGTGTGAAGACCAGAGCTCTGACCCACTGAAAGAACTCAGAAAGGTCTGTAGCTGGACATATCCCTCTTATCCTCCTTGACAAAGAATCTGAAAGCATTTTATAAACTGTGAAGCTTCATTAAAGGAAGGGGGTCTTTGACATGACCCAAAAGGGAGCTATTCTAAGATATAATTGTGGGGAATATATTTTCATTACTAATGCATTCATTAATTTCTTTATCTGCATTTATTGGGCCTCTATTCTGGGCCAAGTCTTATATTAGAAACAAGGATAAAATGAAGGTCAGATTTAGCTCCCATGTAGAGTCTAGTAAGGGAAATAAAAATAAAAACAAAGAATTGTGATATGATTGAATTTTACAGACACTTTTCATCACCACTGACAACTTTTGCACCAGGCCCTTGGCTACAAACATGAGGAAGGCCTGGTGGCTACTTCCTCAGTACAGCCTGACCATGTCCTGGACATTATAATGAGAGTGAGTCCTGAAGGCTCTCAGAACTTGGGGAGAGAGCTTTCAATGCTGGGAAGGAGGCCATGGGCTCAGCCTGTCAAGGGAGCTGACATCTTTGCCAGATCTTTTTTAAATTTTTAAAAATGTTTTTATTTATTTTTGAGAGAGAGAGAGAAACAGCATGAGCAGGGGAGGGTCAGAGAGAGAGGGAGACACAGAATCCGAAGACAGGCTCTAGGCTCTGAGCTAGCTGTCAGCACAGAGCCTGACGCAGGCTCGAACCCACAAACTGTAAGACCATAACCTGAGCCAAAGTAGGACCCTTATTTATATTTACCACAAGTATAGCCACCCAGGCACCACATCTTTGCCAGATCTTAACAGAGGAATGTAAAGTTATAAAGTGTATAGATGGCAGGGAAGGGCATTTCTGACAGAAAGCCCAGGGAAGGGCTGTTTGATGGTGCAGAGGCAGGAGTAAAGCATGCTGGAAAACTTTCCTGGCTCCCTGCACCTCTGTGATGTGCTGGATGGATTAACCTTATCATATCCCGGAGCCATTGATTCATGGATTCACCTGACCTGTCTGTGGGTGAAGCCTCAGGGTGGTAGAATTTCTTCTAAAACAGGTGGTAGAGAAGATTCAGGAGGGAAGATAGAGCCAGACCTCCCACTACCTATCCCACTTCCTCTCCTGTTCTGTGGTGCATCCAGATGTGCTCATCTGCACCTGTACTAGCTGCTGAGCCCCAGAATGGAGGAACATGTCTCATTCATCTTGGAATCCTGGCTTTGTCAAAATGTCAGTTTCATATTCTGAGTTTTGTAAAAGTTTGTTGACTGTGAATAAAAAACTGGACAATTTTCCATTCTCACTAAGGAACAGACCCTTTAACAAGTATTAAGTCACTTTAAGGGAACAAAATCAATTTCTAGAATAAAAGCCCCTCATGCATATAAAACTGGTATGGGGAAAGGCTGCCTAGAAATTAGACTCTGAGGATTCAGAAAAGAATTGCTTCTATCATATCTGGCTCGTATTATCAGGGGTCTTTGTTCTATCAATACCTGTTTGTTGAAAAGTTAAACACTACAGACAATGAAGCAAGATCTTCCACATTTTCAGGCAGTTGAAGCCATTATTCAAAGTCATCAAGTAGGTGACATTTCATAGCTGTAGAATTAAACAGATGTGATTGCAGACCCACTACAAGGTTAGGTAATGAAATATAACATTAAATATTACAGTCCCCAGAAAGATCCCACAATTTTCACATAGGCTAAATTACATAAAAGCATCCTAGATGTCTCAATTTTTATCTACCTTAGAGACAAGATTTCCTTTGACATATCTAAAGGAATTCAGTTAGCACCATTTGCTTCTCAGCTGCTCTCTTGTGAATTCCAACAGTGGGCTTCATTATGAGTTGTGTTTTAGATTGCTCAGATTGTCTTTAAGATGTGGATGTGTTGTAGACACATGAGACTATTGTAATGTGTCTCAAGGAAATAAAACAAGAAATTGAATTTAACTATGGTTCTACAGTCTTACTTGCAGTATAGGACTCAAGGGGAAGGGAAGGCAGGGGGGGTCCTTCTTGGTTTTCTCCTGTCAGTCACATTTCTAGTCCTTCAGACTATAACAGTTATCAAGTGGATAGAAGGCAGGGAAGGGAATTTCTGACAGAAATGGATTCAGTCCCAAGCAGCCTGGGTTCTGGTTGAATTTCAATGGCCATCAATCACTTTGGCTTACAAGTACATAACCATCTATTCCAGAATGTATTTGGAGCTTTATGTCTGGACAAGCACTGTGGTCTGGGGGTACTAATTTAGATTGGGGTCTAGCAGGTTTCAGTTTCTGCTCTTAGTAACTGCGGCTGAATAAATGGCCTCCTAGTATCTGCATGTTTGGTCATGTTACTTTACAGTTTCCACAGTCTCTGATTATGGAATTGGCACATGACTTGCTTTAACAAAAAGATTAATAACAACATTGACACGAGGAAAGTCTTGACAAAACACTTATGTATTTCAGTTCTTTCTCATTTCTATGTCATTGCTTTTAAGCAAGGAAGCAAGCAAACAACAACAAAATCCCACCCAGGCTGGCCTTCTGAAGGGAGATGCAAGACATATTCACGTGAGAAATCAAAGGAGACCCCAGTTGTACCAGTTGAGGCCACTCTAGACCAGTCTGCAGCCAACCGGCCTACAGATATGGGAGAAAACCCCAAGAGCACCAGAGCCGCAACTGAATGCCCAATCTGCAACTGAATGCACGCGCAAGAGATCAGAAGAACCACTCAGCCAAGTTGGAAATTTGTGAGAGGCTTATTATTTTAAGTCTCTGAATTTTGAGGTGCTTTTTTATACATTAAAAGGCAATGATACAATAGCTCTGAGAATTTGAACAAATCATATGATATCTCTGCGTGCGCGCGCGCACACACACACACACACAAGCCCAACTCTTTGCATTGTTATGAGTGCTAATGCTAAGAAAATATACCTGTATTGAGTAGGTCTGCAACAAACAGAAGTCACTCCACCTGGAACTCTGCAATTGTATACTCATATTGGCTTTTCTTATCCTTTCCTTTGCAAAATAATTGTCTATTTGCTATTTGGTAAAGTTCAACTGCACTAATGTGTGGCTGTTCAGAAGATTCTGCTCCACAGCTATTTCTCTATTTTATTTCCTCTATTTCTAGAGTTGTGAACTTTACTCAGACAACATTGATTACTGAAGGAGAGATGAGACAGACCACATTTACATCTGAGTATGCATTGCTCTGTTTCCAAAGCAGGATTCTGGGGGCTTTCCATTCATGATCTCACTTAACCCATTCTTCTGGATAGGTATAATCATGTCCTCTTCTAGGTGAATATACTGAAGCTTGGTAAAATTAAGAAGTCTGTCACCAATATCACACAATTTGTGCCTAAACTTGGGTTTGAGCTCATAATTGTCTGACATAAAAACAGTTGCTTTCCTGATATTTTCAATAACTCCTCAAGATTAGGTGGGCTGAACCAGGTAAACACTGAGGAAGATGGTAGATAAAATTTTACTCAGGAGTCTGTGGACAATAAAGTGAAATATTAAGCATCTAAGTTAACAATCCTCAAAATGTCAGAACTTACTGCTTGGAGATAATATAACAAGGAGTTGGGTTGGGGCATGTATATAACTGATTTTAAGTCAAGTGCTTGAATATAACCTTATATTCTGGGGGAATCCATTCATTGAGAAAACATTGAAAATAAATGGATAAGGACCTGTGTCTTCTGGCTTGGTTCATGGGGATCCAAAAGGGAGAGTTTGGGGGCACGTGGGTGGCGCAGTTGGTTAAGCGTCTGATTCTTGATTTGGCTCAGGTCATGATCTCATGGGTTCTGAGATCCAGTTCTGCATCAGGGACAGCACAGAGCCTGGTTTGGATTTCTCTCTCCTCTCTCTCTGTCCCTGCACTTCTCTCTCTCTCTCTCTCTCTCTCTCTCAAAATAAATAAATAAATAAACTTTTATAAAAAGAAAAAAAAGGGAGTTTTAGTAGACATGTTTAAAATGTAATAGTAGATCAGTGTTTGAGCTTTCCGCTTCCCCTCATGTTCTTATCCATTCTAACAAGGAACAAAATGCATAGAGCTTTCTTTTGTAAATAAAATCTCAAGTTCTTATAATATGAAACTATTTGAATTTGAGGAGATATAAAAGAAGTCAAAGTTCTTAAGAACTATTCACAACTATTAACTTTTTTCCATTTTTAAAACACTTTATTTTTAATTTTGAGGTCAGTATACTTTTATAGGAAAATAAATTATTACAGACCTCATTCATATTTTACTTTATACTCCTGTGCATATGTGTCTTAATATAATTTTATCACACATGTAGTTTTGTGTAATTGTCACAAAATCAACATCCTGAAATGTCAAATCATAACAATACTCCCTCATTCACCCCTATAGCCTTTTATCTTGAATATTTTTGCTCATTTACATAATTTCTATAAGATTTATTCATATGGTTGTATGTATTGATAGTTTGTTCCTTTTAATTGATGCATAGTATTTCATTGTACAGATGAGCCAGTTTGTTTAATCTTTCATCCACTGAGGGACATTTAGGGAGTTTCCAGTTTGGGGGATATTTACAAATAAAGCTACTATAAACTTTGATTTACAAGTTTCTGCCTGGAAATAACTTTTAATTTTTTTTTTTTTTTAGAATCCAAACCCAAGAAGGAAATTGCTGGGTTGTATGAAAAGTTCATTTTTACTTTCTAAAGGAACCGTCCAAAATATTCTCCAGCATGGTTGTACTATTTTCCCTCCCACCAGCAATGAATGGGAAGCTCCAGTGTCTCTAACCTCACCAGTATTTAGATGTGTAGTATCTTTCACTGTAGCTTTACTTCGTGTTTACTAAGGGCTAATGATATTGAATATCATTTCATGTGTTTATATGACATTTATGAGTATAATTTCTTCAGTGAATTATTTGTGCCTTTCTTTGTCCATTTTCTTTTTTAAAATGTTTATTTGTTTTTATTGTTGAGGGGGTTAGGGGCATAGAGAGAGGGAGAGAGAAATCCCAAGCAGCTTCTGTTCTGCCAGCACACAGCACTATGCAGGGCTCCATCTCACAAACCATGAAATCATGACCTGAGCTGAAATCAAGAGTCGGACACTTAACCAACTAAGCCACCCAGGCGCCCCACCATTTTCTTTTTAATTACTTGTATTTTACTGCTGAGTTTTGAGGGAGTTTTTTGCATATTAAAGATATGAGTTCTTTGTTAAATACATAACTGGAAAATATTTTCTGAGTCTATAATTCATATTTTCAACCTCTTAGTCATTCACAGTGCAAAAGTTTTTAGTTTTGATGAAGTTCAATTTATGAATTTTTCATTTTATGTATAGTACAATTGGCTTTGAGTTTAATAATATTTTATCTCGTTTTATTCTAAAAGTTTTATAGTTTCATATTTTATATTTAAGAATAGTGATCCATTTTGAGTTATTTTTCGTAAGAGTCATGAGGTTTGGTAGAGAATCAGTTTTTTTGTTTTTGTTTTTGTTTTTGTTTTTGCCAATGAATATCCAGTGGTTTCAGCATCATTTATTGAAAAAGCTGTTTCTCCTCAACTGCTGCTAGGCTGCTTTTGCTCCTTTGTTGAAAATTAATGGAGCATATTTGTACAGGCCTATTTCTATTGATTCGTGTCTGTCCTTCTGCCAATACCACAATGTCTTGATTACTGTAGCTATAGAGCAAGTTTTAACATGGGGAAGAGTGATTTCTTCCACTTCATACTTTTCAGACTTGTTCTGCTATTCTAGAGTGGTTCCTTTTCCTATAAATTTTACAATACATTTGTCTACATCTACAAAAACCTTGCTGAAATTTTGATAGGAATGTTATTAAACCTATGTATCAATTTAGGGAGAATTGACTTTTTACTATGTTTAGTCTTCCAATACTGCTACACTACTTTTCATAAAGCATTTAGGTACGCTCTGATTTTTTTCCATTAGCATTTTGTAATTTCCATTATACATGTCCTGCACATTTTTAATCATATTTATACCTATGCATTTCATTTCTTCAGCCATATTATATGCTTACATGTGCTTCCACTTGTTCATTGTTAGCATATAGACATATAATTATTTTTATGGGTTTATCTTACATCTTATGACCTAACTTAACTCACTTATTAGTTCTATGAATTCTTTGTTGCTGTTTTTGTAAATGTTTTAGTATCTTCTAGGTAGACAGCCATGCAGTCTGCAAATAGAAATAGTGTTATTTCTTATTTTCCATTTTGCATGCTATTTATTTTTCATGCCTAACCACAGTACTGAAAACTTTCAGAAAATTATTTAATGTGTGTGGTAAGACAGGATATCCTTGCCTTCTTCCTGAAACCAGAGGTAAAGCACTCAGTCTTTTACTATTATGATGTTAGCTATGGACTTCTATAAATACTCTCAGTTTGAGGAATGTCCCCTTCATTACTACTATAATTAGAGCTTTTATGTGACTGAGTTTGAATTTTGTCAAATAATTTTTTCCGTATTGGTTGATAAAATAGTGATTTTTCTTCTGTAGATTATTCATATTATGAATTGCATTGGTTGATTTTTTTAAATATTGAACCAGCCTTGTATATATGGAATACATCCCACTTGTTAGAAGACTATATAAGCATTGCTAGATTGTAAAAATTGTATTGAGGATATTGCATCCATGTTTATGAAAGATATTGGGAGAGTGCATGTGCATGTGCATGCAAGGTGTGCAAGCACATACTATTCGGTTTTGATAACAGGGTAATCTTGACCTCAAAAAATGAGTTGGGAAGGATTCCTTTCTTTTCTTTTTCCTGGAACTGATTGTGTAAAATGCTAATTCTTTTTCAAATATTTGGTAAAATTCTGCAGTGAAATCATCTGGACCTGAAGAAATGGGAAGAGGGATTTTAATTACAAATTAAATTTATTTGATGGTCATAGGACTAGTCAGATTATCTTTACATCTTGACTGAATTTAGGTAATTTGTGCAGTTTTTTAATCAATTGGTCTGTTTCTTCTAACTTGTCAAATTGGAGTTTAAATTTGTTCATAGTATTCCTTGTAACCCTTTTAAAGATTTTTTTAAAAGTTTATTTATTTATTATTTGAGAGAGACAGAGACAGTGCAAGGGGGGAGGGGCAGAGAGAGAGGGAGAGAGAGACAGCGCAGAGCCAGACACTGGGCTCAAACTCACAAAACCATGAGATCATGACCTGAGCATAAACCAAGAGTTGGAGGCTTAATAGACTGAGCCACCCAGGTGCTCCTTACCCTTTCAATGTTGGCAGGATCTGTTGTGGTATATCTGGTTTTATTTTGATATTGATGGTTTTTGTCTCCATTTTTATCCTTGTAAGTATTCTTATCATTTTATATTTTTTAAGTTTTAGACAAAATTCTGTGTCATTGATCTTTCCTCTTGTTTTTCTGTTTTCAGTTGCATTCATTTCTTTTTGTCTTTATTATTTCCTTTCCCTTCTTTTGGATGTATTCAGTTCTTCATCTAATCTTGAGACAGAAGTTTACATTTTTGCTTTGTGGCTCCATAAATGTTAATTCAAACGTGATGATTCAGTGTTGTTCAGTCCTTGCATATCCTTGCTGCTGTTCTCCCTAGAAGTTCTATAATTGTTGACAGTGGAGTATTGAAGCCCCCAACCATGGATGTGGATTTGCCTATGTCTCCTTTCAATCCTATAGTGTTCATATCATAAATGTTGAAGCTCTGTCGTTGGTGCATATGCATTTAGCATTATATATCATTGATGAATTGATCTGTTTTATTATGACTCAATATCCATGTTTCATCCTAGCAAGTTTTTAATCTGAAATCTTCTTTAACTGATGTAAGTACAGCCACACTTACTTTTTATAATTAATATTTGCATTATATATATATATTTTTTTCTATTCTTTTCAAACTATCCATGGCAGGAGTGTCTGAGTCTTGAATTTCTCATATACACTGTATAGTTAGCTCATGTTTTTTAAATCCAATCTCTTTAAATTTTTTAGGCCATTACATTTGAATTATTGATATGTTAGACATACATCTGCCATTTTATTATTTTTGCTTAATCTTTCTGTTGCTCACATCTGTTTTTTTCCTTGCTTCTGTTACTTGAACATTTTAAGAATTTTATTTTTATTTATTTGCAATTATTTTGAGCTCAGTGTTTTATAGAGTTTTTAATTTTTACCTTAGATATTGCCATAGACAAATGTCAAATATCACAACCTACTGGTGCCCATGTTTTATCACTATATGTGAAGCATCAAAACTTTACTTGCATTAGGTTCCCTTATCTCACCACTTATTAAGTATAATTGTCTTAAGTCTTTACATTGAGCACTGACTGCATCAGATGATGTTACAGTTTTTGTTTCAAACTTAAAATATTATTAAAGAAAATCATAAAGAGGTAATAAATTATGTTTACTTCTACTTTTACACATTTAATTATTCTATTTTTCTTCATGAATTTTCCAAGCTGCTTCTTCTGTTTTGTTTTTTTGGTTTTTTGTTTGTTTGTTTTTTATTTTGGGGGGAAATCTTCCTTCAGTTATTCTTTAAGGATCATTCAGCTATCAACAAGTTCTCTTAGCTTTTTTTCATCTGAGAATATCCTATTTTCTCTTAATTCTTGAAGGGGATTTTTGTTGATATAGGATTTGAAATTGATAGTTCTTTCTTTTAGTTCATCTTTTAAATTTAAAAAATGTTATGTCACTTCTTCTGGCCACCATGGTTTAAGAGGAGAACTTTTCTATCATTTAATTTGTTTTCATCTTTAAGAAAAGCAGTTGCTTTTAGAATATTTTTCTTCGTCTACAGTTTACAGAAATTTAAATATGGTATCATGACATGAACTTTGTTTTAGTTTATCTTGGAATTCTATCATCATCTTGGATCTGTGGGTTTATGTCTAGTACCATGTTTGGGGATCTTTAGGTGATTATTTGATTAAATACTTTTTTCATCCATGAATTTGTACTTCTCCTTCAAATCAGATGATACAAATATTAGATGGTATTATTATTATTAAATAATATCACATGTTATCCAGGCTCTGTTAAATTTTTCTTCTTTGATTTTCTGTCTATTGTTGAGATTGAATAAATATTATTGATCTATCTTCAAGTTTACTTCTTCTATTATCTGTTAACCTTGAATGTAGTATCTTGTCCATCCAGCATATTTTATTTTAGTTATTTTAAGTTGTATAATTTCCATTTGGTTCTTTTATATATTTTCTGAGTTTTTCCATCTGTTTCAAGAGACTTATAATTGATTGTTTAAGTTTATTTATGATAGCATCTTTTAAATCCATGTCGGATAATTTCAATGTTTGATTCTTTTTGGGACTGGCACCATTTGATTATCTTTTCTCATTCCACTTATGGTTTACCAGTTCTTTCTATGACATGTAATTTTTTACTGTATTCTATATATTTTGTTTATTATATTATGAGGCTTTGGGTCCTTTTTAAATCTTCAACTTTAGTAGATAGTTGTCCAGTTTGTTCCTCTCTGCTTTGTTCTTCAACTGCTGCTGGTTCTCCCCCTTTCCCTGCTGATGCCATCTGCAGTGGTGGAAGGCACATCTCTAGGCATTCAACTGTCCCTATGACATTCTGGGGAAATGGAAGGGCAGAAACCACTGGGCATGAGTTGTCTTATGCTGCTGAGTGTAGGGCTTCCTTGATGCTGTCACTGTGGATAGATTGGTATGTCTGCCAGTAAACTGGGTGTGTGGCATTGACTGGGATGACCAGGGCTTTGTTGATGTTGATGTGGATTGAACTTTTGGTCCTAAGTTGTGGAATGAATGGAGATGATCAGAATAGTTCAGACCACCCACTGGGGCTCTCCTTGTGAAGCAGGAGTGGGATTCCACACTTGGTCCTGCTTCAGCTTTTCTTTGCCCAATCCTGTGGACAGGGAGAGAAGACTTTTTTCTTTTCTTAGGGTTAGGGGAGGATGTTGGGTTTCAAGCTTGCAAGATACCCAATTCAAGAGCACATGAGAGATAAAAAAGAAGTACTGGTAACTCACAGCAGCATTGGTACTCAAGCTGTAAAGTTCCTAGTCTTTTATCTTCTTCTCTCTAGTCTTCAGAACCAGCTCATTGTTTGTTGTATAACTTGCAAGGAATTTTTCTGTATTTGTAGGGAAGTGTAGAAAAGACCGCCCATCAGAAAAAGTAAATCTGTACCATCTTGAACTGGGCAGAAATGTCTTTTGCCTTTTATAAAGATGAATAAAATGTGGCCTAGTGTGGGGAAGTGAGTGACAGTCCCATTTAATTGCTGAGCTAAAATGAAAAGCCTATGTATTCTCCATTTCTTGAGAAAAAGCAAGAGAAAGGCTACCTATCTATAATGACCAAAATATTTCTCCAAACTTCCCTTGCAATGTCTGGAATTAGATAATAATTTTTCCCTTGAATTGATGTCTGGGTCTCTTAAGTTATCCTTTCTAATGGTGAAAGATGTTTGCAACCCTTAGTCATTAACATTGTGGTGAAAATAGTTTATTTGGTCATGATAGTCACTTCCAGTTGGAGTCTATAAGGTTGAATGGAAAGAGAAAGGCTAATACTTCATGGGACTCCACACTGTGGATCCCTGGAAAACAAGAAGGCAAAACAAGACTGTAAGAGCCAGAAAGTGTGGCTTGGAGGAGGGAAAGGTGTTGGAAGAAGACAACTGAGCCTGATGCTACAAGTCTCAGGTTCAGTTGCTTAAGGTAGTACAAAGGACTGTCCCTACCCACTCAGAGAATACCCCACTCACCACTCTCTCTACCTAGCCCAGCTATGCCTTCTTGTTGGTGGTTCTGTTATCTGGTACTTGAGTTGGTTTAGGCATCTGTGCTCTGTTTCCCCTATTGGCATATAAGCTCTATGACTAGAGTGTCCTTGTATGTCTACTGTACCCTTGGCACCCAGAAATTTGCTTCAAATACAGAGGCTGAGCTCCCTCTGATCATCACTGGCAATGCTACCTCCAGGAAAATTAACACTTAACTATCATGGTCAGCATCCAGTTTCAGTTGCAAATGTGAAAATGAGGGAAGGGGGGAGATAGATAATGATACAATCAAGTGGGACTGAACACAAGGCCCTAACTGCTGCAAGAGGGGGAACAAGCCCAGGACAGTGGGAAGAGCACCATCCATCCCAGCATTTCCATCAGTCCTAGCCCTGAGGCTGAAAGGAGTACTTGAAGTTGGGGTAAGAATATGGGGGTTGTCTGGATCTATTAGGGAATTAGGTCATCCTTGATAAGCTAGACAACATCAATTAGGTAAGATATGAAAATAAACAATATTAGCATGTCTAAAATAAGTATGCTAGACACTGAAGTAGACTTCCTATTACTGTTTAATTCTCAATTATTAATATTACCATTTCACAAGTAAGACAACTATATTTTGGGGGCAACTTCCCCAAAATCACAGCATCACTGGGATGTGTTGGCATGAAGATTTTAAACCAGGTTACCCTGACTACAAAATGGAGTCTCTACAACCCTTTCTAACTGTCCTACTGTTCACACATCAGAGCCTATGCTCAAGGAAGAGGTAGAACAATAAAATTAAATGTAAGTATGTTTAAAAGTATTGAGAATAACTGAAGACCATAAAGAAAGGACAGTATTTATTAAGCAGGATGATTTGAATAAAAACTAAATGAAACTTTTTAAAATTAAAATGCACATATATTTTCATTGAATTAAAAAGACAATAGTGGGATTAAGTATAGTAGTACTAGAAAGATCTGAAGATACTGGCCAGAATTCAGTGCAGGGTAGTAAGACAGAAAACATTAAAAGGAACTGATGTTCAGTGTGCCTGGGTGGCTCGGTTGATTAAGCATCTGACTCTTGATTTGGGCTCAGGTCATGATCTCACCATTGTGAGATCAAGTCCCATATCAGGCTCCACACTGGGCATGGAGCCTTCTTAAGATTCTCTCTCTTCTCTCTCTCTCTCCCTTTCCCTTTGCCCCCATCACTTGTGCTCTCTCTCTCTCAAAAAACAAAAAACTGATATTCATCCAGAGATGAATTTATAATGACCTTGGAGATTATCACTACCATCCTTACCAAAACAAAAAAACAAAACAAAACAAACAACAACAACAACAACAAAACACAAAACACTAGATAAACTTGAACCTGTCAGAAAACTGAGGTCACAGGGCAAACAACCACTCTGAAATCTGGAGAGACAGGCACATCCAGAGAGATACAGCACCCAAGAGTTGCTTACCTAGGGTTGTTTACATGGATTAAGCCTCTGAAGTCATAAACTTGCAGAAACAAATGGTCCTTTTAAGAAATTACTGGAGGTTGAATGTGGACTAATTGAATGAAAAACAGCAGGGTTGTTTCTGTATTAGGGGGTCTCACATCTCCATGACTCTTCCTCCTATAACGTTCTTATGAAAAGGATCTGTGAAAAATACACTGGTAGGGGAAAGGAAATATTAATAATTGTCAAACATGCCTTCTTCCCCTTACTCTCCAGGGGAAATAACTACCAGGGCACAATTCTGAAGCCCTATCAAAGCTGTGAATGGTATTCTTCCTGACTCCAGTTAACTCTGGCCTTTCTGTCTCACATAAGAAGAAACAAAACAAAGTCAGCTGGGCACAGGCAATGATGCAGCCAAGGAAAGGAATCAGAGGGAAGGGGAAGTGGGAGAGAGTTGTGTGAAGACCACTGCCTGAGACAAAGCCACTGAATTCCTGGAACTTTATAAAAAAATTCTAAAATGTTCCCATACCTAAATCCTGTCCCCACACCAAGTCTCCAATTTAACAGCAGATTACATCGGAAAGAGCTACAAGACAACTTTTCTTTGAGGAGTAGTTTGTAGGGAAGCCTCAAACCAACATGAGAGATGAAAATTTGAAGACACTGGCACTGACAACTAAAGCAAAGATTCAATACAAATCACTTCCTAGAAATAACAGCACAGGGGAGCCTGGGTTGCTCAGTCAGTTAACCGTCTGACTCTTAGTTTCGGTTCAAGTCATGATCTCTTGGGATCAATCCCCGCATTTGGCTCTGTGCTGACAGCACAGAGACTGCTTGGGATTCTGTCTCTCCCTCTCTTTCTGAACCTCCCCTGCGCGTGCTCTCTCTCTCAAAATAAATAAACGTTGAGAGAGCAGGCAAGATGGCAGAGAAGCAGGGAGATCTATAATCCACGCACGCCCATATGGATTGAACTGAGTAGGACTGTAGTGATAAAACTCGGATTTGCAAGTGGGGGAAAGAAGAAACAGACACCAGAAAGAAGACACCCTCAAAGATGCCTGAGTGAGGGACTGTGATCTGGGAAGTTGGAGGACGGGGGGGGTCCCAGTGGTGCAGGGGAAAGGAGCCCCTGAGCCCAACACAGGGAGAGCGCGCTGTGCCCAGGAGAGACCAGGGGAAGAGAAAGAGAGGCGGAAAACGCACCTAGAACCATCTCTAAGGGAGGAAAAACTCGCCTGTCTACCCATATATAACTTCCGGGCGCTGGGAAAGAAATCCGTCCCATCTGACCGGCGAATTCTTCCTTAGGCGCAGCGGCGGCGGCATGCATTCCAAGCAGCACTGCGAAAGGTGGCGGCACAGATAAAGGCGGCAGCAGTGCGAAAAGCGGCGGCTGCGGCGCCGAGAAAGGCGCCTTGAAAAGCGGCAGCAGCGGCGGCAGCGGCGGCGTCTCCGAGAAAAGGGCGGCGCAAGCCGGGCGGGGGGGCCGGCCTCCAGTGGGAACACATCTCATCCCGGTGACTGTGTTGAAACACATGGACTGGGATTTGGAAGTGAGGCAGAGCTTGGAGAATATAGTTTGGCTCGCCCGCGGCACAGGGAGATCGGACTCAGATGGGTGGCTTGTGACGCTTGGTTCCGGCAAAGCTTTGAAGCAGCGCCATATTTCTCCCCGCAACCACCAAGGCCGGGCCTCGGAGAGAGCAGCCCCCGAGAACTGACCTGAGGCGAGACCACGCCCATCCGGACAGGGGAGTGTCTTGTTTTTTTTTTTTTCCTTTTCTCTTTGCTTTTCCTTCTTTTCTGCTGCCATCCAGATATATATCCCGTAGTATATTCTTATCTCTCCTCTTGGCTGGTTATATGCTTTTAGACTGCCCACAGATTTTGCTGTCTCTGTCCCCACCTTCTTTTTCTTTTTCTTTTTCTTTTTGTTTCTTTTCTTCTCTCTTTTCTTCTCTTCTTTCTTTCTTTCCTTTCCTTTCCTTTACTTCCTTTCCCCTTTTGGCTTGCTTGTTTGTTTGATTTGTCTGTGCGTTTGCGTGCTTTTGTTCCCTGTATGCTAGTCTGTTTCCTTTTCAGGGCTACCTCAAGAAACAAGCCTAAGTATACATGGTGGAGAGTCCCAAATATCACTGACCAGGGAAATAAAACAATCAAAGGCACAACAAGAGAAACTGAGAGA
>CM053578.1:1027821-1127140 GCA_028646485.1 Cryptoprocta ferox | reverse complement strand
AAAACACACGAACAAACAATTTTAAAAGACAAAGCAAGTATAAAAGCCATATTCTCATGTGATACAGATGTTGAAATTATCAGGCAGGGAATGTAAAAGAATTAACATTTAAGGGCTCTAATGCACAGAGTACAAAATGTGCAAAATCCATATGAAAAGTTACCAGTGATATGGAAACTATAAAAGATAATCAAGGGGCGCCTGTGTGGCTCAGTCTGTTAAGTGGCCGACTTCAGCTCAGGTCATGATCTCACAGTTCATGGGTTCAAGCCCCGCATCAGGCTATGTGCTGACAGCTCAGAGCCTGGAGCCTGCTTCAGATTCTGTGTCTCCCTCTCTCTCTGACCCTCCCCCGCTCACACTATGTGTGTGTGTCTCTCTCTCAAAAATAAATAAACATTTAAATAAATAATTTAAAAAAATAAAAAAATAATCAAAAGAAAATCACTGGCATCAAAATCACAGAAACAGTAATGAAGAATACCTTTTTATAGGTTTATCAGTAGGCTTAGCACAAAGAATCAGTAAATTTTAAGAAAGGTTAATAGCAACTTTCCAACGTAAATGCAATGATAAAAATAATTAAAAATAATAATAATAACCCTAAGAGATCCAAGAACTCAGGGATGATATTAAAAGGTGTAACATTTATGTAATTTAAATACCAGATGGAGAAGAGAGAGGATGCCATAAGAAGTACTTGAAATAATAGTGACTAAGAATTTTTCAAAATTAATGACAGCCAAAACACATGGACCTCATAGAACACAGAGAGAATCTTGAATAAAATCTAAAACTAACAAACAAAAAATCCTTATATAGAAATGAAGATAAAAATTACATCAAACTTCTCATAAGGAACCACATAAGCAAGGAAAGAGTGAAGTTGTAAAATATTAAGGAGTGCACTTGTTGTGATGAGCATCGGGTGTTGTATGGATATGTTGAATCACTTCATTGTATATCTGAAACTAATATTACACTGTGTGTTACCTAACTGGAATTTAAATAAAAATTTTAAAAATTAATAAATAAAATAAAACACCAGGGGAAAAATATGTCATCTTAGAATTCTATGTCCAGTGAAATGATATTTGATAAGTGAAGGAGAAATATTTTCTTAGCAAATGATAACTGAAAAAAAATCATAGATAGCAAATGTTGTCTGGGGAAAAAATGTTAATATAAGCTTTTCAGGCAGAAGAAAAAATAATATAGGCCAGAAGTTTGTATCTACATAAAGCAAAGATGAGCATCAGTGAAGGAATAAAGGTAAAATAAAACAATTTATTGTTTGTATTCTTAATTGCTCTAAAAGATAACTCATTGTTTAAAATAATAATAATAATGGATGATTATAGTATATTAATAAGTGAAATAAATGACAATAACATGCCAAGAGATGGGAGGGGGAAATTATAAATATAAGGTGCCTATAATAAATGTTAAGTAGTATAGTACTTTTTGAGGGTGGATTTAGTTTAGTTACAAATGTATAAAGTGAGTTCTAGAACAATCACTATTTTTAAGTATAAATAATATGATGCGAAGAGATAAAGTGGAGTCATATAAAGTCCTCAATTAAAAGAAAAGGCAGAAATGAGAGGAAAAAAAGAAACAAAGAAAAAATGCAATAGACAAAAATTAGTTGCCAGATGGAAGATATTAGTCTAGCTGTATCAATAATTATTTAAAATGTGAATGACCCAAGTACACCAAGTAAAACATAGAGATTGTCAGAGTGGGTTAAAACAACAACAACAACAACAACAACAACAACACTCATTTATATGTTGACTATAAGAATCCCATTTTAAATATAAGGACACAGGTTAAAAATAAAGAGAGAGAGTAACATATGCCCTGCTAGCACCAATCAAGAGAAAGCTGCAATAGCTATATTAATTCTAGAGAAAGTGGACTTCAGAACAAGGAGGCTGGGTAGAGTTAAAGGAGGGATATTACTTAATTATAAAGGGGTCAATTCTCTAAGAAAACAAAGCAATCCCAAAAACCTAACAAAAAAAGCATAAAATGTGTGAACAATCAACAATTAGAAAGGAAAGGAGAAACAAACAAATCCACTGTAATGGAAATCATTTGTAATGATTTCAACATGCCTCTGTCAATAACTTAGAGGTCAAGCAGGCAGGAAAAAAAAGCTGTAGCTGAATAGCATTGCGAGTCAAGTTAATATTAGTAAATCAAATCTAATGAGATATAAAAATAATAATACATCATGACCAAATATGGTTCATTCCAAGAATATAACCGGTTCAACACGCGTACATCAAAAACAGTCTAATACATTATATTACCAGACTGATAAGAAATGAACATATTATCATATCAATAGATGCAGGAAAAGTCTTCAACATAATTTAACATGCATACATCATCATCATCATCATCATCATCACCAAACACTCTCAAAACCCCAGGATTAGAAAGACTCTTCCTGCAATCTCTATCAAAATAACACCAGCATTCTTCACAGAACTAGAACAAACAATCCTAAAATTTGTATGGAATCACAAATACCTTGAATAGCCAAAGCGATTCTAAAAAAGAAAACCAAAGCTGGAGTCATCACAATTCCAGAATTCAAGTTGTATTACAAAGCTGTAATCATCAAGACAGTATGGTACTGGCACAAAACACTCAGATCAATGGAACAGAATAGAGAACCGAGAAATGGACCTACAAAGGTATGGCCAACTAGTTTTTGACAAAGCAAGAAAAAGTATCCAATGGAATAAAGACAGTCTCTCCAGAAAATGGTCTTGGGAAAACTGGACAGAGACATGGAGAAGAATGAACCTGGACCACTTTCTTACACCATACACAAAAATAAAATCAAAAGGGATAAAAGACCTAAAAGTAAGACAGAAAGCCATCAAAATCCTAGGAGAAAATAGGCAGCAACCTCTTTGATGTCAACCGCAGCAATTTCTTACTCAACACGACTCTGGAAGCAAAGGAAACAAAAACAAAAATGAACTATTGGGACCTCATCAAGAGAAAAGTCTTCTGCACAATGAAGGAAACAATCAGCAAAACTAAAAGGCAAATGGTGGAATTGGAGAAGATATTTGCAAATGATATATCAGATAAAGGGTTAGTATCCAAAAATCTATAAAGACCTTATCAAATTCAATGCTCAAAAAACAAATAATCCAGTGAAGAAATGGGCAAAAGACACGAATAGATACTTTTCCAAAGAAGACATCCAGATAGCTAACAGACAAATGAAACAAATGCTCAACATCACTCATCATCAGGGAAATACAAATCAAAACTACAATGAGATACCATCTTGCAACAGTCAGAATGGCTAACATTAACAACTCATGCAACAACAGATGTTGGCTAGGATGTGGAGAAAGAGGAACTGTTTTGCACTGCTGGTGGGAATGCAAACTGGTGCAGTCTCTCTGGAAAACAGTATGGAAGTTCCTCAAAAAATTAAAAATAAAACTACTCTGAGACCCAACAATTGTACAACTAGGTATTTATCTAAATTATGGAAAGAGCCCAAATGTCCATATATATATATATAATGCAGTATTACTCGATTATCAAAAATAATGGAATCTTGCCATTTGCAACAATGTGGATGGAACTGGAACTAGAGAGTATTGTGCTAAGAGAAGTAAGTCAGAGAAAGATAAATATCATATGATTTCACTCATATGTGGAATTTAAGATAAAAAACAGATGAATATAAGGGAAGGGAAGCAACAATAAGATAAAATCAGAGAGGGAGACAAATGATAAGAGACTCTTAAACACAGAGAACAAACTGAGGGTTGATGGAGGGGTGTTGGGTTGGGGGATGGGGTAAATGAGCAAGGGGCATTAAGGAAGACACTTGTTGGGATGAACACTAGGTGTTATATGTAAGTGATGAATCACTGAAGTCTATTCCTGAAATCATTATTACACTATGTTAACTATTTTAAATTTAAATTACAAAATAATAATAAAATAAAAAGAAAGACTCTTCCTGAAACTGATCAAATTAATATATGAAAACATATAGCTAACATCATACTTAAACATGATCAACTGAACACTTTTCTTAATAAGACAAGGAAAAGGCAAGAATGTCCTCTCTCACCACAGCAATTCAGCATTGTCTTAGATGTCCTGTATAGATAATAAGCCAAGAAAAATAAATAAGGGGAGCACAGTTTCATAAGGAAGAAAGAAATCTGCACTTATTTCTGATGACATTATCATCCATGTAGAAACCCACAGGGAATCTACAAAAAACTCCCAGAAATAATAAGCAAGTATAGCAAAATTGTAGGATACAAGATGAGCGTACAAAATTTAATAGCTTTCATATACTAGTATTAAACAACTGGAATTTGAAATCAAGGAAACAGTATCTTTTATTCTTTTATAGTAGTGCCAAGAAAGAAAGGAAGAAAGGAAGAAAGGAAGAAAGAAAGGAAGGAAGGAAGGAAGGAAGGAAGGAAGGAAGGAAGGAAGGAAGAAAGAAAGAAAGGAAGGAAGGAAGGAAGGAAGGAAGGAAGGAAGGGAGACTAATGTGTAAATCTAGCAAAATGTACATGAAATCTATATACAGAAACTAGAAATACCAAGAAAATAAGCCCATACCTGAAATCTTATGCAAGAATAAAAGCAAACTGGATCATATACCTGAAAGTAAAATGCAAAAGTATAAAATGCCTTGAATAAAACATAGGGAAAAAATCTATGTGACTTTGGATTTGGTAATGAGCTTTTTATATAAAACTCTAAGAGCATGATCCATGAAATAATAAATAGGTAGGCTGTACTTTATTAAAATTAAAACCTAATGCTCTGCAAAAAAAAAAAAAAGTGATGCTGAAAAAAGACAAGTAACTCCTCAGAGAAAATACTAAAAATCACACATATCTGCCTAGCATCTGTATGGCACTATACAATACAATACTGTACAATTCTGCATGATACCCTGAGGGTAAATACATGACAATATACGTTTGCCAAAACCCATAGAACTTACAATAAAGAAAATGCGCCTTAATATACACAAATGTTTAAAATTCATTTAGGAGTTTGGGGTGTCCCAGGACAGAATACAGACACTGACTAAAGAATCTAACCATATTACAAATCTATGATACATTCTCACTGGAGGGAGTTTTGGAAAACGTGTTAACCTAAGTAACTTAGGAATAAGTGGCCATTGTAATATCAAAGGCAAAAAAGAACAATACATAATGTGTCCTACTCTAATTGGCAAAGTTGATTCCCCCTGGACTACAGGTTAATAATTCTGAAACCTGGGGCGCCTGGGTGGCTGTCGGTTAAGTGTCCAGCTTCGACTCAGGTCATGATCTCATGGTTTGTGGGTTCGGGCCCCGCGTCGGGCTCTATGCTGACAGCTAGCTCAGAGCCTGGAGGCTGCTTCGGATTCTGTATCTCCCTCTCTCTCTGACCCTCCCCTGCTCGCGCTGTCTCTCTCTGTCTCTCAAAAATAAATTAAAAAACATTTAAAAAAATTAAAAAATATAAAAAAAATAATTCTGAAACCTCTACCATATTGTGGTGAAACCTCTAACCATATTGTGATTAATGATAAGAAACATTATGGTCAGAAATATTTGGTCTTTGTGTCCATTTTTGGAATCAACCATGTTATTAGAGGATTGGAAGAGTTAGTCCCATGCTTAACTTCCCAGGACCTCCCAGCAGGGGAGAGGAGTAGGAGATTGAGTTCAGTCACCAATGACCAGTGATTTAACCAACATGCATAGGTAATGAAGCCTCCATATAAACCCAAAAGACAGCATTCATAGAGCTTCTGGGTTGGTAAACATGTGGAGATTCTGAGAGTGGTGCAAGAGAGGACATGGAAGCTGCATGACTTTCCACATACCTTGCTCTATGCATCTCTCCCATTTGTATGTTCCTGAGTCATTCTTTTATAATAAATCAGACACCTACTAATTACAATGTTTCTCTGAGTTCTATAAGCTGCTCTAACAATTTAATCAAACTCAAGGAGAGGTTTGTTGGAACCTCCAATCTATAGCTGTTGGATCAGAAGCACAGGTGACAACCTGGACTTGCATTTGGTGTCTGGAGTCAGAGAGGATAGTCTTGTAGGACTAAGCCCTTAACCTGTGGGATCTGATACTATCTCTGGGTAAATAGTGTCAGAATTGAGCTGAATTAGAGGATACCGAGCTGGTGTTTACAACATTGGAAGCACACAGACACTGGAAATTGAGAGCAGAACCATTTTACCGTGAGTATTAAAATCAAAGTAAATGAGTAACAGAGGTGAGAGCTGGTGTTCTCACTGTTGGTGTGAAGGTTACAAATAAGCAATGGGCTTAAATGATCAGTGTGGTACTTGACTGGAGTTGAATATATCAGTATCAATTTAGTTTAGCTTGATATAGGTTCATATATGTGCAACTCAAAAATTTACAGATATATGTATATGCATAAAATAGCATATGCACGTATATTGCCTTGCTTTGTCAGCTGAGAGGACCTAGAAGCAACTATACTGCATAAGTATGAGCACATTCAGCATCTAGATATTTATTGTACTACTATTCTCCACTGTAAGAAACCAGGACTTTTCAGATAAATGACTGATTTTAGGCTAAACCAGGAATATACAAAAAATGCCTGAAGCAACTTGTAGTGCCACAAATTAAGAAAGTACTCAAAAAGTGTAAATTCACATTGATGGATATGTCAAAGGGGCATGAGGAGTCAACCTAAAGAACTACCAATGGCCAAAGTGGAAATATTTGAGAAGCTTAATAAAAAATGTACTATAAGATTTTAGCCCAAAGTATAAAATAAATATCCATGAGTCCATACCCATATGAATAAGTTGTTGAATAAATATGGAGGAGGGGTGACCAATACCCTGTGCAGAAAATTTCCAAAAAATTGTACGTAGCTTTTCCTCAAGTATGCAGAGTATCATTCTCCTCCTTTTAAATGTAGGTTGTGCATAGTGGACTCCTAATGAAGACTCCAGTATGGAAAAGGGGGAAAAGAGAATAACTTTAGAGTGGAAAAATCTGACTAACACCTTTTCAGCCCAGTGGTCAAGGTCAACACCAGCAGTGATAAGTCATGTTGATAGGACAGGCATTTGATATGATGTAACATACCTCTGTGCTTTTTCTCCCCAAAACTTGTTACATTAGTCCAATTATGAGAAAAGCATCAGACAAATTACAATCAAGGGCATTCTATAAAGTGCCCTCCCAGTACTCCTTGAGAATATGGATAGGAAACATTTTGACAACTCAGTTAATGTGCCTGATACAACAGACATAAATAAAGCCCAATAAGTCAGAAAAAAACAGAAGGAAAGGAAACCCAAAGAAAGTCACTGAAAAAAAAAACAACAACTCCCAAATAAGAAAAAAAAAATTAAAGGTATCTTTATACAAGAAAGATAGCTTAATAGTCATTTTATTATTTATATTCAAACAGCTATTCGTGAAGGATCATTCGGTGCAGACAATATTCTGTACTGTAGAAAGAGCATGAAGAAAGCACACAGATACCTCTGCTTTCAAAGTTTTGGCACACTGGATAGAAAGACAGGTCATCATGTCACTAAGTCAATTATGTGGTGGACCCATTGATGATAAATACTATGGAGAAGAAGTAAGCAGGGAAGAGGAAAGGCATGTTCTTTTAAATCGAGCCTGCAGGGAAGGCACTGAAAACCAGTACTTGAACAAAGAAGGATAGGTAGGAGGATCATCAGGGGCAAAATATTGGGGTGGAAGTGTGCTTGCCGTCTTTGAGAAGCAGCCTGGAGTCTTGAAACCAGTCTACAAATCCATGGGTACTACTTTGACAGATGTAGGATCTGTGAGGGGCCCTACCTGTTTAAAATATATTCAGCTTTAAATGAGAGGGCTGGACTGCATCAGAGATGGTGAATATGTAACATTCTCCCCATCCCAGCACCCCAGACAGTGCTAATTATTCACATTTCCTTTTCCAGTTGTGCCCTCCCAATCCCATTGGCATCAAGTGCTGCAATTCACTGTCATCTATTGATCAGGGGTGACAGAGTTCCCTTCTAAAATGTGATGGCTTCCCTGAAGGAAGACAAAGACCTGTCATACAGAGTGCTTTGGGAAAACTGGGACACAGGAATAGAGGCTCAATTAGAACAGGGTGAGAGAGGAGGAAAGCTGAACATCATGTAGAGCAGGTGAGCAGCTGTGCGAGGTAGCGCAGCACATCCAAGACGGGCCTTCCCCACAGAACACTGTGGAGATGCAGGAGATTCTGAGAAAGCAGGGAGTGGATGTCCCCTCCTCCAATGTCTGTAAGCTCCAGGGCTAGAATCACCCATTTAGCCTCCCACATTGCCATGTCTTCCTTCTGTTTTACCCTCCTTGTATTTTCTTTAATGTAATAAATAACAACAGATTTATTGCAAGGCACCACTTTTATTGAAGGAACAAATGTGTTGTTCTTTATTTGCATTCTGGGCACTGATGAAATACAGTAATTATAACAAATGGCATCTTGAATGAGTCAGATTTATAATTTCTCCCACCTTTATTTGGTTCAAGAATTAGAGAGATTGAAAATATTGTTGGCAGTATAAAATGGCAACTTAATTGGTGGTAAAATAAAACTCAGCACCAGATACTAAAAGGCTTTCCCATTGATGTTAAATTGCCCCTTCCCAGGGAGGATGAACAGGTATTATTTGATGCCTAGGGGAAAAGTAAGTTCCTTTTGTTATGTAGAACAAAACAACAGTCCTTTTATGCATATTTAAAACAAAATTAAGGAAAAATTGCTGATTATATAAAGGGCTAATGTAAATAGTCTAGGTTGACTGGGTTAGTTCAAATCTAGGGTCCAAAAGACACTCACTATAAATTCATCTATGACTCATTCCTCCTGCCTTGGTCTAAGAATCACCAAAGGACTTTGGATTTTAAACTACCTCTGGCTTGCACCCTGTGATTTTTTTTTCACCTGAATGATAAATATCTCTGATTGCTACTGGTCAACACAGAGGAGGGAGAGAGAATCATTTATTTAATACATATAGATAACTACTTTCTGTATGCCTGTCACTAAACTAGCTGCTACGTTCAGCATGGCAAATATAAAAGACATGGTCCCTGTTGTTGTATATCTTAGACTCTAGGACAGGCCACCTAGGAGAAACCTGTTTCTGAGATTCAGACCGCAACCATAATCATCTACCAGAGGATACAAAACGGTGATCATTGGACAGACTCTGGCCTCAAGTCATGATTTTTTGGTTTTCCTGTGGTTTATTTTAAATTAAATTTAAATGGCAAGAATAGGCATTCAGTGGTTTTAAACGACAGCTGTATTCATATGCCAAAAATTCACCTTTTTAAAGTGTACAGTTTTAGTGGGTTTTAGCATAGAGAGTTGTGCAGCCATCACCACTATTTAATTGTTAAGATAGTTAAAAGGCTCATCACCCTTTGAGGTAATGAAAATTCTGAACCCATTAGCAAATATTTTCTATATCCCTCTCTCTCTAGGAAAACCACTAATCTACTTTTTGTTCTTTATGGATTCGTCTATTACAGGCAAGTCATATAAACAAAATCATATAATATGTATTCTTTTATGACTAGCTTCTTTCACCTATGTTTTCAAGGTTCATCCATGTTGTAGCATGTATGAGGACTGTATTCCTTTTCCTTACCAGATAATATTTCATTGCATGTATAATATTGTGATTTATAATAAGAAACAGGTTTTTGTGACCATTTCTGTCACAGAGCTTCTAAAATCCTTGGAATTTCCTAAGTTGGGAGGGCAATAAAGATGTCCTTTGTTATGTTAATGAGGGGACTTTTCCAAAGCATCTCAGGATGGCTGCTGGGAGAACGAACCACAAAATTGGAGAGTTGGAACTTTCAGTCCCACCTTCCTAACTAACCTCCAGGGAGTAGAGTGGGGCCGGAGAATGAGTGGACCTGAAGTGGGGCTAGAGACCAAGTTAAATTCCCAATGATTCCATCACTAATGCCTATGTAATGAAGCCTCCATTAAAAAAGATTTTTTAAAGGACTGGTTGGTGAACATGAGGGCATTTAGGGAGAGTAGTGCACTTGAGTGAGCATGGAAGGTTAATGCCCTTTCCGTATGTCTTTCCTTATGCATCTCTTCCATCTGGCTGTTTCTCGGTTATATCCTTTTAAAATAAATGTATAATCTAGTAAGTAAAATTTTTCCCTGAGTTCGGAAAGCTGCCTTAGAAAATTAATTGAACCTAATGAGGGGGGTCATTGAAACTTCCAATCTCTAGCAAGTTGATCAAACGCACAGGTGACCATCTGGACTCATAATTGGCATCTGAAGTGAAGGACAGTCTTTAGGACCAAGACCTTAACCTGTGGGATCTTATGTTATCTCTAAAGTGTCTGAATTGAGTTGAGTGGTAGGACACCCAGGTGGTGCAGGAGCATTGCTTTCTGGTATGGAGAATCAATACTTTTACTTTTAGTATGGATATGCCGCATTTTATTTATCCATTGATCAGTAAATGGGCTTTTTTTCCTTTGGGGCTGTAATAAATAATGTTCCTATAAATATTTGTGTAGAAGACTTTTTGTGGACATATCCTTTTATTTCCCTTGGGTATATATCTAGGAATGAGCTGCTGGGTCATACAGTAACCCAATCTTTAACATTTTGAGGAGCTACCAAACTGTTTTCCAAAATAAAGACACTCTTTTAAATTCCCCAAAGCAATGCATGAGGGTTCTAATTTTTTCATTTCCTTATCAAAACTTGTATAATCTGCCTTTTTAATTTTAGCCATCCTACCACACGCTAGTGATATCTCATTGTGGTTTTGATTGCATTTCTTTAACAACTAATTATGATTATCATCTTTTCCAATGCTTATTGGCCATTTGTATACCTAGTTTGGAGAAAGGTGTGTTTAAATATTTGCCTATTTTTAAAATTTGTATATTTAAAACAAAATTAAATAACAAGTGCTGATTATATAAAGGGCCAACAGAAGTGGTCTACACTTGGCTGTAATAGCTTAAATCTAGGGAGCAGAAATCCCTGTAAACTCACATATAACTCACTCATCTTGCCTTGATCTGAGCTGTGCCAGGTTCACTTGAAGCCTTTAGCTTTTGAGCACTCTCTAGCTTCCACTCCATGCCATGGCCTATTTTTCCTCCTTCATAGAAAATGTCTTGATTTGCTACTAATGATTAGCAGAAAATTATCATTGAATTATGTTTCAGAAGTCTTTTATTAGGTATGATTTGTTGATATTTCCCCCCATTCTTTTTGTTATCTTTTCAAACCCTTGATGGTGTCCATTGTAACATAAAAGTTTTTAGTTTTGCTGAAGTCTCATTTTTAATTTTCTTTCTTGCCCTTGCTTTGGTGTTATATCTAAATTTAAATGCCCAACCCAAGGTTATGAATATTTAATCCTATATGTTATTCTAAGAGTTTTATAGTTTAAGCTCTTAACTTCAGGTCTATGATTAATTTGTGTGCATTTTTTTAAGTGGTGTGAAGTGGGGGTTCAAGAACATTGAGCAAACTAGTCATAGGGACCCATTGAGACTTTTGTGCTCACTGCTTTCCTGTTGTTTCAAAAAGTTGTTGATAGGTTCCTCTTTATTTGATCTCACAGCCTTTAAGTTATAAGTTCTCTGATTATTTGAGCATTTCCTTGTCTGGACTGAATCTTACTTGGTTTGAAGTATCAGGTAGATAAAATTTTGTTTCAAGGGAAATAAAAAAGAAATTGGGGTCCTTTGAGTCTAAAGAGTCTTGGACTCTGGCTAACTATATGTATAAAACATATGGCCCCAGAACTGTGCTTGTTTGAACAAGTGGGCTAACCTTACCAAAAACATCTTGAATTTCAATGGCCATAGCGGGGAAATTTTAACACACATAGACTTGACCATTTATGAGATACCTAGAGAAAAGAGAGCCCTGAAATTCTCCCAGACAATAAGATGCATATTTTATTGGTATGCAAAACTTTCTAAGACTAAACGAAACAAAATTTGCCTCTTTAAGGCTTTAATACTGCCAAGAATATTGTCTGTCCCAGCTGAAACCTGATAATAAAGTATTTGAAAGGATTATTTTTTTCTTTAAAAGGAGCTCCATGCGCAAAAACTGGACAATTAGAGACTAATATTCAGAACCTGATAGGAAAAATGTTAAGTCCTTTCCTGGGATAAAATAGAACTATGTACCCAGGGTTAAAGAAACCTTTCTAAAATCTTTATGAAATAATTTATTTGGAATTGCATTCCAAAATCACATAGCTCTAAATATATAACATAATAATTGTTTGATTTTCACCTTAGTTGAAAATCTCCCTGATATAAAAAAAAAAAAAAAAAAGCAAATAGCAGATAGTGTAGTTGGATGGGTGGGTCAGTCCCTTGATATCATTTAGGCTGCAACCTATTTGAGGAAGTAAAAACAACTGTTCTTGTCTGACAAATCAAGTGTTTACAAGAACAAAAGTATGTCTATAGAAGAAATTCAAAGCCCACCAATTCTTTTCACAAATTCCAATGGAATAAAATGCCATTCTCTGGTTGCCAATCCCAGGGAAGAACTTTCAACCCATTTCCCACTGCATCTTGGTAACAGAATACCCAAGAAAAACACAATATAAACAATGGATGGGAAAATGTTTTACATTTAACATTAATATTTAAAAAATGTCTTCTATATAGACATTGGTCCCTGTTGGCCAGTAATCTTTCTCAATAGCCAACACAGTGCAATTGGCCTACCACATCCCTTTCTTCCTTCCATGGAGAAACCCATCCTCTCCTAGTAGAGAGCAGATATAACAGTGGGTTGCTCAGATGTCACATGATTCATATACTTTAAAATGAAACAAAGGAATCGGGGCACCTGCATGGTTCAGTAGGTTGAGTATCCAACTTTGGTTCAGGTCATGATTTCAGGGTTCATGAGTTCAAGCCCCGCATCTGGCTCTCTGCTGTCAGCACAGAGCCTGCTTTGCATCCTCTGTCCCCACCTCACTCCCTCCCCTACTCCCTGCTCACTTTCCCTCCCAAAAATAAATTTAAAAACAAACAAACAAACAAAACAAAAGGAGTACTTAGAGAGTTAAACAGGTGAGATAAGGTGGCAAAAGTAAAAATCCTGGCACAGGCTGAATGGGCTCTATCTTGACTGGTGGGAAAATATTCTGGACCCAATGCCCATTCTTGTGTGGCTAAGTGGGGATTCTGGGACTACATACATGAAACTATCCTTCCAACGATTTCCAAATAAGATAAAATACTAATATATTGATTGCTGAACATAGGTTTATGTACTTTTACCTTATTACAGAGAAGCTAAAATATTTGAATTTATTAATAAACATGTTTTGTGCCACATTGAAAATTTTCCTATGAGAAAGGATATATTTCTAGGAATTATAAATGTATTCACAAATTTGCCAATCTACAGGATGTTGCTGGAACAGTCTACAATTGCTTACTTAGTTTTCATTAGAAATTAAGTTCTCTAAGGGTTAAGAATCCTAATCAATATATGGAATTGAAACTACTAGAAATAATGGAGATAACTTTGTATGCAGGGGGAAAAAAGGATTTTTTTGGGTAGGAAAGTGTATGAAATATGAAAATGCATTTTTGAAGGGAAAATATCTGCAGAATAACTGGTTATTCAGAATGAGAAAGAAGAAAATAAAAAACAAAAACTAAATGGTATAGAAAATGGAGAGGCAGAAAGTCTTATGTGGTCAAGTTGGCTAAAATATAATGAATTTATAAAGTTTCTTTTAATTTTTTTTTTATTTTTTAATGTTTTTTTATTTATTATTTAGACAGAGAGAGAAACAGAGCATGAGTGGGGGAGGGGCAGAGAGAGAGGGAGACACAGAATCTGAAGCAGGCTCCAGGCTCTGAGCTGTCAGCACAGAACCCAACGCGGGGCTTAAACCCATGAACCATGAGATCATGACCTGAGCCAAAGTCCGATGCTTAAACTACTGAGCCAGCCAGGCGCCCCTAAAGTTTCTTTTAATAAGCCTTACTATCAATAGTATGCCTATGCAAAATTGAAATGTAATTCTCTTTTACTTACTAAAAGGAAAACATTTTCTTGGACTATCTTTCTGCTCTTGGTAAGAGATTATGGAAAGTTTTTCTTTACCTTTTGTGTAATTTGTGTTTTATCAAAATAATTTTCTTTGCATCATGCTGTCATTATCAGGTCTTTTATTACTTATGTGAAGATTCAGTTCTTTCTCAAGGTTTTTCACAAAAGCTAAACTTTTATACAACAGTGTAACTTTCTGTATTTGCCTTAGAAGCTTTTGTCACTTTGGTTTACTAGATAAACAAGAGCATTCAAACATTTTGATTTTTTTTTTACAAACTTTCCATAATTAAATCTTGAATGAGTTTTTAACCTTGAGGTAACTTTGGGAATTACCAAAAGGTCCCTGTGACATCTCAAAATATTTTTTCTTTCTCTTTGTAAAAGAGAGATGTTAAACTGACTAGATTTATTTGATATGTTAAATTACACAGGAAAAAATGCCAAATAAGAAGTGATCCTAAACATTCTCTAGGTTATATTTGTATGGATATATGTTATTGGTGTAAGTATTCCAGAAATTGTATAAAATTTTCAGAAATCTGATATGCCTTGGTGTAATGTTATCAGTCATCATTGTAGTTGTCTTAAAATGTTGTATGTCACAGAAATAAGGGCACTTCTTGTAATTTCATTATAATCTAACCAGAAACTGTTTTACTCTGATGTTTTTACACAAGTGCTTCCTCTTTAAAAAAAATGCATGGAAATGATTCTGACAATTATAGGTTTCTGATATCTTTAAGATTATACTACTGAACAAGGTGACATTTTTTGAGAATTCTAATACATAGGTTCATAACACTGCTAACTCAGTATCAAATATTAATCAAGAATTAATTACATGGGACTAAATGAACTTATGACTATCTTTAGAATTTTTGTTTTTACAGAGAGTGTGTGAGCAGTTGAGGGACAGAGGAAGAGTGAGGGAGAAAGAGAGGGAGACAGAGAGATAGAGTCTTAAGTGGGCTCCATGCCCAGCACGAAGCCCAACACAGGGCTCGAATTCACGAACCATGAGATCATGACCTGAAGCAAAATCAAGAGTAGGACGCTTAACTGACCAAGCCTCTCAGATGTTTCTAAGATTATATATTTTATGACTTCTTGAAACACTGCTGGTTCTTCAATGTTTTGTATTCCATATTTAAATAACCACTTTTCTCTTTTGTTTTAAGCTCCTTATAACTTAGAGCAATTTGATAAATTATTCTCATAAACAAAAATTGCACATTTTTATTCACTCTGTGATCCCTACAGTGTTCAAAAACTCTTAATAAGTATTTCTAATTTTTATGATAATATAGGAACTTTTATAAGTTCAGTAAGAATCCATTGTAACAAGACACAACTGAGCAAGTCCTTGGCTGCACATCTTAGCCCAAAGAGACTTTAAAAAATCTCACCTGATATTCCTTATTACCTGAAAATTTTAAGAAACCAAGATGGACTTTATGGAGCCAATAAAACCCTTTAACTATCACCAAACTTTAACTGCAATATCATATTTGAGAATATCGTTGACTCTTGAACAACATGGGGGTTAAGGGCACCCCACTCCCACACAATTGAAAATCCATGTGTAACTTTTGGCTCTCCCAAAAAACCTTAACTACTGATGGACTACTGTTGACTGAAAGGGTTACCAATAAAATAAACAGTGGATTAACACATATTTTGTGACTCTGTGTGTGTATTTCATATATATATATTTGCTATTAAGAAAATCATAAGGAAGAAAAATACATTTACAGTAGTATACTGTATTTATTTTTAAAATCTGAACATAAGTGAACCTGCACTGTTCAGACAGTGTTGTTCAAAGGCCAACTGTATGCATTGAATCATTATTCTTGCTGCACTTAGGTAAATAATCAAGCCTAGTTTAACAAGACTAGGCTTATTTTGCAAACAAGTGTGTCTCACTGTGATTGCCTCTGCTGGAAATTGGGAATAATTAAAGAAAGAAAACTTAAGTTTTAGTAGAAAACTATAACACACCCTTGTGGATATCAGATTCCACTCCTATTCACTATCTTTGAGGTTTTGCTATTTACCTGCAAAATTGACTGGATCCTAAATTCTTCAGATATCCTCCAATATCTGGCTACAACTCCCCAAATGAACATTTTCAATTTTCTTCCACCTTTTTGACTTGGAATTACTAAGAACCAAAATTTCCATTTTCCAGTATCCCTGCAAGCTAAAGCTGGATTATCCAATATAAACTTAATAGATGTCATCCCAATTGCTCATGTATGGGCAAACTTTGAGCCTGCTGCCATGTGAACCACTCAGAAGGTTCATCAGTACATTTAATGACATCACCAGAAACATTCAAATTACAAAAGATACTTCAAGTACAATGTCTAGGAGCCCAACATCTGGAATTCTTGGCTCATTTTCCTCTGGGCTCAGAAACTGATTCTTAGTCTACTCCAACTATACCTTTCTTTTTCTTTTGCTTCCATAGTAATGCCTCTTAAAAAATACCAGCTTGCTCACACCATACAGGCCTCACTTTGGGAGCCCACCTGCAACACCACCTGCAACACCACCTCATGAAATGAGAAACAACTGTTTGATGAATTGACCTTTTTCAAGAGAAAGAAATTGGTTCAATGAGATGGAGCAATCGACAAATTCAACTTCTAGACTATAAAATTTCTTAAAGAAATTTCAAAGGCAGGGAATAAAGTAACAAATATATCATCCCAAAATCTTCTTTTTTATTAGCAAAAGGACTGTTTTGAGCTGATAAGTTGGTTTTAGAAAGTAGAATTTAAATTATTTGTTGGCTACACAAGGAGAATTCTGTGCCATAGCAATTATTTTCTGCTGTATCCAGATCAATGCGTTTGGTATTATAAAAACTTAAATACAAATATTACTTGTCACTTGAGTAAAACAGATTGATACTTTGTCAGGTACATTGTTGGATTTATCTGGTACCAATTGATTCGGTTCTTGGGGGCTGTGGCTAAGAAATATACTTCAATCTATTGGTATCCTTCTCTTGAGAGTCATCATTTTATTCTCCCTAGTGCACTGGGTTCTCTCAAAAATCTTAAATATGTGTCTGTAGCCAGCAGCAGTATATCAGATTGTCTCACTGTGCTTGGAGAAACAGAAACAAAATAAACAATGAGATGAACAGCAGAAATAATTCTTCCATGGACATGACATCATACAAATGAATTTCATGACAAGACAAGAGCAATTTAACCTAATGATGCCTGAGAGTGGTGCTAATACCAAATTTTTGGTCAATCTCTTATGTATGAAAGGATGATCAAAAGGGATAAGTTATTAAAGTAATTAAAGGAGGAGGTCATTAGACTGGAGTGCTACTAATGCCGTGGTAACTCATATAAACAAAACCTAAGCGAGAATCAATGCACTGAAATCTTAGAAAATGAAACCTAGGAATCACCAGCTACAAACAGCCAACCAGGCTTTCCCCCCAAAAGTAACTGTTTAAACTATAAATAATCAATAATCTCTGGCTTTGCTTCCACATCAAAGTATGCTCAAATAAACTCTTTAAAATTATAATATACTTCAATATACTTTTTAACACTTTAATCTCTATTTCTTTCCTTCTAGTCGCCTTGAGTTTACTTTGCTTTTGTTTTTTTTCTAGTTTCTTGAAGTGGAAGGTTGGGTTATTGATTTTAGGTCTCTCCTTTTTAGTATAGGTACTTACAGCTATCAGATTTCCTCTGAGTACTCTTTTTGTTGCATTCTATAAGTTTTTGTATATTGTGTACCAGTTCTCATCTATCTCAAAGTATTTTCTAATCACGTTTATGATTTCTTCTTTGATCAATTGTGTATTTAGGACTATGTTTTGTTAATTGACCAAATTTTCTCCTTTTATTGCTTTCTAATTTTATTCCATTGTAGGTATTTACATTTATTGAGTTTTATTTTATTGCTAGCATTTGGTTTATTCTAGAAAATTTTTTCACGTAAACTTGAAAAGAATGTGTATTCTAATCATTTGGTGTAGTGTTATAGTGGTCTTTTAATGCCCAATTGGGTTTTATTGCTGTTAAAGCCCTCAGTTTCTTTGCTGATAATCTTTCTAGTTTGTCTTTTAATAATCAAAAGTGTGTTGTTGAAGTCTCCAACTATTACTGTTGAATGATCTACTTCTCTCTTAAATTCTGTCAATTTCTGCTACATATATTTTGATCCTCTGTTAAGTATGCAATACATACATATTTTCAATAATTATATCTTCTCGATACGTAGACCCTTTGTCTTTATATTTTTTGTCTTAAAATTTATTTAAAAAGTATTTTTGTCTTAAAATTTATTTTGACAGATGTTAGCATAGTCAATTTAAGACACATTTGGTTGCTATTAGAATGCTATATCCGTCTCCATTCTTTTACTCCCAACATATTTATGTCTTTGAAACTAAAGTGTATGCAGCATATACTTTAAGAGGTTTCTATCCATTTTGCCATTTCATGTCTTTTAATTGTAGAATTCAATCCATCTTTATATAATAAGATTGCTGATAAGGTAGGATTTACATCTTGTACTTTGTGATTTATTTTCTATATGTAATATATATTTTTTACTCTACCTCCATTATTATCAGCTTTGGTGTTAAATATATGTTCTCTATTGTACCATTTTTATTATTTTTTCTTTTTTTACTATGAATTTTTGAATAATTTTTATTGTTTTGTCCTAAATATTGCAACTCATATCTTAATTTATAACAATCTAATTTGGATTAGTATCAACTTAATTTCAGTAGTATAGAATAATTTTACACAGGTGGATAGATAGATCCTATCTCCCCCTTTATTCTGGTACTGTCACAAAAATATCACTTTATTCATTGTGTGTTCATCAATATAAATCAGTAATTATTGCTTTGTGTAGTTAACTTTTAAGTCATCTGATTTAAAAATGTAAAAATGTGCATTAATACCATATTTCATATTTACCTACGCAGTTACTTTCACTGGGGTCCTTCATTCTTTAATGTGTATTGTATCCTTTTACTTGAGCCTGAACGACTCCCTTTAATATTTCTTATGCCAGAGAGAACTATTATTATACTTTCAAGTCCAGAATTTCCATTATATATTGATGCATTCATTGATATTCTCTATTTGGAAAGACATAATTCCCACACTTTCCTTTAGTGATTTGAACATATTTAAAATAGCTAATTTAAACTCCAATAAAAACAATGGTTGGAGTTCCTCAGAGACAATTTCCATTCTTTGCTTTTTTCCCTGGCTCTAGGTCATACTTCTTTTTTATTTGCATGTCTCATAATTTTTAATGTTAAATACGGTATTTTTAATTTTTTTTCATTTTAGAGAAAGAAAGAGTGCGAGTTCACATGCACATGCACATGAATTGGGGAGGGCAGAAGAAGAGGAAAAGAGAGAATCCCAAGTAGGCTCCATGCTTACCGAAGACCCCTACCCAGGGCTTGATCCCACGACCTTGGAATCATGACCTGAGATGATCTCAAGAGACGGCCACTCAACTGAGCCACCCAGGCGTTCCAGAATACTTTACATTTTGATTCAGCAATCCCAGAAATAAAATTCTGCCCTCTCCCCAGGGTTTGTTGTTGATTCTGCTCACTCCAGCTGTGATTTCCTTATTTAGTGACTTTTCAGAACTAATTCTGTAAGGTCTGTACTTCCCCACCCCACACCCACATGTGGCCTTTGCAGTCTGCTCTTAGCTTAGTGTTTAGCCAGTGACTGGACGGAGATCCCCTTGGGTCCATAGAACCAATAAATCTCCCAGTTTTTGCCTAGGGGTTCTGTGTGTGCATTCAACACTTACCTGAGCAATTTACACCTTCACTTCCTACTGGCGTGGAATCTCAAGCTCAGCTAGTGACACAGATTTATGACATTCTTAGGTCTTTCCTGAGTTTGGATATAGCCCCCCTCCCCCATGTGTGTGACCTAACAGAACCTCAGAATATGTCAGACCTTTTCAAAGAACCTATGGCTAGCTCATTCCTCAACTCTTTATAAAGCTTTTTAGTTAGTCTATTGCTTTCCCAACTCATTGCTTATGGCAGCTGCCAAATTAAAAGGCTTACCTGTAATTTCCTTCAGCAGAAGCCCCCAGGAAGATATCTGTTCACACTGGGTGATATTTGAGCCACTTAAATCAGGGCTTTGTTGAAACAATCACACAGATCAAATAAGGACAATGCTGTCAGAATGAGGTTTTGAAACAGTTACACATTCCATCAGTGTCTGTGATGCTTCCACAGAAACGTGTGCTATTATTTTTCAAGAATATCACTTAGCTAGAAAATGAGAGATGGGACTAAGTCACATTAAAACACCACTAAGTTTGCTGTTATTACAGATAGTTGTTTTTCTTGAATAAACATTCCCTGAGAAGCTGTAAGTAAATTTCAGAGCTCTGCATAAGTTGATTCTGACAATTTTTGCCACTTAAAAATGTCTTTTACAGAATGGTAAATCTTTGGAAGTCCTTATTCCATATTTTCACTGGCATCATTATATTTGTTCAGAATGGAGTTTTAAATATTCAGTAAATCTTCTGTTGTCATGAGCTTGTTTCCACTGGAAGTTTATCTCATTTTTATTTTTAGGGTATTTTCCTTGTTTTTTTTTTATTATAGGAAAACACTTATTGTGTTTCAGTATATTCAAAGTATCATTCCACTTTCTTTTGAATTCCTTTATTTTTGTTGAGAAGTCAACTGACAATGTAATTATTTCTCTTTTGAAGATAATATGCATCCCCAATAGCTTTTAATATTTTCCATTTTATTTAGTTTACAACAGCTTGTATTTAATTTATTCTGCTCTGGTGTATGGAACTTTCAATTTTTGAATCTTGATACCATTTATTAGTTTTGAAAATGTTCTCAGTCATAGTCTTCAAATTTTCTTTCTTCTTCATTCTCATTTGCTTCTTCTGGTAGAATTTCTCTTATCCTTTATCTCAACATTGAATACCTTAGGTTCTCATTTCCTCCTTTGTGTTTTCCATGTATTTTTAATATTAACCCTTTTTCCACATGTTTTCTTCTGATCTAACTTTAACTTAAGAGGTCCTACTTCTGTTTAAAATATAGAAAAAAGAAAGGCAATGCCACCTTGATCCTTACAACTCTCCTATCATCCAATAGATGATAATAATCTATAAAATCACAACAATTTTTTAATTCATAAGACGGCTGAAAACACAAAGCAATCAGGTGAACTGGATTTTAAGGAAATTCAGAGCCCTTGCAAGAATAGACAGGAGGCATGAACTCTTTCATTTTGGGCAAAGCAAATTAGGAAAAAGTAGCTGCCATAAAAATGAGTTAGAAAAAATGCAGCTAAAAATATTAACATCTCAAAAGTTTAGCTATGTATTAACATATTAGTTGAAACAATTAGAATATCAGACACAAAGGAAGTTTTCAATCAGTTGCAAGCTTTTTCTCATTGAACTTCTACCAGACTCACAGAAAAAAATGGGAGCCAGGTAAGAGAGATATGAAACATTGACTGCTTCCCCTGACTCTTGTCTTGCAAAACAAAATCTTAGGTTAGGTTACTGAGAAAGGGAAAGAAAAATCTCCTGCCCCTATGTCCTAGGCAAAGATACACTCTTTCTGATGTACGGGTGTCAATTAAGACTTCTGTCCTTGGAGAAGAACAAGGAAAATTTAGTCAAATTCCTGAAAACCAAAGACATCTAAAAATCAGATTAAAGATAAAGAAACATTACATAGAAAGGATCAAAGATGAGAATTACATTATAATTAAAATTAATGGACATTGCCAGATATCTTGAACTAGGTAGCTGAAATTTCAGAGCTGGCAAATTGGTGTGACCAATTTTTCTTTTATTGTAAATGCCTAAGACTCAGGGAATGGACATTAATCTGTCAGAAGTTTCCAAGTAACTTGCAATGGATGCTATTTAATTCTGAAGGACATATAATTCAATTATGTTGTACCAGTTTTAAACAATCAAGGGAACAGTCCAGAAAAGAGGGATAATTGGAACTGATTTTTCTCTTCCTCAAAGCAGACCATTAGGAATAATTTGATCATGCCTTAAGTCACTCTTTGGGATGTCATAACAAGAAGCCCAGGGCGTTCTTCATGCAGACTTTCATTGAGTTCTCTCTTTCACTTAATCACCAATCTCTTAACATGCCCTCACTACCCAAGCCCTTCTACTCTGCCCTGCAGATTATCAGTTCTCATTAGCAAAATCCTCTATATAGTAAATCTTTTTGAAAATTCCCTTCACACTCTTGTTCGAAACAAAACCTAGCTTTCCCCTGAGGACTTATTCTTCTATTAGTGAGTTCTTTTCCTTTCCCCCCTATGTCATGCACATTAATCATAAATGTGCAGCTGGTTTTCCTTCTTCTACATTGCAATTTCCAGAGCACTCTTTCTCCCTCCTCTCTGAAACATCGTAGGCTCTTTGAAGTAAATGCCAGTAGTTCACATATCACTTATTTTCCTTTCTATCTACCTCCCTTCCCTCACTATCCTTTAACGAGGCTCACTCACAGCTTTGCTATCTGCCTTCTGCCTTTCACTAAAAGTTAATCCACCTAAAGCTCTGGCTTTCAAACATATCTCAAATCTGACTGCTTCTCTATGTGGCACCTTCATGTAAAACATCCTTACCTTTCTCATCCTAACAAATAAAATAACTTCCTCCTTGGTATCTGTAAATCCACTCTTCCTATGCAGTCCATTCTGTCAAATAAGCTAAAACAAGGCTTTTAAAATTTAAATATGTCATATCAATGATTTCTCATCACATTTGAATGAAACATAAAAGCCTTGGCATGATCTATAAGCCCTACATTTAGGGTCCTCTTTTCCATTAATTTCTCCAAACTCAACAGTTACAAGGCATGCTTATCTTGCTGTTCCCCAAACATATCAAGCACATTTCTGTCCAGAATTCTTCCATTTTCCTCAAAACTGTGTGGCAGGTACATAAGGTGCTCAGGAAGTCTCAATCTCTAGTACAGACTAAGAGCAGTTTCCACAATATTGATTCAGAGAAACTTCAAACCTGAGTGTGAAGCACTTTAGGTTCAAACTCTGAGTTGAATACTGAGGATGACAGTGTTAAATTACTGCATGTCAGAAACACATGCATGTATTTGAAACAACAGTATACCCTTTCTTTTTACTTGGTATGTTTTTGTTGTTTATGAAAAACTTATTTTTCAGTGATGCAGTACACAGTAATATTTGAAATGGACAGATTATTAAAAGGGACCTTAAGGGGCACCTGGGTGGCTCAGTCAGTTAAGTGTCTGGCTCCTGATTTCAACAAAGGTCATGATCTCACAGTTCATGAGTTCCAGCCCCAAGTGGGAACCTGCTTGGGATTCTCTCTTTGCCCCTTCCCCACTCTTGTTCTCCCTTTCTCTCTTTCTCTCTCAAAATAAATAAACTTAAATAAGAGAAATCTTTCTTAACATTTGCATCAAGTTTCTCAAAAATATTAAAATTAGTAATGTAAAATTACTTTAACTTTTGCTTGTTTTGCTATTTAGCATTATTTATTTGAGACATTTATTTATTTACTTACTTATTTTTAGTTCACAGAAACAATAGTTCTTTGTGTCTCTCTTCCATCTGCTCCATCCTGTCTTCTGGAATTCCCAACATACCTATATCAGTATTGAAAATTTTTTCTACTTCTTTTTATCACTCATATATTCCCTCTGTTTATCTTTTATCTGAGCTTGCAGGAGAATCTCTTTAACTAACTATATAGTTTCCTTTTCTTTAGCTTCCAATGTGCTGTTTACTTCAGTAATCATGCCTCTCTTTTTTTTAACATCTAATAATTCCTTTTGACGCTGCTGCTTTTCATAACTTTCTACTGCTACCCCAACAATTCTCCACCTTTCCTGCATCTTTCAAAAATATGAGTTAGAGTTTTGATATTTATTGTTGAAGCAGTTTGCTCTCTCTTTTTACTGTTCATTTCTTCTTCCTGGGGTAACTTTATCTGACAAGAAACAATTTGTTTTAAATGCTCACACTGTGCTGTTCTAAGAGAATTGTAGTCTTACTAGGTTCTTTGATCTTGCTCTTTGCAAACATTCACATGCTTCATTCATACTGAGAGTTAAAGATGAGCTGTCAGAGATTTTGTAGGTTAGTGTTCAATTTTTCATGGCTACTGACTGTGATATAGAATTTGGGCTTTTATATTGGTTGAGTTATTTTAGCGGGAAATTGGTAGAGGAAAGTTTGTAAACATTATCACTTAGGATATCATCTTGATCCTGAAGAACCTCAGGTTTATTTCTTTTAAATATCACCTTAGAGGTAACTCTGGTTTGACTCCCCTCTTATATAGTGGTAATAATAAAAACTATATTGTTTTTAAGTGTTGTTTTAAGAAAACGCAAACAAGGAATGTAGTGAATTTTATGTGGCTGCTTAAATGTAGAGGCTATATTCCCAAGGCACCTACCAGAATTGCTGCCTACTCCTACCAGATGCTCACCTATCTGTAGACTAGAGCCATCGACTATCACATATGCTTCTGATAAGCCTGGGACAGAGGTGGTTCTGAAGTTGCCAAAGGCCTTCTACTGCTTTTTATATCAAAGGAGCTCATGCCTGCGTATTCTGCCAATTCCTTAATGGTCAAAACTTCTATATCTGAAAGACCTTCCCCAGCAAACCTACTCATTGCTTCTGTGCAATATCTATAAATATTCTCAACATAATCTCCAGAATTTTACCAGACCTCCCTCCATCTGCCTTTATCCATTTCATTTCCCTCATTTGATTTTTTGTTCCTTAGCTTCTCCTCTATGTTCATATTTCAAAAGGAAGGGCATACCTCAGTTGCTTTCCCCAAGAGCCTTCCTGGCATCTGTATGTTAACCTTCATTCCAACTTTAGGCCCATGAGGCTTGGCTCAGGGCCCACCCCAAGCCCCGGCACACCTTTCAGGTCCCCCTGTGCTGGCCCACCCCCCATACCAGATAAGGCAGAGGCTTTAGAGACCTGCCTCCAGTTTGGCCTTGTGTGGTTCTAAAGGCTTTCAAGATGCCCAGTCTGTGCTGGCCTTCCAAATAGCTCTCTACCCCATGTGAGTCTAACTGCTCTCAAATTCATCGCTGGTGAGCTTTAGCAGTTCTCTTACACTTGCTCTTATTGTTCCACCATGTCATAATATTCATTTTTGTCTCTACAGTCAGAATTCAAGTTCATTGGAGTTTTTTTGCTTTTTATGTCTTCCTTCTTTCCTTCTTACTTCCTTTCTTTCTTCTTTCCTTCCTTCCTTTCACAAATTGTGAACAGGTTTAAAATGATGGGTTTAAATGTATTCTATGTGTTCCTTTCTATGATACCTGGGCAAGATATTCAACCTTGTCCAGCCTCAGATTCCTTTGCTGTGAAATGGTGATAATATAGATCAAGAAGGATTGAGTAACAACTAGAAATAATGCTTATAAGGGGTGCCTGGTGGCTCAGTCAGTTAAGTGTCTGACTTCAGCTCAGGTCATGATCTCACAGCTCATGAATTCGAGCCCCACATCAGGCTCTATGCTAACAGTTCAGATCCCGGAGCTTGCTTTGGAATCTGTGTCTCCCTCTTTCTGCCCCTCCCCCAGTGCTCTCTGTCTCTCAAAAATAAACAAAATATCTTAAATAAATAATGTTGATAAAAAGCCACATATATTCAGGAACAATTTATTAATAACTTTTTTTTGGTAGAACAGGACTTTGCAAATAGGAGATACTCTCTGTACTCATGTTGACCAAACAAACTAGCCACATTGCACAAGAGTAACGTCTCCAGTTAAAACTCATAACTGGTCATTTCCACTTTTGCACCTAATCATTTTGCTACATGGAATTCTACTCAAAGTCATATGTCTCCCATTGTTTTTCAAATTCCAAAATTATTTTTATGATTTAATTCCAAAATCCCTCTTTCCCCAAGTAAAAAGTTAAATCCTCTGTCACTGAGAAGTAAGGATTCAGAAGACTTCCTGGAGAGGACCAACTGGACTGTAACTTTTTTAACAAGTACTGCCAATCTTGTCTCTGATTGTGGCCCAAATGAGATGCTCCATCTCCTCTCCCTGTTGTGGTCCACATTCCTACGGACCATTCCAGACTCCCAGGTCCCTACCCCATCCCTGCTTTTTCCTGGCCCCATCCCTCAGTGCCCCTTCTCACCACAGTTCCGGGCCCCGCAATTCCTTCCCTCTGGAATCCCAGCCTCCCTGTGCCCCTGAGTCAGTGCCAGTCCAGGAGCATATAGCAGCTGTAAGAGCAGGTTTGTCTTCACAGATGTCACCAACTAGCACAACTCATAAGTCACAATGGACTGTGATATGCAGCCTTACAAATATGCAATACGCACATGCATATTTTCCCTGGGGATAAGAGTTAATCAAGGCTTGAAGGAAGGATAATGAGCACAGAGGCAGGCTTGGCCTGGACACAAAGCACCACCTCACCACATGCTGTTGTCTGTTCCCTCATGTGCCTTCATCTGTGAAATGGGGTAGTAATATCTCCTCCCTCTTATTGGTGTAAAGGAGGCATTTGTAGGTCATTTTGTATTTTATCCCACAAAGATTAGCCATTTAACTATAATCACTATGCATTAAATCCCTGAAAAATCATTGAGGATGACTAACTTATTCATTCATATAGTTGTCATTTCTCAGACACCTACCCTCTGTTGGAATGGAATAGAGTGATGAATAAGACACATTCCCTGTTTTTATTCTAACAAGGGAGACAAATGAGATGAAAGCACATATCCCACCAGGAGAATATGGCAGCTCTATGATTAGGTAATCAGTGCCAAAGAAGAAGTCATTGTGAATTAAAGTACCCTCTCCTTCCACATCATCACTTACAAGAGTTGGGGCAAGCAGATTTCTAGTCCAGGTCTAAGGAGAGGGCCAGGATTCCTGTATCAATTGTGCATCTTGTAGTCTGAGGAAAGGTTCCACTTCCCAGGCCTGAGATAAAATGCCAAGGTTATAATAAGCAACAATAAATTTTAATGCAGAATTTAGCTACCCTCTGTGTCTGAATCTATGAGTCAGGCCTAGGAATAAAAGTAAGTCATCTCTCTCTTCTTCTTTAGTTCCTCAGAACTGGAGAAGCTCACTTCCAGGGCTTGATTTATAGATCCCGGAACAGTTTGCTGGATCTCCTTGGTCAGCTCAGCAGCACACCTGGCAAATAAGCCTGGAGGAGCTGTGTTTGTATTACATACACTTTTTAATGCCTGCAGGATGTCATCTAACTCAGTCCTAAGTGAAACTGGGGATTAGAAGATGAGGAAATGACAGCTGCAAAGAGAATGCTCCAACTTTCCTGGTGATAACTGGCCACAATGGGCACATTTTCATATTTCCCTTCGTTGTTAGAGCTCTGATCAATGAATGGCTTTTGAATCTTTTTAACTTTATAGTTTATTGTCAGGTTGGTTTCCATATAACACCCAGTGCTCTTCCCCACAAGTGACCCCCACTTTTTTAGGATTTCCCTATGAAGGAAAAACAAGTTGCCAGAATAAAAGGAAACAGTTTAAATTTGAACGCAAATCACAAGGAAACATTTAAACCTCAATGAAACATGCTAAGTGCTAGAGAAAATAAGAAAACCAGACCTTGACCTTCCCCTTGGGATCTCGTAGTCTGGGAGATGCAGGGTAAGAGAAGTCAGAGCCAGAACTCAATGATAGGACTTTGGCAAGTGAGTCAGGGAGAGCTTCCTGCAGGGACCAAGGGCTGAGAAGTGTTGAAGAATGGATAACAGTGGTGCGTGCAAGTGAAAGACAGAGCTGAGCTGGGAGGAACATCTTCCTGTGGACCCACAGAAGTAGAAAGGGGATAGCTTGCTATGAATGACCACTAAGCAGTGGGCAGAGGGTCTAGAGAGGAGGTTGAAGGGTTGAACAGGGGCTGTGCTGCTGGGAGCTCAGGTACCAAAGCAAGGTTTGAGGCCTGCCATCACTTTTCAGGTATCACATGCTAAGAAATGGCATTTTACCACCTGAAAGATGCAGAGAATAAATTTGAGAGTAATGAGACCAAAATTATCTTCTAGCACCTTAGGGGTAAGACCCAGGTTTTGTCTTCACACAAAAACATCCCAGGAGCAGGACAACCTATGAGGCGGATGGCCGGTTTCCCAGAGGTTTTCTCTGCACAAAGCAGTCCTGAGAATTGAGCTGTATCACCATACTGCTGTGTTGCAATCTCTCTGTGGCCACAGGCCGGGTCCACCATCTGCTTCCAGGATAAAGCTGGCCCCTCCACTCTGCCTCCCAGGTGAGAGCTCTCCCTTCCATCCCCATGGTTAGTCCTTGGTCTGTGCTTGTCCTTGCTGCTTAGCAGCTGATTTACATTGTCACCTCACTGCCAACCAGCTGGTGATATCACTCACAGTGGCCGCCAGCCCCACAGGGAAGCCAATCTCCTCCGGAATCAAATTCTGTCCAGACATATGCACCAAGAAGGCTTGCACTTTCCACTTGATTGATGCATGCAGAATTTCCTATTACTGGAACTGATGGAATAAGGCTTTTCTCTAGTCTGCTTTCATTCCCATGGTTTCAAACTCCTGTGTTCATCAGCCTGATCCTACTTTTATTTCTTCCTAGCCTCTCTCATTGTCTTTACCCCCTAGCCTCTGAGGCAGTAGCTCACAAAATGAAAGCCATCCCTTCTGGGGCTGTGAGCTTGCCAGCATGGTTTAGATGAAAATGTGGCACACACATGTAAACCTATTCAGCCCAACTGAAGGCAAGTGCGACACACTCACATGTGCCTAATGCCCAGTGCACTGCCTGTGTGTGTCACACCATGTGCCATGTTTTCCTCACGTGACAGGCCATAGATAGTTTTTGGGTGCTTTTTATTTTAGAATACAGAATGGTTAGTACTGCTGAGTGGTGTCTGCTGGCAAGTACCATGTGCTGCTCTTGTGTGGAGCCCAGCCAGCCAGAGGAGCAGCTTCCTGTAATGTGTGTTCAGAGTAGAATTAGTACCATCATGAGGAACTCTGCTTCTCCACATACATGCAAATGAAAATATGTTAGAGCTTTTGTCCTGATAACATGGCTATAGCTCATGGTAGTCACTGTCATGATTATAGCCTGGCCCAGGTTTTCTGTCCCTGTTGAAGAAATAAATCCATAAATACTTTGCTCATTTTTGTATCTCTTATGAGATGGTGATGGACAGAACTCAGCGAAGACCCCTGCCCTGACCCACTTTTTATTTCCAAATTCCAATTTTAACCATGAAAGCTACTGACTATTTTCACCAGGAGAGTGCAAGCAGTCACATCTGTCAGAGTCTTGTTTGATCATAGCTTAAGGACACAAGAGACATTTGTCACAAGTATCCTGCTAGGTTGTATATTTATGTGCCAAGGAAAGATGCCCCAAACATTAGTGGAACATCTTTTGAACTCTGTGTACTCAGAAATCACAAAAGTCACATGGGAGACAGAAGAAGCTGAGAGCACAATGGCAGCCTCTCTTGTTAAATTGCACCAAACTTGGGGCGCCTGGGTGACCCAATCAGTTAAGCGTCCAACTCTTGATCTCAGCTCAGGTCTTGATCTCAGGGTCCTGAGCTCATGCCCCACATTGGTCATGAAACCTTATTTTTAAAAATTGCATAAACTTTGCAGTTCATCATAGAAGCCCTCGAAGCAAGTCTTCTTCAAGTGAATATTCAAATCATCTTGGCTACTGGTGACTTTCAGGGATTTTAAAGAGATCACTAAAAAATGGTGAACACTTGTGATCCCCCAAAGGCATCAAAAAGATTTGCTGCACGCGATCTCAACAGAGGATTAAAGGATACGAGCTGGTTCATTTAGATTCAACAATATTCTGTGACATAAGAAAAATAAATCAAGGTCTCTTCACTGTTTAAATTAGTACCTAATATTGTCATCTTCATTTCCATTTATTTGGCAGAAAAGATATTGCCACCATGATTGCAGGACATTTTCTCTACTGGTGGGAGCATCACTAATGCCACCATAGGGCATGCTCCAAACCAATGCCTCTCCCATACTGGTGTGGCTCACTTGGCACTGAGTACTCTGTGTGCTTTACTATGGCCTTGGACTTGTTAAAATTATCTGAAATTGGAATTATTTATTATTTCTTCACTCCAAAGCAGAATTTTGTTACTGGCTTTGGAAGTGGAGAGTTTATAAATTGATTCAAATACATGGCATGAACACCCAGTCCCTCAGTGACCTGTCCCACATATGGTGGGATTGAAAGCAGGAACGGCCCAAGGAAGCTGTTTTCTCAGGCTTCTTCCTATTGGGCTTAGCAGAGATACCCACCCAGACTACACATTAAGACCACCTAAGGAGTAATTTAAAAAATACAGATGTTGATAGGGACACCTGCATGGCTCAGTCAGTTAAGCGTCCAACTTCAGCTCAGGTCATGGTCTCATGGTCTGTGAGTTCGAGCCCCAAGTCGGACTCTGTGCTGACAGCTCGGAATCTGGAGCTGCTTCAGATTCTGTGTCTCCATGTCTCTCTGCCCGTCCCATGCTCATACTCTGTCTCTCTCTCTCTCAAAAATAAAGAAACGTTAAAATAATGTTTTAAAAGAGCACAGATCCTGGGCTTATAGGCCATGCATTTGATACAACTGGTCTGGAGTTGGTTCAGACATGTAGCTTTTCTCAGAGTCCACCAAGGAGTGAATCCAGTGCAGCTGGGGTTGAGAATGACTGACATAAAAAAGAAGTCTCCCTACTTTTCCTTTTCATGAATAAATAGCATTTTTAGGTAAAGAATACTTTCAAAAGAAAAGTGACATTTGTAACCTTTGAGTAAGAAATTTCACAAATATTTTCCACTCAAATTACCCCAATTCTCAGTTGCTAACCTCTTCTCCCTCTGTTTGAACCTCCTCTTCAATGCTGGTGGCAGCATCTGGTGGTACGTGGCTGACTTGGGTTGACAGTGACCTGACTACCCAAGCATTGGGGCTGCCAAACATGAGCAGATGAGTAATATCCCTCTCTGATTTTTGCTCTTCTCAACAGCTGACCTGATTTTCCAATGTCAACATGCTCTTTTCCAGCAGAATTTAAATTCATACATATCCAGTTAGGGCCAAGTTGGAAGAGTGTTTTATTCAGCTGGTTTCATTCTAGGATCTACAGCCCCTCTGATCTAGACAGAAAGCCTCCAGGTGGCCCAGACATACTCCCTGTGATTCCATTCAGAGTGTTAGGCCACAGACCAAAGCAAGTGTTCATTTGCTAACTATTGTTCCCATCTGTATGAGACCTGGTAGATATAGCTAGACCAGAGAAAAATGAGTGTTTGGGGACCTATGCCTCTAGCAAAATATGGTTGTTACCACAAACCATCTGCAGAACAGGACCAAATGGAAGGTGGGGCACAAGAACAACCCACTCCAAGTAGAGCAATAGGCAGCACATTGGCAGTAGAGGACTTTAAAAAATAAAACTGACTCAAAGTTGATCTGCTTTTTATTATCACCAGTCTAAAGAATGTCAACAATAACATGCATCTCCTCTGAAAAATCTTATGTTGGTCTAAGTTCTAAACAATTGCTATAGTTCATGTTGAGCTTTAATAATATAAATGTTAGTAGCCTCAAATTAGCACATTTGCATTATTTATCTTTAAGTAAAGATTGTATTCTATGTGGAAGTTGATTCAGAGACCTCCCCTTATACAGTATGCTCCAGCACACACCAACTCAACCAACTCAGTTCTCCATGTTTATTCAATCATAAAATGGGAACCATTCAAACTTTCATCAAGATTTCATCTCCTTGGGTGTAGTTTGCAACTCCATCCCTGAGAATACTCATATTCTTGTATTTGAACAGTACATTCAAAGTCATCAGCGGTAGCATAAAGGCAAACACACAAAACTAGAGTCATTTCAACTCTGTAATTCTGTGTAGCCCCATTGAGTTTTCATTTGTGTTAAAACTTTAAAACAGTGTAGAGATTACAATATCTTTTGTTTGGTAAGTGCAAAATTTATTTCATATATGAAATACTTTTATTGAATTTAATAATATATTTAAAGTTGAATCTACCCAAGAAGACAATATCACTGACTATGACAGGATCATTAATGACAGTAATTTCGTTGAACAAGGAAGGAAAGAAATAGTGCATTTTGTGGGGCAACTGTGCTGGATGTGCCCTTGCAGCCCAGTGTTGACAAGCAGCTGTTCACCTTTGCCATCAGTCCTCAGAGTTGCTGAGGTCCAGCCCCTGCCCTGCCTCATGCCCCACAGAGCTTTGAGAACTCATCTACACTCTCAGGGTGTTTCTTCATCAGCAAAGTAAAGCTTGAGGAGAAGAGCACCTTTCAGAATTGAGATCAAGTGTTCATTCTGAAGCATATGGTGCATTCACTACTCTGAGGTACTTGCCACACAGATAGAGAGATGAGATACAACACATGAGAAGTTAACTATATAAGATGCCAGGCACAAAATAAATCACAAAGCAGAAAATCGTAGACAAGGAGTTAATGGCACCAGCAATTCCTACTCTTGGTCAGAGTATGTAAGGGGCTGGAGAAGCATTCTTAAACACAAGGGGTCTTGGGGAAGCTTCTGAAAGAGCTTCACTTGGCTTTATTTAATTTATAAGTCAAGCCTCATTTTGCTGGATTAATGCAGTCCCCTTTGGGCCAGGACCTTCAAGCCCCAGGGATAGGGATAGCACTGACATAGGGCAAGGATGGAAGGGCTCCTGGAGGCAGGAACAGCCAGCTCTGTGTCTTCACTCGGCCCTCAGGTCTTCATGATCATAGTACATTCTGCTTCTCTCTCATCATATGAACAGGTTGTGAACCCCATCTCCTCAGACACCAGCACATTTCTCCCAACAGCACAGAAGTCATGTGTATGCTTCCCCATTAGTCTGGAACTTAGTTCTTCAGGGTTATATTCTACTCTACTTCCCGGGATCCAGGGAAGGGTGGGATCCAGGACTACCACCCAGCCTGTGCTCAGGCAGAGCAGTAGGAAGTGGCTGGACAGCATTTGGCAGTGCAGACACACCTTTGGGATGGCCAAGAATGAGCATATGTGCTAAGACATGCCTTGAATATTCACACCAGAAAGCTGATTTGATTTTTTTTTTCCTCCTATACCCGAGAAACCAGCTTTCCTCAGATTCAGATTTATAATGTTACTGCCAATCAGGCCATGTGTAGCTGTCCTCACTGTAATTCTTCTGGTTTATTTATAAGGTTGCTTTCTGCATTCTTACTTCTCCAGATTCTCTGTTCCCCTGGGGGCAAAGGGAAACCAGCCTGCCCCAAATTTACTGTGGCTCAGTGTTCTCTGAAATGCAATTAAAATGTTAAGGAAAACGAACAATCAATATTTCATAATCTACACAAAAAAATCCCCTTCCTAATGGACTAGTATAGGTTGCAATACTGGGAGTGAACCCAATGCTGTATCTACAAAATGCCAAAGCAACTAGTTGAGAAGTGAATAATTTCTATCTCATTGTCAATCTCCTCTACTGGTTCTGATCTTGACCCTTCTCCCCATAAGTAGTTAACAGGACAATTTGTTCTGACATTGCGGAAGGAAGGGCCACAAAACTAGAGTCCCAGATACAAAAGAGGAGTGAATACTGCCTGACAGAGAGAGTCTTTCTGGGACTCCCCTTCACTCTCTCCAAAAGAAGAACTACAAAATGTCACCATTCTCTTTTCTTACAAAGATGTGATTCTAGAGGGAAGTGACACATATGGGTGCTGAGCACACACATTACCACTCCAGCTTTCTCTATATTACAGACTTGGCCCCAGAGTCCTTTCCTTGAACCCACCAACTGTCCATGACCACCTAGCAGCAGAACCTGAAGGAAAAATGATTTGCTGTCAGAGGTTCAGTGCCTCTCTTGTGTCATTATTCACCCTAGAAGACCAAAGAATAGCAAAGTTTCCTATTGTTTAAATGTGGCAAATGGGGCACAGAGAGTTGCCTAACAGCATGTCATGATCTGCAGCTTGTAAGGAGCAGAGTGAGTTTGTAGTCACTGTCTGCAAAGCCCCAGGCTCCTTCCACTGACCCACAAGCTATTCACTCACCATGCATCAAGTGAGCATTAGCTGTGCTCCAGACACCATGTCAGACATCAGGACATCAATAAAACAGAGCAGCCTTTCCGTTCAGAGCCCTCACACTGTGGGGATAACTGTTACCCCTACTCATAACCAGACACTGCTCCAGCTTTTGGGGGATAAGACAAGGCTGATGGCAGCACTTGCAACCTAAGCAAGGATGTTGCAAGCCTGGAATACCCTCTAAGTTGAGGCAGAGACTGATGCCTGTAGGACCGCAATGTTCAGCCCCTGTGGCCTGGGGTGACCGAGGTGGACACACATGAACATGGAGGTTGGTGCCTAAGGAGGTTTTTGATAGCAGACTAAGGCAGGCAGCCTAACTAAAAAGTGTAAAGCTAAGAGGTACCTGTAAGCGAGGTTAGAGTACAGGGAAAGGGCACATAGAGAAACTTTGTGTCAGAAAGTGAGAAGCCTCAGGGCTGTGGGGCAGTCTGTGGTGAGAGCTCTGTGCCAGAGTTTCCAGGGCTATTAACCATGTGAGACGAGCAGAAGACAGGGTTTGGAGAAGTAAAGATACAAAGGTAACACGCATGGATGGAGCAAAGCAGTCATGCCTACCCCAAAGCCTGTGGTCCCCACCCCAGCCCTGAAAGAGAAGGGTGGTCCTGGGAATCCAAATTGGACTGACACCATGCTGTGCATGCGAGAAGTGGGAAGCTGAGAAGATGGGCTTCGTAGTTTGGACAACAAGGGATAGCTGAATATTTTTGATAAAGATTAAATGACATGGTCAAAATTGTGCCTTATGAAGGTTGGCCTCCTACTGGTGCACAGCATGAAGGGTTTTAAGGGGACTGAGTGAGGTGGCAATTGGGAGATGATCCTACATCCAGGTAGAATGACAGTCTGGATTGAACAGGGGGTAGAAAAGAAGAGGGAATGGGTGTGGGGGATTCTAAGAGGAGCTGACCCCTGACTGGTGGCTGGAATAAGAAGAGTCAAAGTGAATTTGAGTTCTAGGTGCCCAGGTGACAAGACAGGGACCAGAAGGCTAGGAATAGATACTGGAAGGAAGATGCTAGACCTCATCAGTGTGCAGATGTCTCCATTAGCAGTGTACCAGAAGTGATTCTATTTTTCTCAAGAGCATTTGGAAATGGAACTAAATAAACCAGGTTATTTTGAGCAGATAAAGCCCAGAGTATCTGCTCATAAACCATTTCAATGGGAGAACTGAGTTTCTGGAAGACACAAGTCAGTGTTTGGGCACACAGCAGAACCTAGCAGGCAAGACACTGGCCAGACCTTAACATTCTCTGAAAGCAATGGATGGAGGCAGACATGCTTCCTGTAACACTGGACTTCTTTGCCTCCCGCACCTTTATCCTCACTGCATCATGAGATTCAGTGACTCGCTTGAATGTGGAACTCAGGCAAGGGAATGTGGCTGTCACCCAGCTCTGCCCTTGCTCATATTGTGGTCCACTCTCTTGCTCACTATCCTCTCTGAAGGCAGGATGTCAGATAAAATTGTCTCTGAGGTCTTTTGCATGAATCCATGAGTATTTCTGAATACCTTCTAGGGACCAGACTCACAATAGCAGAATCTGTCCATGTGCACCTGAAGACTTGCTGAGAAAATGATCAAATATCCAGGTGAGACAGGAAGTTTGCAGCTATGGGCTTTCTCTCTCGGAAAATAAGACATGGGCTTTTAGCCAGTTACATACAGATTTGAATCTGGTCTATCACTTGCTGCTTGTGAGCACTGAGTAAGGTAGTTATAGAATAAATCAGTTCTATAAGTGATCACTTGGGGGATAAGACAAGGCTGATGGCAGCACTTGCAACCTAAGCAAGGATGTTGCAAGCCTGGAATACCCTCTAAGTTGGTATTATACCCTCTAAGCCCATTATACTGAATGGGCTTGCATTCAGTATAATGAGCACACTGAATTCTTCAGATAATAAATGCTACAAGGTTCAACATGGGATGATACAGTCCAGGAAGGTGTCTTGGAGCATCTTTGTGCTCTCCTGCAATAATGCTCTGAGTGACTGACCCTCACATTGGGGTCCCAGCCATGGCCAGCAAACCATACCCCGCTCCCATTTATGAGTAGATTTGTATTTCCCAAAGCCAAGTCATCTTCTGGAGGTGTGGAACCCCCGAGGAGCCCCAATCTTTCCCCAATAATTTATCAAAAATCCTAGAAAAGAAATATGTTTATCTGATAATGATTTTACTCTCTATACCTTACTCTGGACAGAAATAAATAAGAATATAATATAGTTTCCTATCTGAAAACATGGCTTTCTGTTGTGTCCTTCTCACCTTAAGAAAGAAAATGAACTCTGTGTGGCAGTTTCTCTTCTTTTTAAGAGAGGCAATTTCTCATATTTCTCTGACAAGTAGGGCATATGTTCTGAAGAATATCAGGAGTATAATACCAAACATGTTTTTTCTCTCTCTCTCTCTCTCTCTCTCTTTCTACATTGCTACTCCAACCAGAACCAGAACACATTTTTCCTCAACTGTTCTACCTCAGCCTGGAATTTAAGAAAGGTTATCACACCTCAAAATATTTGATTGTCATTAGCTTAATGACTAAAGAATTAACTTTGGACATAGACAAACTTGTTTGAATATCATCTCCCTCATCCACTTATGGTGTGGGTTTGCATACATCAAGCAGCCTCTCAGAATCTCATTTTTCTTAGCCAGAAAATAAAGCAAATACTGGCTATTTTGCAGTTTGTGACAAATGAGAAAGAAAGGAAAGGTTTTTTTTTTCTCATAGTGCCTGGTACTGAGCAAATAATAAGTAAATATTAGTTATTTTCTTAATTAATATTATTATGTGGGGCTTGCACTCATGTATTCACTCATTCATCCAAAAACTATTCATTGAGTGCTTTCTATGGGCCAAGAACCGTTTTTATTAAATGTTATTACCTACAATAAATTATAGCTATATTATAAATATTGGTAAAAAAAATTGAAGTACTTATATCTTTACCCCCAAGAAATCAGTGCATGTACAAATATCAAATCATTATGTTTCATGCCTGCAACTAACATAATGTGTCAATTATACCTCAAAAAAAAAAAAAAGAATCAATGCAGCAATGTCACCAATAATGCATGTCTCTGTAGGCCTATAGTATTTTTGTGTGCACCCTATGCCTGTTCACTTGTACCTCAGCACACCCTTCCTGGGTTTCGTACCCTGTAGAAATGGGTACAGATTCTGAGGGACTGCACAGTTTGAGTGTGAAAATAGGATTATAACAAATGGAGAGGGACAGCTACAGGACAAGCATGCACTGAGTAAGTTAGAGAGGGTTTCCCAGACAAGATAAAATTTGAGTTGGGTCCTACAATGTCATTGGTTGATATACATTTCTTGAGTGAGTTCATGAACATCCAGCACTTCTCTTACCTCCCACCATCCTGATTTCTCTTGAGAAACGCCCTTTATCCCATCAGTCCATTCCATTCACCACAGTGGCTGGTCCTGGGTGTGCACACATCCCTATCAAGGCCAGTGAGAATGACATCTGGACCTCATGCTGCATTGCTGGAAATAGAGACCTTCTCTTTATTCTGGATGTGCATGAAGGAGATCCTTGCTAACCCATCAAAGAGACGGATCCAGACCTAACAAAGCCTTCAACTTGGACTCCAGTTATTCCAGCAAATGGAGTCAATCGAATTTGAGTGGGATTTTCTGAAAAAAGAATCATAAAGAGAAAGACATAGAGTTTGTTTTAACAAACACTTCCCATCACTCTTCAGGGAAAAACTGGTTCAGGCTCTTAGCCAGCTATCTCTACGGGAATAATCTGTCTGGATCTGTCTGGATCTTTTTCTTCTTGTATCACCAGTTCTGCTAGTCCCCACAGCTCCACATTGAATTTTCATTTCCATTTTACATAGTTCTAGTAAGTTATATAAATACATTTTTTCTGGGTGTCCTGTCATAAATGTTATCTAAACTTAGACTACTTCTCAAGTATATACTTGTGTTGTGAACATTTGACTTCTTCCCAGACCCTTGCAGAAATAAAACTGACTTGTATCAATCATCTACCACACCCAGGGAAACATCCCCATAATGGGATGTTTGTTGTTCCTAGAGGGCTCACCCTGACTTATCCTAGTATTTATTATCCCAAGTTTTCCTACTTGAGCATACAAGTTTTGTCTTTCAGGGTGTCAAGCAGGCCTGGTCACATTTTACATTTAAAGAAACATCCTTTGTGGGTCTGAGCTGAGAATCTACTTTATGGTAGAAAGAAGAGTAACATGATACTTCTTGTGCAACATGTGTTGCACTATTAAATGTCCTTGTCCTGGTAACTTTGGGCTTTGTGTTTAATGTTCCTCATTTGTTCTCACATGGACTATATTGTTTATGTCCTGCCCTTTATCTGACATGCTCTCTAGCCCAGCCCTTCCCCACCATTCTCTAGGTCCTCATCTTTCAGGGATGAGATAAAGTTCTTTCTCCTCCATGGAGTCTTCTCTACCCATAATTCTTTACTAATGACCCTGACTTGATATCTGATAACATTTGTGCCTCCACCTGCCTTGTTATTTGTGTGTTTCTCCTGCACTAATTTATGAGATCTGCTTAGAAACAACTACTGAGTTGGTCTCCTAGGACAATGTTGATGGTTAACAAATGTGTGCAAAAATAAATTTAATTGAACTGAACTTGAAATAATCTAAAAACTGGCAGTAGGAAAATAATTTAGCAAATTAACATCTCTAGCCAGGTATTGTCCTAGGATTTATAGTGGGGAGCCAGCATTTAATGATTTGGTGCATCCTTACAGATTGAGCTGTGCACAAGCTTCATGGGCACTGTTGATGGCCTGGGCGGCATTAATAATTCAGATACTACATTTGGAGAAGCTCATGTGGTGCAAAAAGGCAAAATGACTCAAGCCAAGAGAGAAGGGAGGAAGAAAATGGTAAAACACAGTTCTAATTTTGACTGCTATTAAAAAATATCCAGCTTTCAATCTTATATGCACAGCATGTTAGACTCACAAATGAACCAGGGGAGATTTCTTCAATAGCAACCAAGGAAAGGATACAATTTATATGGGAGACTGAAAGAAAATCATGAAAAAGTTACAATCCTTGATAAATAATTTGGAGAATTCTTAAAACATTTGGGACAGCAATTTTGAAGTGTCACTGGGTATATTCATCTCTGAAGTGGTTTCCCAAGGGTTTGTGTCCTCTTGGTGCAGAGAGAACAGCATTTCTGTGAAATGCTACAGTCATAATGAAGGCAGGGTGCCTTGGGGAAAGAGAGCAGTTTATATGCAGAAGTGGAGGTGAAGGAAAGGAAATGGATTGCACTAGCTCTTCAGATCAAAAAATATTTATTATAGCCACCAATCCTAGGTGCAGGCTGGTAAGCTGGGAGCTAGGAAAAGACAACCATACCCAAAGCTCTTCCTCTTTCTTCCCCAAAAGCTCACTGTGGGAAGCAGAAGACAAGGCAGGAATGTATGAAAAGGTAAATAGTGATCTAGTACCTACAGGATACTGATGAACATGGAAAGGTAGAGAAGGCCTACTTCTGATTTGAAGTCCTATTTGAACAGTTTACAGCATCCTTGGAAAAGAGTTCATAAAGTCAGATACAATTACACAATAAAAGCTTGCTAATGACAAGGGACAGTAAAGAAAGGCATAGTTTGTGTACTACAGGCAACGGTTACTATATGAGATTAGAGAATGGAAGAAGTGCTTTAGATCATAGCGATAGAAAAACTTTGTTGAAGACATAAGATCTGAACTAGAGAGTGAAGAGCAGTTGTAGACACAGAACAGGAGGGAAGTCTGGAGGAAGTGTCAGGCTTTAGAAGAAAGAGTACACGATGGTAAGGTGGAATCTGATCTTAGCACTAATCAGCACAAGATACTCTTTTTCCCTGCACAGTCTCCATTTCCCTACCCTTAAAATAGAATATTAAAGGCTCACTATGAGCAATTCTAGTTCAACATACTATGAAATGTGTGATTAAAGAGTTGAGGTTTTTTCAGGGGTGGGGGAAAGTAGTACAGAGACTAAATGAAAAAATGTGAAAGAAAGAGGAGTTATCCTATTTGGCCATAGATACACAGAGAACAAAGCAGTCAATTCTGCAATGGCTGTGACACTGGTCAAACCTGAACTAACTGTGCTCAAATATCTAGCATATTGCCAAGGATTCTTGTTGATATATCAAAAACTTTTTCTGAAAAAAACTAGCAAGAAAAAAATTAAAATTTTAAATACTGGTTTTGGCTAAATTATGATATTTCTTCAGTGTTCAACTCAACAATCTGGGATTTATCCTATCCACAATAATTTCTGAGATAGGCTGGTGGCAGGAATGACAGGAGATATAATCACCATAATGATTCTGGAGTAACCATGCCAGAAGTTCATCATTTCACTCATTTATGACCATTTCTGGCTTTAAACAATGTTTAAATATAACTTGCAAATATTAAACTTAACTTAAAAGATAGGAAAATATATATCATGAAAAATAAACTAAAAGAAAATCGTTTAACAAGATAAGTTTTAAGGCAAAAGGCAATTATTGAGAAAAAGTGAACTTGAAAATGATTTTTTAAAAATATACATCACTAGAAAAATATAGAAATCCAGAGCCTATAGGTTATTTTTTAATTAATTAGTTAATAAAATAGTTTTTGAAATGTATAAAGGTAAAACTGAAGCAATTATAAGAAGAAATTGAATAATCTAAATAGATAGATGTATTTAACTCGCCTCTCAAAATATGACAAATCAGTTATATAAAAAAATCAGTAGAGGCACCTGGGTGGCTCAGTCAGCTATGTGTCCATCTTTCGGTTTCAGCTCAGGTAATGATCTCATGATTTGATGAGTTTGAGCCCTTCATCAGGCTCTGTGTTGACAGTGCAGGGCCTGTTTGGGATTCTGTCACTCTCCCTCTCTTTCTGCCCCTCCTCCATTCACACTGTCTCTGTCTCTTTCAAAATAAACAAATAAATAAATTGTTTTTAAATCAGTCAAAATATTGAACAATATGATGAGTGATGTAATAGATATACAGAATGCTGCAAGCAATAATTAAAAATATGCAACCTTTTCAAAAATAGACCACATACAAAGCAAGGAAAACAGATATAAAATTATTTATATAATATTTTTCCTGATTATAACATATCAAATAAAAATTAATAACAGGGAATAGCAGAGGGTCCTCAACATGTACCAATAAAGTATTGATCAGTACATATGCATGAGAAAACGATCTGGGGATGAAATAAAAAAATTTGAAGGATTAGAAGCAAGTATCCATAAAAAACGTAGAACCAAGAATAAAACCTGTTTCCAACAGCCAGACTGCAAATATCCAGGATGCATGGACCTTTGTGTAGAATTCTCAGAAGAGTTCTGTCTCGGTAATGAGTTATGATCAACCCCAGTCTAAACACTGCTCTGGATTGACCTAAAACATATTAAAAGAAAGACTTGAAAGAATAAGACTTTCTCAAATTATGTAACCGAATCACTAAACACAGCTCAATAGGACTAATAGGAATGCAAAAATATCCAGGAACTAACATAAAATTCTCAAAATTTTACCATCCAATCAAAACCCTAGATGAGGAAAAAAATCAGTCAGGTGAATTTAACCTAGAATTAACAAAGATATTAGCTTACAAGAACATGTAAGCAGTTATTACAATTGCACCAAAACAATAAAATATCTAGGAATAAACCTAACCAAAGAGATGAAAGACCTATACCCTTAAAACTATAAAACACTGATGAAAGAAATTGAAGATGACCCAAAGAAATGGGAAAAAAATTCCATTCTCATGTATTAGAAGAACAAATATTGTGAAATTGTCTATGCTGGCCAAAGCAATCTACACATTGAATCCAATCCTTAACAAAATACCAACAGCGTTTTCCACAGAGCTAGAACAAACTGTCCTAAAATGTGTATGGAAACACACAGAAGACCTGAAATAGCCAAAGCAACTTTCAAAAAGAAAAGAAAAGCTGGAGGCATCACAGATCCAGATATATTACAAAATTGTAGTCATCAAGACAGTATGGTACTGGCACAAAGTAGACACATAGATCAATGGAACAGAATAGAAAATCCAAAAATGAATTCACAATTATATGTTCAATTAATCTTTGACAAAGTAGGAAAGAATATCCAATGGGTGGGGAGAGGGCATTTCTTCAACAAATGGTGTTGGGAAAAGTGGACAATAGCATGCAAAAGAATGAAACTGGACCACTTGCTTACACCAGACACTAAATTCAAAATGGATGAAAAAATTAAATGTGAGACATAAAACCATAAAACTAGAAGAGAACATCGGCAGTAAATTATTTGATATCAGTCATAGCAACTTCTTTGTAGCTATCCCCTGAGACAAGGGAAATAAAAGCAAAAATAAACTACTGGGACTACATTAAAATAAAAAGTTGCACAGTGAAGGAAAGAAAAACTAAACAATTAACAAAACTAAAAGGCAACCTTCAAAATTAAAGAATATAATTTGCAAATGACACATCTGATAAAGTATACATAGTATTCAAAATATATAAAGAATTTACAAAATTCAACACCCAAAACCACATAATCCAATTAAAATGGGCAGAATACATGAATACACATTTTTCCAAAGACATACAGACGGCCAATAGATACATGAAGAGATGCTCGATATTACTCATCATCAGATAAATGTAATTCAAAACTACAATGAGATATAATCGCACACCTGTCAGAATGGGTGAAATTGACAGTAGAGGAAACAACTGGTTTTGGTGAGGATGTGGAGAAAGGGGAACCCTCTTTACAATGGTTGGTGGGAATGTATACTTGTCAGCCATTCTGAAAAATACTGTGTAGTTTCCTTAAAAAGTTAAAAATAAAACTACCTTATAATCCAGAAATTGTGCTACCAGTTATTTACCCAAAGAATACAAAAGTACTAATTTAAGGGGATACATACACTCCAGTGTTTATAGCAGCATTTCTCTACAATAGCCAAATTATGGAAACAGATGAAAAGCCCATCAATTGAGGAATGTATAAAGAAGTGATACACACACACACACACACACACACACACACACACACACAGTGGAGTATTACTCATACATCAAAACGAATGAAATATTGCCATTTGCAATGACATGGATGGAGCTAAAGAGTATTAAGCTAAGATAAATAAGTCAGACAAAGACAAATACTGTATGATTTCACTCACATGTGGAATTTATAAAACAAAACAAATGAGCAAAAGGAAAAAGAGAAAGAGGGGCAAACCAAGAAACAAACTCTTAACTATAGATAGCAAATTGATGGTTACTAGAGGGGAGATGATGGGGGGGATGAGTTAAACAGGTGATCGGGATTAAGGAGTGCACTTGTCATGATGAGCACTGGGTGTTGTATGTTAAGTGTTAAATCACTATATTTTATACCTGAAATTAATATTATACTGTATGTTAACTGGTTTTTAAATAAAAACTTTTTTTAAAAAAGTTATTATAACTGGGCTGAATCTGTTCAAAAAATAAGTTGAGACAGAAGATGTAATAAAGACCAAAATTAAACTTTCTGAGGTGAAGTCTACACCATTGGAGATGAAAAATATACTGGATGACCCAGTTTCAGATTTTATGTGGAGAGAAATTAGTAGTTGTCACTCCCATCGTCACAAGAAAAAAAAAGAGGAACAAACAGAAAACCAGGGAATTTTCTTGGACCTATCAGAAAACCAATATCACAGAGGAAACCAACAACCCAAAATCTGAAGAGACAGGTGAATGGGGAGGTTTAGAGCTGAAGTCAGAGTACACTGCTGGAGTCAAACTCGTATAAACACTTAAATCAAAACTTTGACAAATTTCTGTAGGCTTAGTGTGAACTAACATGAAAGTCTAAAATTTCTGGGACCCATAGTCTTAAGGAGGGGCCCACACTTTCATAGGTTTTACATCTGGGAACCTCATCCAGTTATCACTATGAAGTGTCAAGGAAGTCACTTTTGTCTCTAGCAGTGGGAGGGAAAGTTCAATCATTTGGATATATTTCAGTGCGTTCTTGATAACAAAGCTTTAATCTTTATGAGATTTTACTTGATCCTTATTTCATATGGGGGAAGAGTAGTTATACAACTTGAGCCCCTTCCTATCTTCCTGCCTAACATAATGGAAGAAGGGAGAAACAATTAAGAAACACTTATGTAGGCATCAAACCATAAACACAGGCTCACTGAATGATGGAGATTCAATCATAAGATTATAGAACACTTTCCTACTCCCAATTTTTACCACCACATTAACAAGTTTCCAGTATAGTAACATTGGCTAACTGATGAAAAAGTGGCTCAGATTCTATTTAAGAAAGAATTATTAGGGAAACCAAAAGGCAGCAAAAAAGACAAAAACAGAGACATTAGAATAATTTAAAGCCCTTGTCCCTATAACTACAGCAAGCATTAATAACAGCCCAACTGCTAGTCAGATTAACATCAAACCTCATACTAAAGACCTGTTTACCTCAAAAAGTTTTATCCTATAAATCACATGAGACCTTCAACAAAAGTTAATAGCATACTAAAATTTAAATAACAAAAATCATAACCTGAAGAAACAATGCAAGCATCAGAACCAGACTCAGATATGACAAATTTGGGAATGATCAGACAGGAAATTTAAAATAATTATGATAAGGACTGTAATTTTTGAAAAGCAAATATGCAAGAACAGGTAGACAATGTAAAAAGAGAGATTTAAAAAACTCTAATAAAGAATAAAAAGGAAAGATTAGGATTCAAAAACACTAACATAACTGAAGGATGTCTTTACAGTGCTCATTAATAGATTGGACTCAGCCCAACAAAGAATCAGTGTGTTTGAACAAGTGTCAGTATATCAATCGAAACTTCCTGATGAAGTTCAGAGAGAGAGAAGAAAGAAAGAGGAGGAGGAAGAGGATGAGGAGGAGAAGGGTAAGGAGGGAGAGAAGGAGGAGAATAGAATATACAAGAACTATGAGACAATATATATATAATTGGGCTACAAATGATTAAAGAGTAGAGGAAAGGAAATGCTTAATGTAAAAGGGCCAAGAACTGTGCTAAATCATAGCAGACACCAAACCACAGATCTAGAAGCTGAGAGAATACCAAGCATGATAAATACTAAAACTTCATACCATATAGAACTTCAAATAGATCATTGTGGATGAGGGAATACATGGAGATCCTTACCTATAGAGAATAACAGTCAAGGATTACAGTGAACTTTCATTAAAATCATGAACATAGAGATTGAAGATATATCTTTAAAATAGTTTTTTAAAAAACAAAGAATTCTACATTCAGCAAAATTATTCTTCAAAAGTGAAGGAGAAATTTTAAAATGTCCTCAAAAAAGACAACACTTAGGGAATTTATAATTAGAAAATTGGCCCTGCTAAAAAGTCAAAATAAGTTGTTCAGGGGAAGAAAAAGTATACAGGTCAGAACCTCACATCCACATAAAGAAAAGCATCAAAGAACAAACAAGTAAAGACAAAATATTTTATTTTTTATACTTAAGAGAGAACTGTTTCTTCAAAGTAGTAATAAGAACAATGTATTATGTGATTCTTAATACATATGTGAACTTATGTATTAAGTTCCTAAGACTGCTATAATGAGGTTACACAAATTGTGGCTTAAAACAATAGAAATTTATTCTCTCACAGTCTTGGAAGTTAGAAGCCCAAAATAAAGGTGTTGGCATCATCATGCCCCATCTGAAACCTGTAGGGGAAAACTGTGTCTTCTTAGCTTTTGATGGTTAACCAGAATTTTTGGTGTTCTTTTGCTTGCAGCCTCAACACTATAGTCCCTCTCTCTGTCATTACGTGGCATTCTTCCTGCATGTCTCTTTCTTCATAAGGTCATATTCTTATAAGGACACCAGTCACACTGGATTTAGAACCTCCCCTAAGCCAGTATTATCTTAACCAGTTAAATCTGCAATGACCCTATTTCAAAATAAGATAATATTGTGAGGCACCAGAGATTAGGACTTCAACATATCTTTTTAAGGGAGACATAATTCAACTTATAACCTTACATATAGATAAATCAAATAATACTAATGATGTAAAGGACAGGAGGGGATAATTGCAAATAATTTGTTTTAAGTTACCTACACTAACCATAAAACAGTATGGTATTATAGAAAGTAGACTTAGCTTAACTCTACATATATGTATTGTAAATTCTAAGGCAACCACTAACACAATGTTCAAAAGAAATATAATTTATATGTTAAGAGAAAAGGGAAAGAGTAATCATATAAAACCCTTGATTAAATCCAGGCAGGAAAGAAAAAGTAGTTACAAACACAGTAGATATTAATCCAAATTACATCAACAAATACTTCAAATATGAATAGTCAAACGCATAAATTGTAGACAGAAATTGAAAGTCGGAGAAAAATTTTAAAAACTATGGGCAGTCTATCAAAAATACTACTTTAAAGACACAGATTGTTTAAAATTAAGATTGGAGAAATATATATAACACACTAACACTAATAAAAGAAAACTGAAGAAGATATATTAATTTAAGGTAAGAAAGGCTAAAAAAAAGACAAGGCAGACTTACAGAAAAAGGAACTATATTAGTTTTTAAATGGAACATTACATGATAAAGGAGAAGGTCCTCCAAGAAAATCTAATAACAGTTACCATGTATACACTTAAAAACGGAGTGTCAAAATGTGTGAGGCAAACATTGATAGAACTGCAAGCAGATAGAGACATATTCACAACTGCAAGTGGACATTTCAATACCCCTCTTTCAGTGACTGATAGCTCGAGCAAGCAGAAAATCAGTAAACATACGCTTGACCTTAAAATTGTCAATTAGCTGGGGGTGCCTGGGTGGCTCAGTCAGTTAAACATCTGACTTTGGCTCAGGTCATGACTCTGGTTTGTGACTTTGAGCCCCACGTCGTGCTCTGTGCTGACAGCTGGGAGCCTGGAGCCTGTTTCAGATTCTGTCTCCCTCTCTCTCTGTTCCTCCCCCATTTGCATTCTCTCTCTCTCTCGCTCTCACTCTCTCGCTCTCTCTCTCGCTCTCTCTCTCTTTCAATAAAGATTTTAAAAAATTTTAAAAATTGTCAATCAGCTGGATCTAATTGAAATGTATAAACTATCCCATTTAACAATAATAGAATGCACATTACTCTCAAGCTCATATTAAACATGCACCAAAATAGACCACATTCTGTGTTATAAAATACAACATAGTTATACTAAAAGTCTAACTATATTTTTTGATGTTTAACTTCTGCTTACATCAAGTTCACCCCTCTTTATTCCTTATCTGTATCACATCTAGGAAGAATGATAAGAAATCCCAGGTGATCCCTCTGGTGCCAGTGGGTATTTTAAAATGTGAAAACCCCTTCCAACATGAGAACATTTACCATAGCTTTACCTGAGCAAACTCCAAATTGAATAAACACACACACACACACACACACAATCTATGTCAAGGCATATCATAATTAAAATTCTGAAAACTGAAGAATTTTAAAAATCATGACAGAAGCCATAATTAAATAATAGTGTTCCTACGATGAGAGAACACTAATTTGGATGGCAGATTTTTTACCTGAGACTATGGAAGACAGAATGAGGTGGCATGACATTTGTCAAGTGCTTACAACAAAGAACTGTTTACTCTGAACTCTATGTTCTCAAAAATACCTTTCAGGAATTGAGGAGAAAGAATAACGATGTCCAATTAATAGCACAACTTTCCATCTTAAGAATCTAATAATTGGGGCACCTGGGTGGCTCAGTCAGTTGAGCGACCGACTTCGGCTCAGGTCATGATCTCACAGTCCGTGGATTCGAGCCCCGAGTCGGGCTCTGTGCTGACAGCTCAGAGCCTGGAGCCTGCTTCAGATTCTGTGTCTCCCTCTCTCTCTGCCCCTCCCCTGCTCACTCTCTGTCTCTCTCTCTCTCAAAATAAAATGAAGACATTTTTTAAAAAATCTAAAAATTGAGGAGCAAACTAAGCTAGAGGTAACTAGCAGGAAGAAAATAATAAAGATTAGAGTAGAAATAAACAAAATAGAAGTAAAAAAACAGTAAAGAGAAACAACTAAATAAAAAATAATTCCTTGAAAAAATAAAAAAAGATAAGCCACAAATGTTTGAAGAAAAAGAGATACACAAATTACTAATATCAGAAATAAAGGAGGAAATATTACCAATCTTACAGAAATGAATTCTTTTTACAAAAATTATGAGGGAATACTATGAATAATTTTATCAAAACAACTTAGACAACTGAGATAAAAGAGATAGATTTTTAGAAAGACACACACTGCCAAAAAGTGATTCAGGGTTACAAAAAATTTTTTGCATAAGGAAAAGCCCAAGATTAGTTGACTTCACTGGAGAATTCTAACAAACATTTGAAGAAGATAAAGGGGATTAAGAGTACACTTAGCTTGACAAGTACTGGGAAATGTATAGAATTGGTGAGTCATCATATTGCACATTGGAAATGTATATAACACCGCGTGTTAATTATACTTAATAAAAAGGAAAAATAAATAAATAAATGCAATAAATTATTAAAGAATAAAGTAAAAAAAAAAAACACACCAATCCTTCACAAACTCTTCCAAAAATGAAATAGAAGGAAGTACTTCTTAATGTAGTTTATGATGTCAGTATTGCCCTGTTAGCAAAACAAAACAAAGATATCACTAAAAAAATACAGCTATAGACCAATAGCCCTTATGAATACAAATACAAAACTTTTAAAAGAATATTATCAAGTCAAATCTAGCAGCATATAAAAAAATTGATACAACTTGACCAATTAGGATTAACCATAGAAATGCAAGTTTAGTACAACATACAAAAACCAATCAATGTTATATATTATATTAACAGAACAAAGAAAAATAATACATGATCATCAAAGAAAAATCATTCACAAAACCCAGAATCCTTCCATAATGAAAATACTAAAAAAGCACAAGTGAAACGGAACTTTCTCAACCTGAAAATCAGCATCTATGAAGAAAACACAACTAATATCATATGTAATGATGAGGGACTGAAAACTTTCCCCTAACTTCAAGAGAAAGTAAATGATAATCTGGCCACATCTATTCAACATTGTATGGGAGATATACTAGTCAGGTTTATTGAAAAGTTATTAAGAATGTAAGTATAAAAGTGAAGCTCTCTGTATTTACAGTGACATGAAATTATAGAGTAAATCCTTAAGAGTATCCCCAAAGTATAAAGCTAAAAAGTAAATTTAATGAGATTACAAAACACAAGATCTATATACAAAATCATTTTCATTTCCACACTGGCAATAAAAGAATCCAAAACTTAAATTAGGAAAAATATATTTCATGCACAATACATTTCAAAAAATATAATTAGGGACAAATTCAAAAAAGGGCGAAATCTGCGCACCAAACCCTGTAAAACATTACTGACTGAAATTAATCAAGTCCCAAAAGGAAAGAAAAAAAAGCAATGATTTCCTATACAATGGACTAAAGGACTTAATATTCTTAAGGTTACAATATTTCTCAAATTGATCAAGATCTACCACAACAGTTAACAAAATTTCAACTACTTTTTTCAGAAAAATTGGCAAGCTTATCCTAAAATTCATATTAGATTGCAAGAGAATAGCCAAATAGCTAGGGAAGAGGAAGGAAACAACCATAATAACAAAACGGTCTTGAAAAAGGAAAACTATATTGGAGGAATCACATTTCGCAACTTCAAAACCTACTATAAAGCCACAGTAATACATAATATATAGGGCTGGCATAAGGATGAAAACATAGATCAATGTAGCGTTATCAAGGACCCACAAATAAATTTATACATCTATTGTCAATTGATACTGACAAGTATGTCAAAACTACTCAAAGGGAATAGTTTTTTCCTTAAGTAATGCTGGTACAGCTGCATATTCACATGCTAAATAATACATTTAGACCTCAATCTAACACAATAGACAAAAATTAACTCGAGATGTAACAAAGGCTGAGATATAAAATTTGAAACTATAAAACCATTCATATAAAAGAAGGAATAAAACTTTGTAATCTTGATGTACATAGCAGTTTCTTAGATATTACAATAAATGTTCAGATAACCAAAAAATAGATAAATAGGGTTCACTAATATTGAAAAATTATGCATCTAAAATACCATTTAAAAATAATGATACAATACATGATATAGAAGGAACTATGAACAAATTATTTTTTTGGAAAGGGTTTAGCATAAGAATATATAAGATCTTTTGCAAAGCAACCGTAAACACACACAACAATTAAAATAGAGTAAAACCTTGGTTTGTGAGCATAATTTGTTCTGGAAACATGCTTGTAATCCAAAGAACTTGTATATCAAAACAAATTACCCCATAAGAAATAATGGAAACTCAGATGATTCATTACACAACCCAAAAATATTCATATAAAAATGATTACAATACTGTCATATAATACAAAATAATTAAAAAAAAACAAAATATAAAGAAAAACAAATTAACCTGCACTTAACTTTGGAAACCTTCGTGGCTAGTGTGAGGGAGACAAGAGGGAGGAGGGTTATTGTGTAGGACAACTTTCACTATAACTAATAGATGTTGACTACAGTACAATATTAATAAACTCTTGTCATATAGTGTATTTAATGTAACTGGCAATAAGGCAGCAGAGAAAAGGGTCATTATATGCAGGAAGCTTGACCTAGAATGAAGCAAAGCATTCCTAAGCTTACTCTTGTATGGATAAGCAAAGGGCTGTCCATAGGTGCTTTGAAGTGACAAAAATATACACTAGTGCCAGTTGTGGGCACCTTCCAACATTCTGAAAAATCACTGATTTCTGCCAAATACCACAGCCTGAGACAGAGCATCCTAGCATGGGAGATGATCACCCACAATCCCACAGCAAGTGAGCGTGAGAGAGAGAGAGAGAGAGAAGAAAAAGAGAGAGCGAGAGAGAAGAACCATTGGCTCAGTTGTGAGCATGTGACGTTTGGCATCATGTATTACACATATAGCAAGACATTGCTCATTTATCAAGTTAAAATTTATTAGAAATGTTTGCTCATCTTGTGGAACACTTGAACAAATTACACACAATCTGAGGTTCTACTGTAATTTGGATTAACATTTCTTTCTGTTGCATTTTTATACAGTAACAATAAAGTATCAGATGCCTGCAGATTGAAAGTGAGGAGGTAAAGAACAAGTTATCATGTTAATAGACAAAAAAGAAAGCCAGCATAGCCACATTCATATTAGACAAACTATATTTTAAACCACTCTAAAGAAAGATGAAGAAGGACAGTATATCATAATTAAGGGGTCTATCCACCAAAAAGATCTAACAATTGTAAATATATATGCTCCCAACTTGAAGCACCCAAATATATAAATCAATTAATAACAAATACAAAGAAACACATTGATAATACAATAATAGTAGGGGACTTTAACCCCCCACTTACAGCAATGCACAGATCATTTAACCAGAAAATCAACAAGAAAACAATGGCTTTGAATGACGCACAGGGCCTGATGGACTTAACAGATATATTCAGAACATTTCATCCTAAAGCAGCAGAATACACATTCTTCTCGAGAGCACATGGAACATTATCCAGAATAGATCGCACACTGGGTCACAAATCAGGCTTCACTAAGCACAAAAAAAGATTGAGATCATACCATGCGTATTTTCTGACCATAACACTATGAAAGTTGAAGTCAACCACAAGAAAAAAGTTTGGAAGCACCACAAATACATAGAGGTTAAAGAACACTCTACTAAAGAATGAATGGGGATTCAGGGTGCCTGGGTAGTTCTGTTGGTTAAGCATCCGACTTTGGCTCAGGTCATGAGTTTGTGAGTTCAAGCCCTGCATTGGGCTCTGTGCTAATAGCTCAGAGTCTGGAGCCTGTTTCAGATTCTGTTGTCTCCTTCTCTCTCTACCCCTCCCCAATGCGTGCTCGGTGTCTCTCTGTCTCAAAAATAAACTATTAAAAAATGAATGGGGATTAACCAGGAAATAAAAGAAAATTTAAAAAAATACATAGAAGCAAATGAAAATAAAAACATGACAGTCCAAAACTTTTGGGACAGCATTCTTAAAAGGAGGTATATAGCAATGCAGGCCAACCTCAAGAAGCCAGAAAACTCTCAAATATGTAACCAAGCCTGAAGAAAACAGCAAATAAACCTAAGGCCGGCAGAAAAAGGGAAATAATAAAGATTAGAGCAGAAATAAACAATATAGAAACAGCAACAACAAAACAGTAGAACAGATCAATGAAACTAAGAGCCTGTTCTTTGAAAGAATAAATAAAATTGATAAACTCCTAGCCAGACTTATCAAAAAGAAAAGCGAAAGGACCCAAGTAAATAAAATCATGAATTAAAGAGGAGAGATCACAACCAGCACTACATAAATACAAACAATTATAAGGGAATATTATGAAAATTATTTTCCAGCAAATGGGCAATCTGGAAAAAATGTACAAAATCCTAGAAACAAACTACCAAAACTGAAACAGAAATAAATGGAAAAATTTGAACAGACCTGCAACCAGCAAAGAAATGGAATCAGTAATCAAAAATATCCCAACAAGCAAAAGTCCGCCTCCAAATGGTTTCCCAGGGGAATTCTATCAGACATTTAATGAAGACTTAATACTTATTCTTCTCAAACTGTTCCAAAAAATAGAAATGAAAGGAAAACTTCCAAACTCATTCTACAAGTCCAGTATTACCATGATTCCAAAACAAGACAAAGACCCCACTAAAAAGGAAAATTATCGGACAATATCCCTGATGAACTGGATGCAAAATTTCTCAATAAGATACTAGCAAATTGAGTCCAACAGTACATTAAAAGAATTATTCACCATTCCTGGGCTGCAGGGGTGGTTCAATAATTGTAAGTCAATCAGCACGATACACCACATTGATGAAAGAAAGGGTACAAAAAATATATATATATATCCAAGCAACTCACAGGATAATAAGAAATATTAAACAAAGGAAAGATAAACACTGAATAAACAGAAAACAAATAAGAAAATGGCAAACATAAGTGATCATATATTAACAATTAACTTAAATGTAAATAGTCTAAATACATTGATTCAAAGGCAGATTGACAGCGTATAAAAAGCATGACTCAAATATATGTTGTCTACTATATAACTCACAATAAAAATAAGATTATTAATAGACAAAGTAACATAATGGAAGAATACATTATGAAATATTAATAAAAATAGAGACCATATTAAAGTAAAATTATGTAAAATAGATTTCAGAGGAAAATACTAAAAACAAAATTTATTAAAATAGTAGAAAATAGTGGAAATTGGATAAATTCTACATAAATGTAGAGACATACTATGTTCATGGGTTATAAAATCAACTTTCTATAGATGTCAATTATCACCAAGTTGACCTATAGATTTAAAAAATTCCTATGAAATCTCACAGAAGTTTTTGTAGACATACACAAGCTTATTATTATACGTATATAAAAATTAAAGGATCTATGATAGTTAAAACATTAAAAAAAATAAAGTTGAAGGAATTTTCCAACCTAATGTTAAAACTTCTTATTCAGCAACAGCAATCAAGATAGCATGGTATTGATGGAGAGATATACATACAGATTAACGGACCAGAATCAAAAAATAAACAGGCTGACATAAATATACCCAAATTATTTTTATAGATTTCAAAAGCAGTTTATTGGAGGAAGAATAGCTTTTTCAGCAAATGGTTCTGGAAAAATTGGACATACAAAGCAGGAGGTATGAGGCAGGGGAGCATGTGCTTAAATGTAAATTACATGAAACTATAATACTTTTAGAAAAAGAGAGGAAATCTTTGGGACCTATAGCTAGTTAGTTATTAAATTTGAAAATAAAAGAAAAAGTGTTAAATTTCTTCAAACTTAAAGACATTTGGTCTATAAATGGACTTGTAATGATAATAAAAAGATAAGCTACAGACTGAGAGAAAGTATTTTCAACCATATATCCTAGAAAAGGTCTTGTATCCAAAAATATAAAGAATTTTTAAAACTCAATGGTTAAAATAAAATCCAATAGATTAGAAAATGAGCCAAGACAGGATGGGACATCTCACTAAAGAGGATATACAGATAGCTAATAAGCACATGAAAAGATGTTCAGCATTGGCCCTCTGGTTTGCCATTAGTGAAATGCAAATTAAAACCATAATGACATATCTCTTCATACCAATTACAATGGTTTTAAAAAATGAGAACACCAAATGCTAGTCAGGATGCAGAGAAACTGGACCACTCATACATTGTTGGAAGGAACGCCAAATAGTACAGAAACTCCAGGAAATGGTTCGGCAGGTTTTTTTTTTTTTACACTAAACATGTACCTGTCATGTAACTTTCTCTTTGGAATTTATCACAGAAAAGTGAAAACATATTCAGACAAAAACCTGCACATGAATATTCAGAACAGTGTTATTCATGATAACCAAAAATTGTTGACAATTCAAATGTTCTTCAAGAAGTAGACGATTAAACAAATTGTGATACATTTAAACAATGGAAAACTATTTAGCAAAAAATTTTAAAAAGGAATGAACTATTTATACACACAACTACATGGATGAACCTCAAATAAATTCTGCTGAGAAAGAATAACCAACCTCAAAATGTCACATACTGTATGATCCCGCTTATATAGCAACCCCAGAATGACATAATTATGGAGCCGGTGAACAGAGTAATGGTGTCACAGCTTAGGGATGGGGATTATTTGGCTGGTGTGTCTATAAAGAGACAGCAGGAAGAAGCTGCTTAGTGATGAAACTGCCAGGTTTCCTGACTATGGTGGTGGTTTCAGTTTTTATGTCTACTTCCCAGGGGAAATCCCTTGATCACCTGACTCTGGTGTCCAGGGATGCTTTCATTCTTGTATCCCATAGGACTGTAGCAATTCAAGAGATAGCTCTTGGGAGGTTCCACCCCAGGGCACTGCACAGACAATAGACTAAAACACACCCTTAGTCTTATGAAAGAGTTCTCTTTATTTATCCAAGGGCAAGCCTGAGGGGTAGCCCTCTGGTTTGGCATACATTTAGAGACACATGGATGTACTGTCAAGAAACAGAGGCTAGTAGACATAATCTTTGTAATCCCCTTCTGCTTCTAGCCAGCTCACTGATATCTCTTAGAAAGTAACTGTTGTCCTGATTTGTATACCTGTTGCCAGGGGACACCTCTAGATTGCCTGGCTCTGGAGTCCAGTGGGGCTTATGCTTATGGGTACCAAAGGACTATAACTAATGGAGACAGAGTTCTTCAATGGTTATCAACCCAGGGCAGGGCAAAAAGCAACAGACCCAGCAGCCCCCATCTTACTGTGAAAAAGGCCTGCTAGCTTTTCCTCATAGTTGCAGTCTGAGAGGCAGGCTTCTAATTAAGCACACAGATCTAAGTGCTGACTGTAATCATTCCTTTCCAGAGACCTCAGAAATCAGACAGTCTTTGTGCTCTCCTTCCACCACATTCCAGAGCACTAGTATCTAGGAGAGATTTTACGCATGTCTATTTTTCTTTATGTCTTGTGGCCTAGTTTTTTGTGGCTGCTGCCCAGGAGACACCCCTTGATCACCTGACTCTGACGACCAAGACTGCTTGTGTTCTTGTGCTCCATGAGGCAGTAACAATTGGAGAGACAGTTCTTGGCCAGTTCCACTCTGAAAGGATTGTACAGACAGCAGACTAAAACATATATCCAGACTTTCTTTGAAAGAGGCTTATTTACCTGTCCTGGAGCATTGACCTGAGGAGCGGGCATCTGCCTACTGGGTTACACTATGGGAATGGAAGCAAGTAGATGCCATTTTTGTGCTGTCGTTCTTCCTCACCCCATGCCATTGGCATCTGTGAGAAAGAAAAATGTACTTACGTATGGTTCCCTAATTTTAGTTACGAGCACCCAATGGACACCTCTAAAATGTCTGCCTCTGGCAGCCAATGTGACTTACATTTGTGGTTCCACAGGAATATATGTATTTGTACTCTTTTAAAGCTGCTGCCTGAGTATCTGGCTTTCAGTCAGACTTTATATATCTATGCAGAAATCTTCACCTTTGGGACACTGACAGTTCTTGGCACATCCTCAATTAATAGAAGCCACTAAAAAAATAGACTCCTTAGACAATCACAAAGGTTTGAGAGACAGCCAAGAGCTAGAGCAGGATTGGGCAATAAGATTCATCTCCTACCTAGATCAATCCTTCAAGACTGGGAGAGGTTCCTGTATTATATAATATGTAGAAATCTACACAGAGAGTCAAGCAAAATAAAGAAATAGAGGAATATATTCCAAAGAAAGTACAAAATAAACTCAGGGGAAAAAATCTTAATGAAACAGAGATAAGTGATTTATCTGATAAGCAGATCAAAATAATGGTAATAAAAATGTTTACCAAAGTAAGGAGAAGAATGAATGACCACAGTGAGAACTTCAATAAAGAGACAGAACATATAAGAAAGTACCAAATAGAAGTCACAGAATTAAAGGATATAATGACTGAACTGAAAATACACTAGAGTGATACACAGACCAAAAAAAAAAAAAAAAGTAAAATATGACATCAAAAATGTAAAACATGGGTTAGGGGGCGCCTGGGTGGCTCAGTCGGTTAAGTGTCTCACTTCAGCTCAGGTCATGATCTCATGGTTGGTGGGTTCAAGCCCCACGTTCTGTGCTGACAGCTCAGAGCCTAGACTCTGCTTCAGATTCTGTGTCTCCCTCTCTCTCTGCACCTCCCCCACTCATGTCCTGTCTCTTTCTCTCTCTCAAAAATAAATAAACATAAAAAAATTTTAATGTAAAACATGGTGAGAGCCCAAAGGTCTCCACATGCAAAAACATTCAGTAGATACATGAAAGACAAAGAGAAAGAAATTTAAGTATGCTACTAAAGAAAGCCATCAAGTCAATAAGGAAGAGAAAAAGAGAAGAAAGGAACAGAGGAACTACAAAATTGCTAGAAAACAATCAACAAATGGCAATAATTACATACCTATCAATAACTACTTTAAATTTAAATGTACTAAATTCTCCAATTAAATGACATAGAGTGGCTGAATGGATTTAAAAAAAAAAAAAAGGCCCTTCTCTTTGTTGCCTAAAGAGACTCACTTAGGAAGCAAGGCCACATACAGACTGAAAGTAGAAAGATCTAAAAAAGATATTCCATACAAGTGAAAACCAAAAGAAATCTGTGTAGGGGCACCTGGGTGGCTCAGTCTGTTGAGCATCCGACTTCAGCTCAGGTCATGGTCTCATGGTTTGTGAATTCAAGCCCCACGTCAGGCTCTGTGCTGACAACTCAGAGCCTGTAGCCTGCTTTGGATTCTGTGTCTCCCTCTCTTTCTACCCCTCCCTCACTTGCACTCTGTCTCTCTCTCTCTCTCTCTCAAAAATAAGTAATAAAAAAAAACATTTAAAAAAGAAAGCTATGTAGCTATACTTACATATTAAATAAACAAGACTTAAAAATAAAAGACAAAGAAGAACATTATATAATGATAAAACAATCAGCCAACAAAAGGATATAACATTGTAAATATTTATGAATCCAACATAGATGGACCCTAATATATAAAGTAAATATTAACATACCTAAAAAGAGAAATAGACAACAACACAATAATAGTAGGGGACTTTAATTCCCCACCTACATCAATGGATAGATCATCCAGACACAAAATCAGTAGGTAAACATAAACCTTAAGTAACACATTAGATTAGATGAACTTAACAGATATGTACAGAATAGTCCATTCGACAGCAACAGAATATACATTCTTCTCAAGTGTACATGAAACATTCTACAGGATTGATCATATGTTAGGCCAGAGAACAAGTCTTGATAAATTTAAGATTTAAATTACATCAAACCTCTTTTCCTATCATAATAGTATAAAACTTAAAAAAAAATCATTGCAAGAAGAAAACTGGAAAATTCACAAATATGTGGAGATTAAGGAACATGCTACTAAACAACCATTGAGTCCAAGGAGAAATTAAAGGAGAAGTCGAAAATACCTCAAGACAAGTGAAAGCAGAAATACAACATACCAAAACATATGGGATAGAGCAAAAACAGTTCTGAGAGAGGCTCATAGGAACAAATGCCTACCTCAAGAATAGGAAAAATCTCAAATAAACTAACTAATTTTATTCCTCAAGGAACTATAAAAATAAAAACAAATCCCAAAGTTAGTAAAATTAAGGGAATAACAAATAAATAAAATAGACTAAAATATGAAAACATGAAACTAAGAGTTGTTTCTTCGAAAAGATAAACAAAATTGACAAACCTTTAGCTAGACTCACCATGAAGAAGGAGAGAACTCAAATAAATAAAATCAGAAATTAAAGAGGAGACGTTACAACAGATACCACAGAAATAACAAAGTACCCTAAGTGACTACTATAAACAAGTACGTACTGACAATTTGGGCAACCTAGAAGAAATGGATAAATTCCTACAGACACACAACCTACCAAGAGTGAATCATGAAGAAAGAAAATCTGAACAGACCTATTACTAGTAAGGAGATTCCATCAGTAATCAAAAATCTCCCAACAAACAAAGTCCAGGACCAAATGTCTTCACTGGCAAATTCTTCCAAATATTCGAAGGATTAATACAAATCCTTTTCTAGCTTTTCAGAAAAGTAGAAGAAGAGGAAATATATCCAATTGCAAGGTCAGCATTACCTTGATACCAAAACGAGATGAGAACATTGCCAAAAAAAAATAAAAAAATAAAAATACATACATACATAAAATAAATTACAGGCCAATATTCCTGATGGGCACAGGTAAAGAAACCTTCAAGAAAACACTATCAAACTGAATTCAGCAATACATTAAGAGAATTATACAACATGATAAGATGGAGTTTGTTCCAGAGATGCAAGGATGCATCAATATCCATAAATCAATGTCATATACCACATTAATAAAATGAAAGATAAAAATTCTCAATAGATACAGAAAAAAGGCATTTGACAAAATTCAGCATCCATTTATGATAAAAACTCTGAGAAGAGTAAGCATAGAGTGAACATACATCACATGATAAAGCCATACATAGCTGGGGCACCTGGGGGCCTGGGTACGTTGAACATCAGACTTCTGCTCAGGTTGTGATCTCATGGTTGATGGGTTTGAACCCCGCATTGGGCTCTGCTGACAGATCAGAGTCTAAAGCCTACTTTGGATTCTTTCTCCCTCTCTCTCTGCCCCTCCCTGCTTACCCTCTGTCTCTCTCTCTCTCTCTCTGAAAAAAAAAAACATTGAAAATAATAAATAAATAAATAAATAAATAAATAAATAAAAAGTGCATAGCTAACATCATACTCAATGGTAAAAATCTGAAAGATTTTCCTCAAAGATCAGGAGCAAGACAAAGATTCCCATTCTTGCTACATTTGTTCAGCATAGTTTTGGATATTTTAGCCAGAGCAATATGGCAAGAAAAAAACAAAATTCATCTAAATCAGGAAGAAGAAAAACTCACTATTTGCAGATGATATATTATATATAGATGGTTTACAAAACCAATATACAAAAATCTTTTTTTTGTATACACTAATAGTGAACGATTAGAAATAAAAATTAATAATTGCATTTCAATTGTATAAAAAAGAATAAAATACCTATGAATAAATTTAACTAAGGAGGTGAATGACACAGGAAACTATAAGACACTGGTGAACAAATAAAGAAGACAGAAAAAAATGGAAAGATAATTCATGCTTATGGATTGGAAGTATGATTATTATTAAAATGTCCATACTAGCTAAAGCAATATATATATTCAGTGCAATCTCTATCAAACTTCCATTGGCATTTTACACAGAAATAGAAAAAAATCATTCTAAAATTTGTGTGGAACCACAAAATATCCCAAATAGCCAAAGCAAATTTTAGAAAGGAAGACAAAGCTGGAAGCACCATGCTCCCTAATTTCAAACAATCAGTTAAAACAGTATGGTATTACACAAAAACTAGTGCAAAGACCAATGGAATAAAATAGCCTATAAATAAGACCATGCATATATGTTCAATTAACTTATGACAAAGGAGCCAAAAGTATACAATGAGTAAAGAACAATCTCTTCAATTTATGGTGGTGGGAAAACTGGACTATCAGTTTTCAAAAGAATGAAATTAAATGCAAAAGAATAAAACCCAATCATTATCTTACACTATAGATAAACATTAACTTAAAATGGATTAAATACTTGAATATAAGACCTGAAACCACAAAACCACAAACTCCTAGAAAAAGGTACACTCCTTAACATTGCTCTTGGTGCTGATTTTTTTGGATTTGACACCAAAAAACAAAAATAGATGAGTGGGACTACATCAAACTAAAAACTTTTGCACAATAAAGGAAACTATTAACAAAACTAAAAGGCAAACTGCCAAATTAGAGATTTATTTGCAAATCATATACTCAATAAGGGTTTAATATCTAAATATTAATAATAAAAAGACCCATGCAACTCAATAGCAAAACACAAAACAAAACAAAACAAAAAGGTCTATCCACATAAAATAGTAGTAGACTTTTTTTCCAAAGACTTACAGATGACCAAAAAGTACATGAAAAGGTGCTCAACATCACTAAACATTACAGCAATGCAAATCAAAACTTTAATTATTATCCTCACACATGTTAGGATAGCTTTTATTGATAAGACAAAAGATAAATGTTAGCAAGAATGTGAATAAAATGGAACACTAGTGCACTGATGGTGGGAATATAAGTTGGTGCAGCCGCTATGGAAACAGTATGGGCTTTTTTCAAAAAATTATAAATAGAACTACCATATGATCCAGAAATTCCACTTTTGGTATGTATCTGAAGGAAAACATTAGCTCAAAAATATATATACACCTTCATGCTCATTGCAAATTGTTTACAATAGCCAAGACATGGAAGTAAACTAATTGTCCTTTGACAGATGAATAGGTAACCAAGATGTGGTATATATATACATAACTGAATATTATTCAGCCATATAAAAGAAGAAAACTTTGCCATTTGTGATGACATAGATGGACCTTGAGGGCATGATGCTCAATAAAATAAAGAAAGAGACACAGAAAGACAAATATATGATCTCACTTATATGTGAAATCTAAAAAAAAAAAAATTAGCTGGTAGATACAGAGAATAGATTGATAGTTGCCAGACACAGGGGTTGGGGATGGGTAAAAGGGGTAAAGGAGTCAAAAAGCACAAGTTCCACTTATCAAATAAATAACTCATGAAGATGTAATGCATAGCATTGTGACTATAGTTAATAATACTGTATCGTATATTTGAAAGATACTAAGAAACTAGATCCTTAAATTTCTCATCATGAGAAAAACTGTAGTTATGCATGATTATATATGTTAACTAGACTTATTATGATGATCATTTTGCAGTATATACAGATATCTAATCATTATGTTGTACACTTGAAACTGATGCAATATTATACATCAATACAAAACAATAAAATAGAATAAAATAGAATCTTGAAAGATATTAAGTAATAAAATAAATAGTAGAGCAATAGATTAATATATATACTTACATTTTAATGGAGGAAAATATTGAGATTATTCCAATGGACACTGAAAAAGACTTAATAAAGATTACCATGGCTTATAAACAATTTAAATGAGTAAGGAACAGAATGGAATTTCCTAATTTGACAAAGAATATCTACCAAAAACATTTAATATAATGATTAATCTTTAAAAAAAGTTTCCTTTAACATAGAAGTCATATTCATCATGATGCCAAGTAAAAACAACAAGAAGAAAAGTCAGAGACATTATGATTACTTACTTAGAAAGTTTACAAACTACTAGATCCAATTAAGATGAACTGATGGATATAAGACGGATATACAGAAATTAACATTTCTAATAACCAATTAGGATAGGCAATAAAATAGAAGATTCCAGTTTTATTTCCAATCAAATAAAAATTATGTAAAATAATTTTAAATAAATATGAGTGAGGCCTCTGTGTATAAAATTTATAGCTTAACTAAAAGACAGAAGAAATAGCTGAATAAATGGAGAGAAGTATCATGCTAATATCTGCCAAGACTCAATAGTTTAAACATGTCAGTTCTCCCAAAACTAATCTAAAAATTTCAATGCTAATCTAATCTGAATCCCAACGGTTTTTCCTGAAACTTGCCAGCTGATCTTAATATTTATATAGAATTTTAAAGGCCCAAGAAAATCAAAAAGAATTTTTACAAAAAAAAAAATAAGATGGTATTGCACACCATATTAGATTCAAGATTTATTATAAAGTGATAGTCATTAAAACAACTGTAAGAATTGGAAAAAAAACAATGGCATAAAAATAGAAGGCCAACAATAGATTTGCACAGATATAAAAACTTGATATATGGCAGAGGTGTAATTACAAATCCATGGAAAAGGGCTGGGCCCAGCAGATGATGACAGTACAGTGGCAAATGCCAGGCTTACATGATGAAAGTAAAACCTCAAGGTTTTGAAAAAACAATATGGAAGGATATCTTTGGGGTAAACGTCACCAAAAGTAAAATACATGAAGGAAAAATCCATATTTGACTATAAGAAAGCATAGATCATTTGCCCTGTTTAAGTAAACTGAGGCAGGGCAAGATTTGCACAAAGGGTCAGTTTGGGAACATGATTACACCCTCTTTTCACAGAGAGTATTTTAAGGGATTGAGAAAAATATGACAGTGAGTTGTTTACAGGATGGTATACAGGCACTTCCTTGTCAGAGAGAAGGTGCTGATTCTTCCTTAAGGACCCAGGGCTCCTTGCAGCCAACCTGGGGGTTTACCTTACCTAAGATTGGCATTAAAAAAACCAATGATGTTTGTTGTATGCCAAATGAATGATCAGGAAACCTTCAGTAAGTGTTACTTCTTTCCCATTCACCAGAAACCCATCCAGGACTATACAGTTGGGGAGTGTCACCTTTTTCCCACTCACCAGAAACGCAGCGAGGACTACTTTGGGAGTAACTGGGTTGTGACACCCACAAAGTCAAAAACCTGTATTCACTCTGGTGAAAGGTTAAGAATATTTTAGGATTAATCATATAAACCCACTACACTGAGGTCAATATTTGAGAAAGAACAGATGCTTCTCAAAACTAAGTGATGGGTGAGGCTGTGTCTTAAAGAGGATTGAGGAATTATATGGGACGGCTAGCACAGCCCTACTAAAATCAACTGGACAGTAAGCCCTCTGTCACTGTGAGGATATACAAGGAGAAAAAGAAATGTGTAAGCTCGTTTCAATTTAGCCTCTAGCACCATGACTTTCCAATAGTAGACATGAAATAAATGTGTTAAATAATGCACATTGTGTTAAATAATACATAATGATGTGATATGGCACATATACATGAATTCTATATAAAAAGAAGGGATGTCTACACACCGGGAATGTTATTATTATAACTCATTATAAACTAAAAAAACCTTTTTTCTAAAAGCATTGTTCTTCACATTTTAGAGATGGGCACTGAGGTTAACTGATGCTGCCCAAAGTGGCTAAGTAATAATTCTGGTACAAAACCCTACAGGCCCCACTCTCTCAACCCAATCCAATCTCCCCAGAAGGATAGATGAAGCTGGAGAAAATCTAGGAAAGTGTATAGAGAGTTTGAAGAGCCCACAGGAGTATTACAGTTGGGCTTCAGAGCTTGGAGAAACAGGCAGACCCTGGCCCAGCTGGAAGGAAGGAGTGAGCTCTGCTGACTGAGTGACCCAGCCTGAGGCTACATGCTGGAAGTACAGCTTCTCCCCAGGCAGAGGATTGCATTTGTAGCTGATGTTCATTCAGCTTGACACAGGTGCTATGTCATTCTTCCTCCCCAATTAAACTCTGCAGTTCTGTCAGTCATGGAAATCACTTGGTCATAACAAATATGCAATTAAGTTGCTCTGTGTCCATGCTAGTTTGTAGTATAAAAAGGATTGTTTATATTGGTAATTCTGGAAGAAAAAACCCCCATAGAATTCTTCCTGCTCCTGGTTCAAGTCTTATCTTATTTTTGCACATTTTCTCTTTTCAAAAATGATGTATTTAAGTTGCCATATTTCAGGGGGAATTAGTTTGAGTCATTAAAATGTTTCCTAACAGTGTATCTGTGCTATTGCTAGGCAGTCACCCCTACCACCAATCAACACAGACAACATTCCCCTTCCCTCCTCATCCACTCACCTACCAGTCTCAACCCAGCTCTCACCCATGAGTCAAGGGACTCCCCCAAGACATTGTCCTCACCTAAAAAAAAAAAGGGTTTGGCAGACAGCTACAGAATCCCTTCCCCCCTCCCCCAGACACACACACACTGAAAGGGAGTCCCTTCCTCTTGCCAACACTTGAATACTACCCTCAGCCCCAGCCCTTTGCTCTGGGTCCCCACATGTGAGAGGCAGAACCATTCTAAAAATGTGGTGACTGTAGGAGATCCAACATGGCAGAGAAATAAGAAGACCCGAAGTTCCCTCGTCCCTCAATCACAGCAGTGTCAAGGCCAAAGGACTTTGATTTCCAAGAGTCCAGGCTGTGGAGTGACAAATACATCTCCAGGGACCCACAGGGACAACCTGGTGAGCTATAGGTGTGTGATTGCGAACTGGGGGTGATAAAATGGTCCAAGTAGGCATGGAGGAGGGTATCCCCTTCTGCGGAGAGACAAAGGGAAGAGAAAGAGAGACCAAGGAAGTATAGGACTGTATCTTGACAAGAGAAAAACCACAGACCTGGAGGGACAAGGATCCAATTTCTAACTGCAGGGCTTTCTCCTGACTGGGGCCAGTTGCACTCCTCACGCACCTGGGGAGGAGGGGAGCGAGCCTCAGCCTTCCTAACTAGTTTAGAGATGCAGTCCTCATCGGGAGAAAGCAATCCCCTCCCTGGAGTGCTGTGGGAAGAAGGTATATAACCTTTCAAAGGACAAAGACTGCCTGCGCCCACCATCCAGAGGCCATATATCAGCAGCAGAGCAGCACTTCCTCAGAATTGGAGCACACAGAGCAGGACCCTTTAAGACATTGGGAGTTTAAGTCCCAGCCAAGCACCATGGAGCCGCAGGAGTCAGAAGAGCTGGAGAAACCAACTTTGATTACACCCAAGGCAATTCAAGGACACCCTGAACAGAGTGGTTTGGGACACCAGGTCCAGGGAGGAGAGACTGGGGTGTCGCTATTTTTATCCCCAACAACAACAAAGTGGGGTTTCAGGGAGCAGACAGCAGGCCCACAGTGGAGGCAGGACATGCCTACACAAAACATCGCTCCTCCATGCCTGGTAACTGAATATCTACTGGAGCTGGATTAACATGATGAACTAGACAGCCCCTCCTCCAGACCAGTGCTGCCACCAGTTCCAAGGCACCCAGTAGTTTTGCATTTCCTGATTTAATTCTTGGACAGTTCTTATTATATATATTTTTTCTTCCTTTTCTTCTTATTTCTTCCCTCCTCTATACTGGTTATTCTGGTTGTTGGTTTGTTTAAACAGACATATTTAATCTATTCTCTTTATACCTGTTCTGTACCTCCTTCTTTATTTTCCTCTCTCTCTGGATTAAGCCATATAATTTCTCTGCCTCATCAATTTTCTTTTCTTTTCTTGTTCCCTGCCCTGTCATTTCTCTCATTGTATGGGATAAGGCCTCTTCCATGATGCGGCACCCAAACCCTGTTGTTTTACTATAGCTGGTGTTTTTGGAGTTTTCTTTCTGTTTTGTTTGTTTGTTTGTTTTCTTTTCCAGGGCTACTTTAATGAACAAATGAATACACACCTGGTGGAGGACCCAAACCATCACTATGAGTAGGGAGATAAAGCAACAAGAGTCACAACAGAGAGAAAGTAACATACCACAAAACACACCTCCTGAAGGGCCAGACCCCATATACCCCTCTTTAATATAGTAGTGCTCGTAGGTGCAGGACACATAATAAGCTTTTAAAACACATAAGGGACAGAAAACTAGCCAAAGTGAAAAAACAGAAGAATTCTCCTCAAAAGAAATTCCAGGAAGAAATGACAGCTAAAGAGCTGATCAAAACAGATATAAACAATAAAACTGAACAAGAATTTAGAATAATAGTGTAAGATTAATTGCTGGGTTTGAAAAACGCATAGAAGACAGAAGAGAATCTATTGCTGCAGAGATCAAAGAACTAAACAATAGTCATGCTGAATTTACAAATGCTGTAATTGGGGTGCCAAATACACTAGAGGCAGTGACAGGATTGAAGAGGCAGAGGGGAGAATAAGTGAAATAGAAGATAAAATTATGGAAAAAGATGAAGCTGAGAAAAAGAGAGATTAAAAAATTCTGAACCACTAGGAGAGAATTAGAGAACTAAGTGATTCAATGAAACAGAACAATATCTGTATCATAGGAGTTCCAGAAGAAGAGAGAAAGTGAGAGTGGCAGAAGGCATACCTGAACAAATTATAGCTGAGAACGTCCCCAATCTGGGAATGGAAACAGACATTGAAATCCAGAAGGCACAGAGAACTCCATTCAGATGTAATAGGAATCGATCTTCTGCATGACATTCACAGTGAAACTGGCAACATACAAGGATAAAGAGAGAATTCTGAAAGCAGCTAGGGACAAACAGGCCTTAACTTACAAGGGTAGATACATAAGGGTAGTAGTAGACATATCTACTGAAACTTGGCAGGCCAGAAGGGAGTGGCAGGAAATATTCAATGTGCTGAATAGTAAAAATATGCAGCCAAGAATCCTTTATCCTGCAAGGCTGTCATTCAGAATAGAAGGAGAGATAAAGCTTTTCTCAAGCAAACAAAAATTGAAGGAGTTCATCACCACTAAACCAATGCTACAAGAAATCCAACGGGGGACTCTATGAGTGGAATGTTGCAAAGACCAAGAAGGACCAGACAAATCACTATTAGCATGAAACCTACAGATAACACAATGACTCTAAATCTATATCTTTCAATAATAACACTGAATGTAAATGGACTAAATGCTCCAATCAAAAGACATAAGATATCAGAATGGATAAAAAACAAGACCCATTTATTTGCTGTCTACAAGAGACCCATTTTAGACCTGAGGACACCTTCATATTGAAAGTGAGGGGATGGAGAAACATCTATCATGCTACTGGAAGTCAAAAGAAAGCTGGAGTAGACATACTTATATCAGATAAACTAGCTTTTATTTTATTTTTTTAAAATTTTAAAATGTTTTATTTATTTTTGAGACAGAGAGACAGAGCATGAGAAGGGGAGAGGCAGAGAGACAGGGAGACACAGAATCCAAAGCAGGCTCCAGGCTCTTAGCCCTCAGCACAGAGCCCAATGCGGGGCTTGAACCCATGACCGTGAGATCATGACCTGAGCCAAAGTCAGAGGCTCAACCGACTGAGCCACCCAGGCTCTTTATCCCCGTATAAACCAGATTTTAAACTAAAGTTTGTAGCAAGAGATGAAGAAGGGCATTATATCATAATTACAGGATCTATCCATCAAGAAGAGCTAAAAATTATAAATGTTTATGCACCCAATTCAAGCACCCAAATATATAAAACAATCACAAACATAAGCAATCTTATTGGTAAGAATGTGGTCATTGTAGGGGACTTTATACTCCACTTACAGCAATGGACAGATCATGTAGGCAGAAAAATCAACAAAGAAACAATGGCCCTGAAGGATACACTGGACCAGATGAACTTGACAGTTATATTCAGAACTTTTCATTCTAAAGCAGCAGAATACACTTTCTTCTCCAATGCACATGAAACATTCTCCAAGATCAATCACATATTGGGTCACAAAACAGCCCTCAATAAATATAAAAGAATTGAGATCATACCATGCACATTTTCAGATCACTATGTTATGAAACTTGAACTCAACTACAGGAAAATGTTTGGAAAACCTCCAAATGCATGGAGGTTAAAGAACATCCTACTAAAGAATGAATGGGTCAACTAGGCGATTAAAGGAGAAATTTAAAAATATTTGGAAACAAATGAAAATAAAAACACAACAGTCCTGAAAAACAGATGCAGCAAAGGCAGTCCTAAAAGGAAAAAGTATTGCAATGCAGGCCTATCTCAAGAAACAAGAAAAACTTCTAATACAAAATCTAACAGCACACCTAAAGGAACAAGAAGCAGAAAAAAGCAGGAACAAAGAAACCCCAAGGCCAGCAGCAGAAGAGAAATAATAAAGATCAGAGCAGAAAAAACAATATAGAATCAAAAAAAAAAAACAAAAAAACCAAGAACAACAGTAGGACAGATCAATGAAACTAAGAGCTTGCTTTTGAATAAATAAATAAAATTGATAAACCTCTAGCCAGACTTCTCAAAAAACAAAGAGAAAGAGAGAGAGAGAGAGAGAGAGAGAGAGGGAGAGAGAGAACCCAAACAGATAAAATCACGAATAAAAATGGACTTATCACAACCAACCCTCAGAAATACAAGCAATTATCAGACAATACTATGAAATATTAGACCAACAACCTGGACAACCTGGAATAAATGGACAAATTCCTAGGCAACCACACACTACCAAATCTCAAATGGGAAAAATAGAAAATTTGAACAGTCCCATACCTAGTGAGGAAATTGAATCAGTTATCAAAAATCTCCCAATAAATAAGAGTTCTGGGCCAGATGTATTCCCAGGGGAATTCTACCAGACATTTAAAGCAGAGTTAATACCTACCCTTCTCAAGCTGCTCCAAGAAAAATAGAAACGGAAGGAAAACTTCCAGACTCATTCTATGAAGCTAGCATTACCTTGATTCCCAAACCAGACAGTGACCCCACAAAAAAGGAGAATTACAGACCAGTATCCCTGATGAACATGGAAGCAAAAATTCTCAACAAGATATGAGCAAATCGAATTCAAAAGTGTATCAAAAGAATTATTCACCATGATCAAGTTCCTGGGCTGCAGGGCTGGTTCAGTATTCACAAATCAATCACTGTGATACATCACATCAATATAAGAAAGGATAAGAACCATATGATCCTGTCAATAAATGAAGAAAAAGCATTTGACAAAATACAGCATCCTTTCATAATAAAAGCCCTCAAGAAATCTGGGATGGAACATACCTAAACATAATGAAAGCCATATATGAAAAGCCCACAGTTAATATCAGCCTCAATTGGGAAAAACTGAGAGCTTCCCCCCTAAGATCAGTAAAACCACAGGGATACCCACTCTCACTATTGTTGTTTATCATAGTGTTGGAAATCCAAGCATCTGCAATCAGACAACAGAATGAAACAGAAGGCATCAAAATTGGCAAAGAAGAAGTCAAACGTTCACTTTTCACAGACGACACGATATTCTACATGGAAAATATGAAAGACTCCACCAAAAAGCCTCTAGAACTGATACATAAATTCAGCAAAGTCTCAGGGTAAAAACTCAATGTATAGAAATCGGTTACGTTTTTGTAAACCAATAATGAAGCAACACAAAGAGAAATCAAAAAATTGATCCCATCTAGAATGGCACAAAAAAACATAAAATACCTAGGAAGAATTGGAACCACAAATGTATGGCCAATTAATCTTTGACAAAGCAGGAAAGAGTATCCAATAGAAAAAAGACAGCCTCTTTAACAGATGGTGCTGAGAGAACTGGACAGCAACATGCAAAAGAATGAAACTAGACCACTTTCTTACACCACACACAAAAAGAAACTCAACATGGATGAAGGAGCTGAATGTGAGACAGGAAACCATCAAAACCCTAGAGGAGAAAGCATGACACACTACCTTGACCTCAATGACAGCAATTTCCTACTCGACACATCCCCAAAGGCCAGGGACTCAAGAGCAAAAATGAACTATTGGGACCTCATCAAGATAAAAAGCTTCTGCACTGCAAAGGAAACAATCAAAAAAACTAATAGGCAACCGACGGAATGGGAATAGATAGTTGCAAATGACATACCGGATAAAGGGCTAGTATCCAAAAGCTATAAGGAACTCACCAAACTCAACACCTGAAAAACAAATAATCCAGTGAAGAAATGGGCAGAAGACATGAATAGGCACTTCTCCAAAGACAATGGCCAACAGACATATGAAATGATGTTCAGTGTCACTCATCATCAGGGAAATACAAATCAAAACCACACTGAGATACCACCTCATGCCAGTCAGAGTGGCTAAAGTGAACAAATCAGGAGACTATAGGTGCTGGAGAGGATGCGGAGAAACGGGCACCGTCCTACACTGTTGGGAATGCAAACTGGTGCATCCGCTCTGGGAAACAGTGTGGACGTTCCTCAAAAAATTAATAATAGAACTGCACTATGACCCAGCAATAGCACTGCTGGGGATTTACCCAAGGGATACAGAAGTGCTGATGCATAGGGGCACATGTACCCCAATGTTCATGGAAGCACTTTCAACAATAGCCAAATCATGGAAAGAGCCTAAATGTCCATCAACTGATGAATGGATCAAGAAGATGTGGTTTATATATACAGTGGAATACTACATGGCAATGAGAAAGAAATAAATCTGGCCATTTGTAGAAACCTGGATGGACCTTGAGGGTGTCATGCTAAGTGAAATAAGTCAGGCAGAGAAGGACAGATACCACATGTTTTCACTCATAAGTGTAACAGGAGAAACTTAACAGAGGACCATGGAGGAGGGGAAGGGGAAAAATAGTTGGGGAGAGGGAGGGAGGGAGACAAACCATGAGAGACTATTGAATACTGGGAACAAACTGAGGGCTTATGGGGAGGGGGAAAGGGGAAGGGAGGTGATGGGCATGGAGGAGGGCACTTGTGGGGATGAGCACTGGGTGTTATATGGAAACCAACTTGACAATAAACTATAAAAGGAAAAAAAGAAAGAGAAATCAAGAAACTTATCCCATTCACAATGGCACCAAGAACCATAAAATACCTAGGAATAAACCTAACCAAAGATGTAAAAGATCTGTATACTGAAAACTGTAGAAAATTATGAAGGAATTTGAAGAAGACACAGTGAAACGGAAAAACGTCCCATGCTCATGGATCAGAAGAATAAACATTGTTAAAATGTCATTACTACCCAAAGCAATCTACACATTCAATGCATTCCCAGTCAAAATTGCACCAGCATTCTTCTCAAAGCTAGAACAAACTATCCTAAAATTTGTATGGAACCACAAAAGACCCCAAATAGCCAAAGTAATATTGAAGAAGAAAACCAAGGTGGGAGGCATCACAATCCCAGACTTTAGCTTCTACTACAAAGTTGTCATCATCAAGACAGTATGGTATTGGCACAAAAACAGACACATAGACCAATGGAGTAGAATAGAGAACCCATAATTGGACCCACAAATGTACGGCCAATTAATCTTTGACAATGCAGGAAAGAGTATCCAATGGAAAAAAGACAGCCTCTAGCAAATGGTGCTGGGAGAACTGGAGAGAAACATGCAGAAGAATGAAACTAGACCACTTTCATACACCAAAAATAAACTAAAAATGAATGAAAGGCCTAAATGTGAGACAGGAAGCCAACAAAACCGTAGAGGAGAAAGCAGGCAACAACCTCTTTGACCTCATTTGCAGCAATTTCTTGCCTGACACATTTCCAAAGGCAAGGAAATTAAAAGCAAAATGAACTATTGGGACCTCATCAAGATAAAAAGCTTCTGCACTGCAAAAGAAACAATCAACAAAACTAATAGGCAACTAACAGAATGGGAAAATGTATTTACAAATAAAGGGTTAGTATCCAAAATCTATAAAGAACTTACCAAACTCAACACCTGCAAAACAAATAAATCAGTGAAGAAATGGGCAGAAGACAAATAGATACTTTTCCAAAGAAGACATCCAGATGGCCAACAGACACATGAAAAACTGCTAACCGTCACTCATCGTCAGGGAAATACAAATCAAAGCCACACTGAGATATCACCTCACAACGGGTCAGAGTGACTAAAGTTAACAACTCAGGAAATAACAGATACTGGCAAGGATGTGGAGAAAGAGGAACCCTCTTGCACTTTTGGTGGTAATGCAAACTGTTTTAAAAAATAAATAATTTTTTAAAAAATAAATGATTTAAAACAATAAATGCAAAAATAAAAATGTGGTGACTTGGGGCAGACAGGGAAGTTATGCTCAAGGGAGAGAGGGCATTTTGTTAAGGTTTATAAAATAACAGTGTTTAGACCAATGGAAAGTAGGTCTTCTGAAAAAGCTTTAGTCCCTGGGAAGGGAAGATAGGAAAGCAGACCCACAACAAGGCCATATCTAGCCTGAGGCCCAGGTCAGAACAGTGAGATCAGGATGTGTCAGCATTGTGGGATTGTGGGGAGTGAGGTACATAGAAGAGGTGCTGTGGAGAGAGGAGGAAGCTTGTAGCATTAGTGTTTGTACTTTTAAACTACTGGTTTTCCTCTAGAGTAACCTAAATATCAGGTTTCATCCTCTTCTCAGAGTTCCCTACACCTGAAACAAAACAAACACACACACGCACACACACACACACACACACACACACACACACACACCCCAGTTGTTCTAAGCATTGGAGAAGCACAGACAAATTGCTGAATGTTTTGTGGAGGAGGACACTGAGGAGCTTTCCCCACCAATCACTAGGCCAACAACCTGTTGGTAATGAACTGTCTTTAGTAACTTGGGTTCTCCTGAGAGTCCTATACTCTTCAGCCCCCACTACGTGTTAGCTGGGAAGTAACTTCCACCACCAGAAACCAGAGCTCCAGCCTGAGGCTGTTACCCTCAGTAGGCTTATCAGAGGCACTTGCCAACTGGAACTGCCATGCCAGCTGCAGACGAGGTCATGTGTCTGTCCATTTGTGACATGACCCTGTACTTGGGTTTGCTTCTAGCAGGCCTGATAAACGCAGCAGCTGCAAACAAGCTCCTGCAATGATTCCAGAGTTTCAGAGTCACTCTGCAGAGTAAGAGTCAAGTGGCCTGGCAGAATTGCTGTGTGTGATTTAAGAAGAGGGTCAGGAGACCTGCCCCTAAATGTTTAAAAATTACAGGATAGTCACACAATCTAGAAGCCATGTTCCCTCAGCTGCTAAGTGGGAATAATTAATAGCTGCCTGCTACATACTGAAGGGTGAGGAGGAGAGACAATTTATGATGAAAGAGAAAGTAAACAATGGCACAGGGGACAGCATGCCTACCCCCATAACCCCATTTAACCTTAATCACCTCTGTAAATGTCCTATCTCCAACAGTCACACTCTGAAGTACTGGGGGTTAGAGCTTCAATATATGAATTTAGGGGGGACACAATTCAGACTGTAACACCCCCCTGGCTACCCCTGCTGTGCTTCCTTTGCTCGCTCCCCTCCTCTTTCTAAGTTCTGTCAGAGTACTGGGGCTCTCTCTTTACACTTATTCTTTCTTGCCCATGGCTTTGAATCCCATCTTTAGGCCATGTACCTGGTGAGTGGGTTGGGAAAGGGATGATGGCCCTGTCCTGAGAGGGCAACTTGGGAGGGGCAGGTCACAAAGGGCAGGAGGGGCTACCTGTGGCTGCATGGGGTGGAGTGGGTTAAGCTGAAGGTCCCAGAGTGGGCCATGCAGTTGCCACTACTCCTCTCCCTGGACATGTGCCCTCGTTTAGGGATCAAAAACCAGAGGTGGAACTGATGACCAAAGACAACAATGAGCTAGGCCTCTGCTGCCATATTATTTGGCTCCCAGCAGCTGTCCCATGGACATGTCTAATGCTTACATTGGGGACCTGTAGAGATAACTGTACAAAGCAGAAAAGTGTGATATAACCAATATATACTACATATGTTAATGATTTTTTCCAGATGAGAACAAAAAGAGAGGCACTGACATGCACAATCATTTCTGAATGGTGTCCATGGCATCACATCCACCATCCCTGCTGTCTTCCCACTAATGTCTCAATGCTAGCCCTGCCAGCCACAGACTGAGCAGCATGATAGACATGGTCAGGCTGCAAGCCTCCCAAGACCTCAGAGCCGGTAGGTTTCTTCCCTTTAATTCTGTGAAGGCCTCTATTGAAGTCCCAATGCTGCTGCTGGTCATTGCTCTTACCTTCAGGTACACCCCTTTCAGATGCATAGCATGACTTGTCTATTGGGGATAAAAGCTCCCTTATTTCCTGAGACAAACAATGCATGGTCACAGCAGTTCTCTGGCCCTCCTGGCAGTGGACAAGCCTGGGCTTGAGAAGACGATGAGCAAATTCTGGCAGAAAGCCTCTGCAGACACATAAGATAAAGAGGTCATAAGCTTTAGGGTTGCTGCTAAAGCTACCATGCAAAGTCTCCAGGGCTCTCCAAGACTAGTCTGGAAAATTCATTGCCTCCAGAAGGGCTCAGGGCCAAACGAGCCACCACTGGAAACTCATCTCCTAGGAGAGGGTCCTGGTGCTTCTACAGAGCTTGGCACAAGACGAGTTTCAGGGTCCCTTTGATGTACTCCATGTTGAAACCTCTCCTGATCATCTAAGCACTTGAACACTCTGCTGAAATCCACCAGTTCAATCTGCTGAGTGACAACTTAATCAGAAATATCTTTATTTATTTGAGCCCGTAACTACCATGCATTTATTTGTGTGTAGATACTTCATATATGTGTGTGTTTGGAGAAATATCCATATGAGCACATAAAATAAAAGTACTCTAAGGTGGTCACTGAAGAATTGTAATAATGCTTTCCCATCACTGAGACTGTTCAAACAAAACTCAAATGACCATTTGATAGGGAGGCTGTGGAGATTCCTGCATCAAACAGCAGATTGGATGCAACAAACTTGAGGTGAGGTTATTCCAATTATAATTGGAATTATAAGCTCTTGAGCTACTTAGCCACAGGAAGACAGAGGTAGATCCTCTGGTCTCACTTTTTATCTTCTCTTCCTTGTTTCTTTCTCTACCAATGTCCCCTTTGACACAGGGCATGGAAATCCACAGAGAAAGGGACAAACAATCCACAGACAAAGGAGCCCTTGCATGATCTCTAGGGCATCTAGACCTTCCTGGTGAATTCACTGGAAAGGAACCCCATATGGCCCCACTGTGCTCTTTTTCATGCCCACAGAACCTCTGCGTCTGCCCACCCAGGGCAGGTAACACAGAAGTACCACCACAGATCCAGAGGGAAGTGCTGGGGAGGAAAACTATTTCTCTACACTCCAAAGTTCTTTTAGCTACTCTAAGAATTAAATTGACATGAGATAGGTTAACAGGAGAAAATAAAATTTAATTAAATTTGTGTGGGGAATCCACATAAACATGAGACATTCCAAAAACAGTCAGACAAAATGAAGTATATATGTCCTCCTGAAATAAGAAGAAGTGGTTAGCGGTCTGGAACTTAAAAGACAAAGAAAGCAACTCACAGGAAGATGAGAAAAAGTGAATGTTCAGTAAACAAATGTTTGTAGGCCCCTAAGAAACAATGGGACATAGAGAGGAATTTTACCAAACAGACTTTGTTACATTCCTCCTTGTCACCAAACCTAGTTTATATAATAATGTAGCTATCTATAATGATAGCTCTTTTCCTGGAACAGGTCCTCTAAATTCTTTTAGGCAGTTAGGTGGGAGGCAAAAAATAAAAAAAAGAACTTTCTGGAGTCTTCTGTTTCTTAAAAATTATCAGGCTAAAATAATCCACATGCCAAAGAAACACATTTTTGGGTTGTACATTTTGCTGCCCTATGGAAACAAAGGCAGCACATCCACAGAGGACATTGATGCTGCCTGGGAGGATGCTTCCAGTATGGACAGGGGCCTCCAGACTCTGACCCTGGTGATTGAGGAGCAGGGACCACCATAAGACTGTTATAAAAACAGTAAATGTCAGTGATAGGACATTGCAGAGTGAAGGCTAATGAATGAATGGGAGGGAAGCCACAGCATCTCCCAACCTACACTGAAACCCAGAAGGAAGGGAAAGAAGAGCAAGGGCAGAGCTCCTGTGGGAAGGCCCTCACTGAAAGACCATCCTGTAAATTGAGAGCACAGTGAGAAAAATGTAGATACAATCTACTCACCAGCTTTTTGTAGGACATCTTCCTTCCTCCTTATTTGCTGGATATTCCATTTGTTCTAAATGATTACCCCCTTCCTTTCTGGGCCTTTGGGGGTGGTGTGCTCCACAAGAAGGAGCAATCTTCTAGTTATTCTAGATGACTTCAACTGAGAAACAGCAGTGAACATGCCTTCCCCAAAAAATGCTTATTGTTGAGTGGGAAGAAGAAAAAGGCAAACAAGGAAATATTCTGGCCCACTAAGGGGTGGTCAGTGCTAAAACTGAGGCAGGAAGATACTTTAAAAGTACCAAGGAGGGGTTCCAACCCACAGGAGTAGGCCCCCACTTCCCTTACAGTTCAGTCAGGACCAAACAAATGAATAAAAGGGAGGTTGACTCAGAGCAAGGGCTTGGCCAGGAAGAGTCTGGAAGTGGGAAAACACCTGCATTCCAGGTACATAATAGGGGGAACAGGCTGCACACACTCAGGTAGAGAGGGTGTGGCCTGCTTCTGAGGCCAGAGTGATCATATGCAAGTAGTAAGGAGTTGCAACCAGGAAAGGGGCAGACATCAGAACATGGCACATTTGGAATCTTGGCACTTTATTAAGGGTAGTGGAAGCCTTGGAAAGCTGTTAAGCTTGAAAGTGACAGGATTAGATTAACACCTTATGTTTAATGTCTTAGCATCTATTTTATTTTGTTGGGATGAACCTAAGCTAATGGAGGAGACCTGGGTGCACTGATGAGGTCTGGGGAGGACTCCTAAGTGTTTCCAAGCAGATGTGAGAGGCCCTGGGCCGGCCTGGACCTCTTACATTCAATTATGTGCTGAAAATTTGCTCCCAGGCACATTAAGACAGTGTCCTGAAACCACTGCTGGATTTCCAGTTTTGGTTCTTGCTTTAATAGCCATTCTGCATATGTATCCAGCCTCTGTTTCCTCCCCAGTACCATAGGGACCCAAGAACAGAGGGAGGGGAGAGTCTTACAGTGTGGCCTAGGCTCCACTGCTCCAGAGGAGAAGGCCAGTCAGTAACCATAAGCCTCTTTTCCTCCTGCACGTTATTCATGGGGTTTTTTGGTAAGAACAGGTTGTGAGCAGGATTAGCATTTGTCTGCAGCTGATTTGAGTTTCTTCAGAAGTCTCCTAGCAATAGGATCTGTGGCGAAGGAATCTTGTGTCCCTATAAAGCTCATTGCAAGTTTAGGAGAAGATGTGCTCTCAGCCTGTAGGCAGTCCTCAGCCTCCTAAATATGGTTCAGAGAAAGTCAGAAAGAGCTCTGAGGGCACTATGCCCACAGCACAGAGGCAGATGAGCCTTGGTGGGAGAAAGCCACTACCTGTGCCTTTCCATGTGGCTCAGGGTCTTGCACTTCAGGGTCTACAAGGGTGCTCTGCCTGGCCCATAATTTACTCCTGGGAGAATTCTAGGTGTGGGGTCTACCCACAGCTGATATCCTAGAAGAAATACCATAACCTGCCACAACACACGCTGCCTCCTGACAGAACCGCACCAGGCTGTGCCTGCATGTCTGGTATGAGCTCATCTGAAAATGCTGGAGAACCAAGCCATGGGCAAGTATTAGGGCCCTTACCTTCATCAGTGGGACCTGGGAACAAATTTCATCTGCCCACTTCATGCCAGAAACTGCTGATGTTCTAATATTTACTATAATGAATACTCATAACACACCTGTGGGGCATCATATGAAAACCTTTCTTAAGATAAGAACACTGGGGCCCTTGCCTGACTCCCACTAAATAGACTTAGTGCCCCGACAGGAATTCTGACCAGGTTTCTGGTCCTAACTTAGTTTGGTTCTGATTACAGTTGCCAGATAAAATACAGGTGGCTCAATTAAATTTAAATTTCAAATAAACAACTTTTTATTTTTTAATGTTTATTTTTGAGAGGGGGAGGAAAGGGGAGGGGCAGAGAGAGAGGGAGACACAGAATCTGAAACAGGCTCCAGGCTCTGAGCTGTCAGCACAGCTCAAACTCATGGGCTGAGGGATCATGACCTGAGCCAAAGTCATACACTTAACCCACTGAGCCACCCAGGTGCCCCCAAATAAACAACTTTTTTAAAAAAATGTGTGTTAGTTTTCTATTGCTACGATAACCAGTTACCGCAGACTTAGTGGCTTAAAGCAGCCCATATTTATTCTTACAATTCTAGAAGTCAGGAGTCTGAAAAGGGCCTCACTGGACTCCAATGAAGATGTCAGCAGGCATGCATTCTTTTCTGGAGGCCCCAGGGAGTGTTCTGTTTTCTCTTCTCTTCCAAATTTTAGAGGCTGCCCCATTCCTTTGCCCATGGCCCCTTCTTCATCTTCAAAGCAATGGCTAGCCTTTCTCACCCCGCATCCTGATACTGACTATTCGAGATCCTTTTTCCACACCTGAGGTTCCTCATAATTCCACTGGACTCACTCAAATAATCCAGATGATGTTCATATCTTAGATTCATTAGGAGTTGTAATTCCTTTTTGCCATGTAAGGTGACATATTTATAGTTTCTGGGAATTCGAACATTCCCTTGGGAGGTTTATTCTGCCTATCACACACAATAAGTACATCCCGAATATTGCATGAGGCATAATTATGCCAGAATTTATCCATTGTTTATCTAAAATGCAAATTTAACTAGGCCTTCTGTATTTTACCTGTTTGATCTGGTAGCCCCCACTCTGATCCAGGGTCCAGTTTCTGCCAGCCCTCTTCTAGGGAATCCATGGCATGTTTTATTCCATATGGGCCTGACAGCCTCCCTGGCAACTCCCAGGTATTCTGGGGCCTGATGACTTAGCACCTTGTATTGCCAGCACCATGGTGTTTGTGTCCCGAACCCTTTCCTGTGTGTCCTGGAGTTCTCCTGTCTGATCCCAGCACCCTCCAAGGGAGTTCAGGAAGCGGATGGTGTCAGCACTCCACTTTTCTTAGAGAAGACATGTGCTCAGGACCGAGGTCCAGGTCAAGCTGGGCAGGAGACATCAAAAGGAGCTGACCTGGGAGAAGCAGTTGGTCAAGGCAAGTGGCATAAGCCAAGTTGAGAGCTCCCCAGGTCATGAGGGCTGTGTGAGTTGACTGCAGTGGGCCTAGGGAGAGGATCAGCCAGGAAAAAGATGTTGGGGGCAAGGCACATGCTGCAGGACGGATGGGAAGGACGTGTGAGAAGGAAGAGAGGGAAAGAGACAGAAGAGGTGGGGAGGTGCAGAGAATGTGAGGAGGAAGACAACTAACACAGCTAAGAAAGAAAGACTCAGCAGGGATATACTCAGGAGACTCAGCAGGGATAACCCAGGAGACATACCCACTGCCTGAGATGTAAATGGGTGAGGAAAGAGCAGGCTCCTGCATCCCGGACTCCTCCTCACCACTCATGGAAACCACACCGAGGTCCTCCTGGGGCAGGGAAACCCTCTGCATGTCCTGCCCTGACCTCTTTGTGTTTGGGGTCCTGAGACACCCAGAGGGCTGTCCAGCCATTTCAGTTGGAATTGTATATCCTCTCATTACCAGGACCCATTCTTCCCTCCCAAAAGTGTTGGCTTTTCCAGACATGGTGAGGGGACACCAAGAAATATATCCATAGTCTCTTCAGGAACTGGCATCCCAGGCAGAGCTGACCATGAGATGTGGGCCAAACAGACACCACTGTGTCCCCATCCATCTCCATGAGGAGCGATGTGCCTGGTGATTTACTGTCATTTCTTCCTCAACTGCTGTCTTTCATTCTAGATTAGCTCTGCATTTGTCCAGACCTCCTCATTTGGGAAAATATGGACATTTACTTTCATTTCCCTCCTTTTGACTTCACCCCTCAGCTGAGCTTCCCCTTCTTCCATTACCCATCACTTCCTGACCTCCATGACTTTGGAGACCAAATTCCTGGGTAATTCTACAACTTGGGGCCCTTCTTTAAGATGTTGCTTTGAGAAAGAATTCTAGATGAACTTTGAAAAACCAGAATGAGTATATCCTGGCAATCTCAACTACTTACCAGGGTTTTGTGTGTCTCTTTTCAGATAAAGAAGTAAGTCACACACACACAAACACACACACACACACACACACACACACACACTTACACCACAGCAACTCTTTTCAAGTAAGGCTGCAAAGGTAGCTCTAAGGAGCCATTCTATCTCAAGTCCTCTGCAGGTAGAAGCCTAGAAATCTAAAGTTTTAACAAGCTCTCAGGTGAGTCTTCAGAAAAGGTCAGGAAACACCAACCAGACAAGTGTAATAGGGAAAAAAGCCTGTTAGCCCCTCCTGGGCAGAGTTCCAAGTACTTTATACCACAGTTATGTCTGATCTCCACACCAAATCAATAGATACTACTTTGTCCATTTCCCTATGAAGAAATGGAAACATAAAGGTTTTAAATAACTTGTCTAAATTGATAGTAAGTGGTGGGGAGAAAAATTTGAATTTTGACTACACTACATTCTTGCACTACCACACTACTTAGGAAGCCTTCAGGGTTGAATCCAAGTTGATGGCAGCCATAGCCAAATTTATAGTGTTTCCTTATGTTGGTGTTACCCATTGCCCTTCCCCTGTTTCTTTCTCTTGCTGCATGAAATCCCTTCCCAAATAAACTACGTGCCTGCAGAGGTTTGTTTCAGACTCTCCTTTTAGAATCCCAAGACAAAATATTATTTACTTCAATCTAAGTTTTACAGTTGAAAACAAACTTCTATAAACCTTAGATTAAAGAGCTGAAACATCTGGCTGACCACAGCATGGACAATTTCCCTGGCTTTGCCTAATGTAAATTTGGAGTCATAGAACAACTGTGTCATTTTTTATATCAGCCTAATCCCAATGACTTACATGATCATGATTCTCTTTTTGAAGAGAAGTACTGGTGACTTTTCAATAGACTTCAAAGAACTCAGACTACTTCACTGATTCATGTTATGGTCTGGGAATGCAGTAGTGAACAGAACTAAGTTCTAGTCCTGTGCTCCCTCCTGGACCCAAGACTTGACCATCAGCATGCTGGCAATGCCCCTAACTCACTCGGTCCCCTAATTGTCTGATGATGGCAGGAGGAGGCTGGATAGCAGCCTGCAGAGCAAGTGCTGTCACCAAACTCTATGGGCACCAAACTCCTCGGGATTCCTCCCCTAAGCTGGGCACTGCAACAGTAATCACAGTAGGAGTGGCTTTCTATCCGTGTGACACTGCATGAATCTGGAACACTATCAGCAGATCTGACTTAGCTATGCTCTGGGGTATTGGAACTACAGCCTGATAACCTAAACTAGAAGCTAATTATGCAAAAGTTTACTGGCCAGTTCATATGAAAAGCAGGTATGAACACCATGATTTAAAAAAGAAAGGAAAACTGCATGTAACAACTGCTACCCTCTTGTCCTTGGCAAATAGTGTGGCAAATTTCAGTTATTGAAATTGGCAACTTTCTTGGTGGTTTGAGACATTCAGACCTGGGTCAGATAACTTATTCATTATTTGTGAAAAAGTAAAAAGAAGTGCAATAAGTCAGGCAGGTTCTTCTGGTCTTAGTGCCTCTTAGAGAGGGTGACATTCATCAACAAGCTTTCCCAGGGAGCCCTCTATGTGCCTCCTGCTGAGCCCTGGGGTCACAGAGAAGGTTAATACACAGATTCTGATGAGTTAATGCACTTGGGGCAGAGTCCATGATGCTGTCACCTTTGTATCACCCAGAGTGACAACTTCTTTTCCTGTGTGTAATAGATGTTTAGTAATGTTTGTAAAATGAATGAATAGATGAATAAATAGGTTTTATGCCTCAATCATTTAGCACATTGGACATTTTTATGGTCTACGCTTATGACCGAGAAAAATATGCACTCCTGAGGGGCAAAGAAAGGAGAATATTCATTTCTGTGTTGGATAGTTTCCCACATTTTATGCATCTCCAGGCCATAATTATGCTCTGAACTTAGGACTTGTCAAGGTTCTATGAATGGTATCAAACTGGAAGCCCTCTGGGCATCTGACTTTGTTGAAAAATAAACATAGGATGTGTAAACCATCCTTAAAGCCCAAATGCAGACCTCATCTCAAGGAGAGTTGTGGTTACATATGAAGAAGTTCAGACCAAATGTGCCTGTGGAGCCTGGGAGAGGGAAGGGATTGAAGAAGCAAGGTGCCAGGAGAGCAGGGCCTGAAATCTAGGAAGGTCCTCATGGCCTCCAGAGACTGGAGCTCAGCCTTTCATGGCAGGTAGAACAAGCACATGCCAAAGGACTCCATAGGTCACCCTGTGGACCAGGGCACCAGGAAGCCACACTGGGTTGGAGTGGCCAGCATCCTCCCTCTGAAGCTGTGCCCCTCAAACTCACATCCTCCTCAAGCCCAGACTATGTGGATTGTCTGATTCACCATCTTCACATCTTGCTGCTGCCTCTGTCCACACTCTGGGTTTCTTCCATCTCTGCCTCTTCTACCTACTTCCACATCCACAGTCTCCCAGTGCACGCCTGCCAGCCAGCCAGGCCTCCAGCCTTCCCCTTCCTAGTGAGTCTCTCTCCTCCCCTCCAAACTCCTGCCACTCCCTTTTGATATTATGGGGTAGGCCTCTCCCAGTCTGCACACATGCCAAGCCAGCTTCAAGTATCCAGGATAATCTCTGGAGCTGAAACGGAAGTTTCCACTGATATATTCACACAGTCCCAAGGGACCCGCCACCTTGGGCTCCCTCTACTCTCCCTTCCCCATTAATATCACCTCCCTCGAGAGTGGGAATCCAGGAAACCATCAAAGAAGGTGGACACATGCCATTTCTTCTTCTTAGAATGTGCAAAATGATCCAGAAATCTGCTGTGCATTCTTTCACTTTCAAAAGTTTACACATTCACTGAATTTCTGAGGCCATTCACATGAGCACCAGGGAGATGTGGTTCTACCCCATTACAGCAGCACAGTACTAAGGTTGGGGTTGGAAGCATCCAGGGCTATAGGGAGGCCACCCTTCTTCCAACATGCTCATGCTGGCAGGCCAAGGCCCTGTTTCCTCATGGAAACTTTTATTTAATCCACTAAAGACATTTACTTTTCCCTTTGGTGACCTCCTGGGATGAATGTAGTGGTCAGTGTGACATTTCACCAGTGCCCAAATATTCTGTTTGTGGGTAAAGCAGCTTTCCAGAGAAAGGCTGGCATCTGTGCCATTGCCAGGCTGACATCAAAGGCTTTATAATATTGTTCTAACAGCTGCTCCTTCTGGCCACTTACTTCAGCTACAAGACATGCTTGACACAGGCCACACAAAATCTGGCTGAGCTTCCTCTTGGTCTGAGAAAGACTCTGGGCCAGATTGTGTGGACTTCTGTGAGGTCCTCCTGGCTGGAGATGTACCTTGGAACAGGTGGGAGGAGAAGTGTTGCATTGGGTTCAACCTAGACACAAAGAAATGCCATGTGCATAAAAAGCAAAATAAGGTCCTCAGTGACTTGGTATCAGCCAGTGCTCCCAGCCCTGGAGTTCAGACCAAGCCTGTGGGATGGAGGAAGTGCAAATGTCTTCAGAGTACTAGGTGACACTAATGTGCCACCTGCCCCACTCCAAGCTCTGTGGGGCTGGAGCCCTTTTCACAACTGGGTATGGTGTTTGCAAGGACACCTGGGTGTCTTTAGGTATGTATGAGTTTCTATCACATCAGTCCAGATGTGTCATTCAGCAACCTCTTTGCTGCTTTCCTCCAAATGACTCGAGTGCATGAGTCATTAAAGCCAAATAGCTGAACATCATGGGGGAGTTCAGGCTGTGTACTATACTGCAACCTGCATTAGGTCTTCCAGTCCTCACACGTTGCTTCAGCCAACCTACACGGGAATCTCCTCTCCTGGCTTCTATCAAGCCAAGTCTCCTCACCCCCCCTTATGAACATGACAGACTGAGAGCACCACGCCTACATAGATAAAACCTCTCATTTCTCAGAGCACTGTTATTGTTTTCCTCCCTCATATATTGTATCATATTTTTTGTTGTTTTTCTCATTTCTATCTCCCTTCCTCACTAGATGGTCATTTCTATGACAGACAGGCATCACTGGAAGTGACCTCATAAGGAGCTGGCTCTCAGTATAAACATGTCTGGACACATGAAACAAATACATACCCTCTAGTGTCCCAAATGAGCCCACAAAGACATCTGACACATGTGACTGGGACATGGCAGGTCACTGTCCATCATAGTAAGAAGGGACCATAAACATAACTGAGAAGGCAACCTTTTGCTTAACTTTCACTCACAGAAGCAAATATCCATCCAATAGATGGCAAGATTGGAAAAACGTAGGAGAAAAGAGACATTGATAGAAAGGGGCATCTCAGCACTTAAGGAGGTACACACAGCATGGCCCAGCAGGATCATGGGCACCTGGAGGACTGCTGGAGTGTGGTGACCACAGGTGTTAGGACTTCATACTTTAGCACAGAGTGCAATTCTAGCTGCAGGTGGTGTGATTCAGTCCCAATCTGAAGGCCTGAGAAACAGGAGTTCCAATGTCCAAAGGCAGGGAAAGATGGACATCAATAGAGAGACCAGGAATTAGCTCTTCCCTTGCTTTTTGTTCTATTTGGGCCCTCACAAATTGGATGATGTCCAGCCATGTTGGTGAGGCTATCTTCTTTACTCAGTTTGATGTTTTAAATTTTTTTATGTTTATTTACTTTTGAGAGACAGAGACAGAGCACAAGTGGGGAAAGGCAGAGAGAGAGAAGGAGACATAGAATTTGAAGCAGGATCCAGATTCCAAGCTGTCAGCACAGAGCCTGATATGGGGCTTGAACCCCCCAGCTGTGAGATCATGACCTGACCTGAGCCAAAGTTGGATGCTCAACTGACTGAGCCACCCAGGCACCCCTCAGTCTGATGATTTAAATGCTAGTCTCTTCCAGGGACACCTTCACAGACATGCCCAGAAATGTGCAGGTGGTCATTAAGGCCAGACACATGGCATAAAGCCCCTTGCTCTCTGGTTCTGAACAGACTCTATTCCCACACTTCCTTAAAAGCTCAACAGTTTTTAATTTGATGTAGGCTGGGGTATCAGGCAACCAAGGCTGTCAGACTTACATTGCAAACAAGAACAAATGTCTTGAAGAGGAATGAAGATATTCTCTAAATGGTGAATAAAATACACGAAATGTAATACATGCATTTTATAATTTTTTCTACTTAGTGGTTTTGTTGTTATTGTTGTTGTTGTTGCAGTTGTTGCCATTCTAATCTTCCATTGTTTTCTAGAGAGCTGAGCAGATCATCTGACATGCAAATGAGTATGACATTTTTACCCATTTGAGCCATAGGCTGAAAGCCCCATCAAAGACTACTAGAAAAACTTCTGATCAAGCAAAATTCAGTTTATTAAACTACCACAGTAAAGAAGAACACCAACTTGACAGAATTCTAATAGCATTTCAGAAAAGGGAGCCTGGGAAAAGCAATTATAGGTTTTTAGGGTATGAGCCAGATTAATTTAAATCAGGCCTTGCAAGGGAGCTGGTAGGAACTGAAAAAGATTTTTGCATAATGAATTAGAGTCAGTGGTCACAGACAGGCAAGGGTCTTAGAAGTGAGAATTGCTGTATCAAGCACTTAGTTTTGACAAGGGAACTGTTTTATGTGACCCTCAATCTTATCTGTTGGGAGCAAGTGATTTCCAAAGTAGTGAAGATATGTTTATTTGGTCCAGTGCTGTTTCGTGAGCACAGGAAACAGGAAGGTTGTTGATTACAGTTCTCAGGTATTTATCTTACTTTTTGAGAACTATCTATCATTATGGTAATTAAAACTAAATAGTAAATAAGAATATTTTGGAAAGTAAATTTACTCTCCCAGATAACACACCTGTCAACATACCTCAAAACTCTTCATATATACCCTGTGGATTAAGCAAGTCTCATGACCTAAACTATGTTAACCTGGTCCTTTCTGTGGCCAAGGAAGCCAAGTGGGCTTGGGTTCAGCTGTCAAAGATAATTCATCTGGTAAGATTGTTAACAAAGTCAGAACTAAATCCGAGATATTCAAATTTTAAGTCCCCTTCTTTCCATAGCCTCCAGCCATACACCACTTTGTGCAAGGCATTGTATCTTGAATAGATCACATTTTCACAAAATCAAGATGATGGCTTACTGTGCAACTTTAAAAGATAAAAAGAGATCATAGTTCTTTGCCTCAAGAAACTAGTACTCTCGTGGGAGAAAAAAATTACAGTAAAATGTGATATGTACAGCAATTGGCTCTTACCAGGTAGGGTGGATGTGCACCTGAGATACTGTTTTTGTTCCGTATGTTTCTCTTTTGGGGGGTGAAGTGGTGGCTGTAGGAGCAGGGCTGATCGGAAGAGTAGGAAAAGCTTAACAGAGGATTCAGCTGAAATGGACTTTGAAAAGAATGCTCGTGCTTTCCCAGATAATGAAGGGAAGAGATGACAAAGGAACTAGTGTGTGCACAGGTAGGGTGTATGGGTGTGCCCAGGGCTACTGGTCATCCCGGAGTGACCAGGTTCATGTCTGCAGATACAGTTCCCTACTGAAGTCCCGACCTGTTCAGAGCAGCATGGTCCTATGAGCAGAGGAGAATTCTATTCTGGAGTTGCTGTGGCATTGCTGATGGACTGGAGAGAGCCACAGCTCTGTGGTGCACAGAGCAAAGTGATATTTGGAGATGATGTTTACCAGGAGGTATAGAGGGAAAAGATGGGTTTAAATGGAATTCAGTTTACTGCTTGAGAAGTCAGCACATTTCAGAGCAAAAGAAAGGATTAAAATTCTAAACATCTGACACACAGAGAGGGATAAATGGGGGTGCAGCCTCCCACTCTAGGCCAAGGATTTGAGTGCAGTGGCAGCAGGACCTGGAATAGAGGAGTTGCAGCCACACCCTATGCTCAAACCAGCAAGCTCTCAGACACCAGCATGAGGGCCCTGACTCCTGCAAGGCGTGTGAATGTGTAATACATCACAGAATCAAAATGACCTTCCCTCAAAATGCAAATGGTGCTTCAGGCATGCTAAATGTTATACTGAGCCCAGCATACATAATTCATGTGTCATTTACAGTGCCCAGCACTGTTGGGTGGAATGGCATACCAATGAGGCTGCATGGGATGCTGCTTGCCTTGGCTGAACTGATTCTGGAGATGCTTAAGTGGAATTAGAAAGCTCTTTGAAATGCTGCCTCTCCTAATGGGGTGTAAGAAAAGGGAAATGCAGGAAGGGGCAATATACGAGCACACTCAAGAAAACTGCTAGGAGACCTATCTATAGAAGTTTGTCCTCCAGAAATATGAGAGAAGAACAGGAAAAAGAAGAGACAAAGGAGCAGGAAGAGAAGAGGGAAAGAAAAAATAGGAATCAGTGTGATTTTTGTTTCATGACCAGCAAGGACAGAGGCTTAGACTAAATCTCTAACTCCAGGGGTCATTGAACAACCACAAAAACTAATAACAGTACCAACAGTCGTTTTCTGGGTTTCTACCATGTTGCAAGTAGAGTACTAACCCTTCAAAGTAGGTAGTGATTATTCTTCCCATTTTATATGTGAGATTGCAAATGCTTTGAAAGATCAAATAACTTGTCAATTGTACCTACAGTCCACAAGCAGGAATTCTAGGCCTCAAACCAGGTACATTTTTGTCTTTTACAAGGAAGGGGCTTGAGTCCTTCCATCCACTGGTTTCTGAAGCCAATGCATCCACACATGCTTGTTTTAGTGCATTTCTCAAAGTCCAAGCTGGTATGACAGGAAGCTGTGAGATGGACATCTGTCAGAAAGTCTAATGAAGTTTCCCATTCTCCATCAGAGGTAGCACAGTTTCCAATAGCAAGAGCAAGACCAGAGATTTCAGACGTGATTTCTCCCTGGCTTGTTCTCCCTGAAACATGCCTGAATAATCCTCCAGGTTGTCCGAAACTCCATTACTGAATTTATCAACTTTCAAAATGCAATTTTTTAAAAAGTTTATTTATTTATTTATCTTGAGACAGAGAGAGAGAGAGAGAGAGAGAGAGAGAGAGAGAGAGAGATGTGGGAGAGAGAATCTCAAGGAGGCTCCGCACATTCAGCACAGAGCCCAATGCAGGGCTTGAACTCACAAACTGTGAGATCCTGACCTGAGCCAAAACCAAGAGTCAGATGCTTAACTGACTGAGCCATTCAGAGGCCCCCAAAATGCAAATTTTTAAACTTATCTTTAAACAGTTTAGATCCTTACTACTTTGTTGGGGTGCCTGGGTGGCTCAGTTGGTTAAGCCTCCAACTTCGGCTCAGCTCCTGACCTCACGTTCATGGGTTCGAGCCCTGCGTCGGGCTCTGTGCTGACAGCTCAGAGCCTGGAGCCTGCTTCAGATTCTGTGTCTCCCTGTCTCTCTCCCCCTCCCCCTCTCAGGCTCTGTCTCTATCTATCTCAAAAATAAATAAAACATTAAAAAAGTTTAGAGCCTGACTATTTTGTTAAAATGCATATGCATTTTTGAGATGCTTGGTGAATTCTAAATGTTAAGATTATATGTATCTGACAGACCAGGAACTTGCCTCTAATTAGATAGGAAACCTCTTTAAAAATTATATTCTAAGAGCAGAGGACTTCCAGAAGCATTGGATCATCCAGTGGGTGGGGGTCTTGGTGATAGCCCTAAGTTCATGGTTCTCAAAGTGTGGTTCCTGGGCCAGCCACATTAGTATCACCTGCCATAATTACTTGTTCATATTCCCTGGCCCCACTCCAGTCCTTAGAATGTTTTTTTAACAAGTCTTCCATGTGATACTGATGCTGCTCAAATGTGAGAACCATAGGTATAAGCCCATTTTTACCCACACACCCCCAACATTTGATTTAGAAAAACTCCATCATCATTATCATAGTTATCACCTTCATGTGAATCAGGTGCCACATACTATTCTAAGCCCTCTCTATGAAGTAGCCTGTGTAATTAAAAAGACAAAAAAAAGACAACCTATGAAATGTCCAGATTTTACAGATAAGAGAATTGAGTTTTAGAAAAGTTAAGGAGTGTTAAAGCCTGCATCTATACCACCACGCTGGGGGTAAAACGTCAAGAGGCTCATTTCAAGGGGCATTACTTAATAGTGCCGTGGTACCTAAAGTCAAGGTACACTTGACTTAGTACCCTGATGTACATTAGCATCACCTGGCAGGAATGGTTAGAGGGTTTTCACTCAGTTTTTTATTACATTCAATTACATAACACAAAACGTACTATTTTAACTATTTACACTTTAGTGACATTAAATTCACTGTTGTACAACATTCACAATGTTGTCCAACAATCACCACTATCCACTTCCAGAACTTTTTCATCATCATCTATAGAAACTGTACTCATGGAGTGCCTGGGTGGCTCAGTCAGTTAAGCACCTGATTTTGGCTCAGGTCATGATCTCATGGTTCATGGGTTGAGCCTCGCATTGGGCTCTGTGCTGACAGCTCAGAGCCTGAGCCTGCTTTGGATTCTGTGTCTCCCTCTCTATCTGCCCCTCCCCCACTCATGCTCTGTTTCTCTCTGTCTCAATAATAAATAAAAGCATAAAATATTTTTAAAAAATTTTGTTCTATGGTTTGCCCTCCTCTTTCTTTAAAAAAAAGAAAAGAAACTGTTCTCGTAAATAATAACTCCCTATTCCCCCTCCTTCCTGCCCCTGGTAACCTCTATTTTACTTCCTGTCTGTATGAATTTGATTATTCTAGGTGCCTCATATATGTGGAATCATGCACTATGTGTTGGCCTTATGCATCTTGCTTATTTCACTTAGCATAATGTTTCAAGATTTATCCATGTTGTATTATGTACCAGAATTGCATTCCTTTTTAAGGCTGAATAATACTCCTATGTATGTATATACTACATTTGGTTTCTCCATTCTACTATTGAAGGACATTTGGGTTGTTTCCACATTTTGGCTATTGGCCACTGTGAATAATGCTACTGTGAACCTTGGTATATAAATATCTGGTTGAAACCTTGCTTCCAATTATCCTAGGTATATACCTAGCAATGAAATTGCTGGATCATATGGTAATTCAATGTTGAACTTTCTGAGGAAGAGCCAAACTGTTTTCCACAGTGTCTATACCATGTTACAGTAAATGCACCAGTGTTCAAATTTCTCCACATCCTCTAATTAACTAATAAATTAATTAAAGCCATTCTAATGAATGTGAAGCAATATCTCACTATAGTTTTAATTTGGTAGAATTTACCAGCAAAGCCATATTATTCAGGGCTTTTTGTTGTTGTTGGAAGCTGTTTTTGTTTGTTTGTTTGTTCATTTGTTTTTATTACTGAATTGATCTCCTTATTGCTTTAGTCATATCTTCCACTTCATGATTCAATCTTGGTTGGTTGTGTGTTTCGTACATTTAATATAAGTTATCCAATTTTTTGGTGTACAACTGTTCATAGTACTCTCTTATAATCCTTTTTATTTCTGTAATATTGGTAGCAATGTCTCCACTTTAGTTTCTGACTTTAGTAATTTGAATGTTGTCTTTTCATCTTAGTCAATATAGCTAAATGTTTGTCAAATTTGTGACTCTCTAATAACCAATTTTAATTTTATTGATTTTCTCTATTGTATTACTATTTCTATTTTATTTATTTCTCATCTAATCTCTATTATTACCTTCCTTCTGTTAGTTTTATGTTCTAGTTTTCTTTTTCTAGTTCCCTAAGGAGCAAAGTTAGATTATTGATTTAAAATCTTCCTTTATTTTATTTATTTGGTTTATTTTTGTGCTTTTATTAAAGTATAATTAACATACAGAGTTATATTGATTGGTTACAGGCATACAATATAGTGATTCAACAATTCCATGCATTACTCAGTGCTCATCATGACAAGTATACTCTAGATAAAGGCGATTATGATCTTTCTTAAATGTGTGTCTTCAAAGCTGTAAATTTGTCTCGTAACACTGCTTATAAGTTTTTATTGTTTTCACTTTATCTCTAGATATTTTCTAATTTCCCTTGTGATTTCTTCTTTGACTTATTGTTTGTTTAAAAGTGCGTTGTTTTAGAAGTAGAGAACAGAACAGTGGCTACCAAGGAAAGAGGTGGGAGAAATGGGGAGATGTTGGTTAAAGGGCACAAAAATGCAGTTATACAGTATGAATAAGTCTAGGTAATGTACAGCATGATGACTATAGCTAATACTATAATGTATTCTGGAAATTTGCAAAGAATTTACAAATTTCAAGTGCTCTCATGACAAAAAAAAGGAAGAATGGCAACTGTGAGGTGATAGATGTGTTAATTAGCTTGACTGGAGTAATCATTTTACCATGTATATGTATATTCAAACATTATGTTGTATACTTTAAATATATACAATTTTATTATTTTTATTTTATAACTCATTTTATATTGAACATTTTTATTTTTTAAATTTTTTAGTATAATTAATACACAGAGTTATATTAGTTTCAGATGTATAATAAATGATTTAACAATTTTATACCTTTCTTGGTGCTCATCAGGATAAATGTATTCTTGATCCCTTTGATCTATTTCACCCATCCCTCTTACCCATCTCCCCTCTGGTAACCAACAGTTTGTTTTCTATATTTAAGAGTCTGGGGTTTTTTGGTTTGTCTTGCTTTTTTTCTCTGTCCATTTGTTTTGTTTTGCAATTTTTATTTTTAAAAAAATTGTGGTTTAATTTCTAGAAGTTTGTGAATTTTCCAGATTCCTTCTGTAATTGATATCTAGTTTCATTTATCTGATTGGAAATTTTGTTTGGGGAATTTTTAAGATGATGTTGATATTTATTATTTATATTATTTCAATCTATTCAAATTTATAAATACTTTTTTGTGTCCTAATTCATTGTTTATCCTGGAGAACATGTAATGTACACTTGCGAAAAATATGTTTAATATTATTCATTGAGTTGAAAAATTTTTATTATTTTTTGAGTTGGCAATATCAATTGCTGGCAAAGCTGCAGAGCAACAGAAACGTTTTCATTGCTGATGGGAATACAACATGTCCAAGCGTTAATGGAAGACAGTTTGGCACTTTTTTACAAAGCTAAACAATGCCTTATCATAAAATCCAGCAATCACACTATGAAGTATTCGCCCAAATTATTTGGAAACATGTCCACAGAAAAGCCTGTATATAAATATTTACAGCAGCATCATTAATAATTCCAAAAAATGGAAGCACCATGATTCAACAGATGAGTGGATAATCCATACATGTGGTTCCAACCTCCAATGAATACTACACAGCAATGAAAAGGAATGAGTTAGCCAAAGCCATAAAAGATGTGGATGTACATTAAATGCATGTTGTTAAATGAAAGAAGCTAGTCTCTGAAAAGGCTACTTAGCTTATGATTATATTTATATGACATTCTGGGAAAGGCAAAACTATAGAAGCAGTAAACAGATAAGCCTGGGGAAAAGAGAGGGTTGACTAGGTGAATCACAGGGGATTTTTTAGGACAGTAAAATTATTCTGTATAATGCCATATTGCTAAAGATATAACATTATGCATTTGTCAAAAACCTTAGAATTTTGGAGTTCTTGAACTAGAATTTTCAGGACAAGAGTGAAACTTACTGTGTGCAAATTTTTACAAAAAATCACTCAAGAGGTCAGAGTATCCCAGTGTGGAATATAGACTATGACAAAGAAAAAAAGCTACTATAAGTCTATGATATAATCTCATTAGAGGGGGGTGAAAGAAAAATACCACGACCTAAGTAACTTTGGAAATAAATAGAGACTGTGAGGTTAAATGCAAAAGACACTGTGCATAAGCCCTGTGCTCCTGTTGATAACATTATTCACCTAAGGATATATGTTAGCAGGTTTATAAGTTAGTAGTTCTGAAATTTCTATGCATACCTACTGGAATTAGGTTATCACACAAGGGGATGATGATGGATGTGGGGGCTCAGTTTATTATCATTATTGTAGGAAGTTACAGCAAGAAGAAAAGCCAGAAGGAACCACATGGTGATGGAAACATGAATGTGATATCTCATTTAGCTTACTGTAGAAACAAATGGATACATTTATAAATATTTGCAGTTATTTATGTAAGTGGGTCAACATACAGACATGTATATCCTTGCTCTGTCAACTGAAGCTTAGAAGCAAATACATACCAGTAGCAACCAACACACTTTATGACTAGAGCTTGGTTTCTACCAGGTATCTTTGGAGAAATAACAGAAATAGATTCTGAGACTGGGGCACTGAGCCTAGGTCATCTTGAAGTGGTAGAAAGTAAGGAAGTTCTTAATAAAAGCAAAAGAAGAAGAGGAAGTTCTTAATAGAAGAAGAAGAAGAAGAAGAAGAAGAAGAAGAAGAAGAAGAAGAAGAAGAAGAAAGAGGAGGAGGAGGAGGAGGAGGAGGAGGAGGAGGAGGAGAATGGGTATATGTCAAAGGGACCCATAAGCCAATTGAGAAAGCTCCCAATGGTCAAAGCTGAAACAAATTAAGCAAAAATATAAATAAAGCAGTGCTGGATTTTAACCCAAGTATAAAACAAATATCCAAGAGTCCGTGCAGATATAAAGAAATTATTGAATATATTTTAAAAAAATGTTTGACAAATCTCCCATGCAAAATATTTCCAAATGATGTATGTAGATACTCCTGCTCAAAGACATGGATATCAATCCCAACCCCTTAAGTGTGGGCTGTAGATAGTGACTTCCTTGACTTCCTTTCAAAGAGTGGCAGTATGCAAAGGGAGGGGAATAAAAGGAACTTTACAGTGGAGAATCCTGCCAAACACTACCTCAACACTAAAGTCATGTTGCTATAGTACAGTATTTACTCGATATGATGTGATGAGAATTGGAATTTGCTTCTGAGATTTTCCACCCAGAATGCATCACTCAGTTTAATCATGTCCTTCCCATTTGAAGGACATTCTACAAAATATCTGACCAGTACTCCTCAAAACCTTTTAAGTCATCAAAAATTAGGAAATGATGAGAAATTTTCACAGAATAGGCAAAGAGATATGAGAACAAAATGTTACATCCTGAACGAGATTCTGAAACAGAAAAAGACATTAGGTTAAAGTAGGGAAATCTGAATAAAGTATGCACTTTAGTTGATAATAATGTATGAATACTGATTCACTAATTGTGACTAAGGTACCACTAATGTGTGATGTCAATAATGAGGGAAGCTAGGTGCAGGATATAGATGAATTTTTTGCAAGTTCTCTGTAAATCTAAAACTATCCTAAAGTGAAAGGATTACTTAAACAAATATATTTGTGTGTAATTTGGTCACATCCACAAATAATCTATATTTAAATATGGAGGAATGTAAAAACTATAAGCAAACATAAGAAACCAGGAATACACAGCATTTCCCAGGATTTTGGTCTCTCCTCTTCCCCCTTTGCAGTTCTGCCAGCATCATCAGCACTGTCTGAGACTCACTGTGTGTTGTATGCCCAAAACAGGCAGGTGGATTGGTAATAGTTTCTTCATCTGGTCTGGTGCCATTGAAATATATGACTTTCATTTTAAATACATCATCCCAGAGCTCCTCAAGTAATTTTGGTTATAGCTAAGTGATGGCGTACTAATGACACAGGTGTGCTGGAGTGAGATTCCCTGATGACGTGCCGGCAACAACAACTGGTCCCATAGCTTCTGAGGATGACCTGGATCTGGTCAACTCTGAAGGGGTAGAGGTTCAGGAGAAGTTTCTACCCATTAAAGAGAAGTGATGGATGGCTATTGTCCTGGTCTCACTATTTAATCTTGCTAGCTCCCCCAAAGATGGAAGTACAGATGCAGCTCACAGGAAAGCAGCGGGGCACAGGATGCTCAGTGTTTCTCCTGAATTCAAATGAGCCTTTTCCAAATGAAGTGATTCTGAGCCCAAGTGAAAATCCTCAGGATAGGCACAAGATAACATAATGTTGTCTTGTCTAAAATACATTTTCTCTTCAATCATTTCTTGAATTTTAATAATGCAAAGGCACTAAGAAGGGATTTCTAAACATAAATGTTTAATCTTCAGAATTTTAGGAGAAATATTACAGGTTCCAATTCCTTTGGTGGAATTTGCTAAACCTAAGAAATATCTTCAACTCTGCTTCAGCCATTCCTAGCACAATCTGCTCCTTCTTCCCTCCTTACTTGTTTAAGTGTGCCTCTCTTATAGCACACTCTCCATCAGATTGTGAGTTTTAGTTTTCAGTGTCCTGAAGACTAATTTATTCACCTTTGCATTCCCACACCAGGCTCTCAGAGACTGGCTACTGACTGTGTGAAGGCAGCATGGGGAAGTCCTCTACCTCTCAGGAGCTTGAGCATGATGCTGAGGGCTGAGAGTTCATTGATCATGACCTATGGGTTGTCAGACAGCACTACAAGGTGCAAATAGCTTTGCACCAGATTGGGTTCTACAGTACATATGCTGTTTTTGGCATCTCTGAAACTGCAGCAGAGAAATCTACAGAGTATCTCATTCCAGGAGACATTGCTACAGGAAGAAGCCATATGAGGTTCCCAGGGAAAGGAGACCCCATCAAGCTACAGTCTGGCCATATGAAAAGTCCCTTCTCTCCTCGAGCCTGACAGGCTAGCAGAGTTATTGCTAAAGAAGATCATATATCAGGAGGCTGACATTCCCCATGTCAGCCTCTTGAGGAATAATTTCTACTCTGCAGCCAAAGAAATGATGCCATTAGCCTTTTCTTGGAGAGAAGAACATTTTTAAGGATTTGCCCAAACTCACAGCTGTGCCATTTTTGAAACTCTGCCCTTTGATTGGCATGTAATCTTCCACCCCATTTGGAACTCTTTCATTCCATGACTCATTAGGAAGGAAGGAGTCTTCAAGGTGCTTTTGAACCAAACTTTCTGTATTATTACTGTCCCCAAGGAGCAGCATTAAACCAGAAAACTGCCTTCCAAAAGAAGGACATCACCTTCCTCTCAGTTTGAAAGTAAAGGCAGGGAATAAGAAGGGAAGGTTTACTGTCATGAGCAGTATTATCTAGCATATTGGCCTGCACTTTTTTAAAATCTTGTGTGCCTATTCATAATAAGTTTAGATTTATTAAATCAGATATAACAGTTGATAGCAATGCAAAGTGAACACATTTTTTGGTTTTGAAGAGGCACAGACCTCTCTCTTTGAAGTTTCACATCTTCTTTGACATTCTGTTGTGCTCTTTAAGAAGTAACGGGAAAGAATGTTATCATAACACCAGGGGGGCTGGTTTCAAATAGTGCCTGAAAACTTAGCTGTGCCATTTCCATTAACAGCTATTACAGGCATGTAACTAAGCCCCCACGTGCTGTGCTGCAAACTTCCTGCAGAGCGTGCCATGGAGATAGGAACTGTAGAGTAAGTCTGATGTTTATCATGTCTATGGAGCAGTGTCTAGGGGCATGAGCCATGTGCAGTTGGAAGAATCTTTGATAGCAGCAGGTGGGGTTGCTGGCCAGTGATATGGAGCTTCCTCAGCTGACCCTCAGAGCTCCTCAATCAGGGCCATTCTCTGTCACCCAAGAAAAAGGAAGAGGAAAGACATATACCCAAGCTCTGTCTGAGCTTCTTGGTGTCTCCACTGAAGGAAACCTCAGAGAACACCAGCAACAATGAGGGCCCCAAGGGGTCCACCTATCACAGTTAATGCTTCTGGAGGCAGTGGGACCTATCTGAGGAGAAAAGTAGGCTAAAACACACTGCAGTCTTAATAATTTTCTCACACTTACTGCTGACCATGGAGCGAAGAACATACTCATCACAGATATTTTCTGTATCCCCTCAAATAGTCTCTATACAATAATGAACCTTTACTTCTCCTTTGAGCTCACTGCTAAATAAAGAAATCTCTGCATTTAGAGTCAGTCTTTCTCCTTTCTTCCAGACCTTGCTAGTAAATGCTTTCCCCTTCTTAGAGGTTTGCAAAAAGCAAAGAGTGAAATCCCAACTAGCTATTACTTTTACATGAGGGGAATTATCAGTCTTACTAAAAGAATATGCATCACTGCCAAAATGCCCTATGTGTCCCAGGTGGCTCTGGGACATGAAGACTTTGTACCTTAGGCTGTTTATGGATAGTTCTTTCTAACATTCAGGTGGCACTTCCCTGGTTGTGGGGCTCCTCTGTAGACATGGCCACCATGCTTGTCTTCTCTATTCACAGATCCCGATAATTGCTGGGGCTCTGCTCTTTCACTTCTCTGCCTCAAAGTTGCAATATTTTATGGGGACAGGGTGCCCTTTCCAAAAACCCCCTCCGTTGTCCATCTTTTATCTCTAGAAGTAGCCCTCAGGCTAGAAATCTTTTCAGGTGTGCAAACTGTCTCAGAAAGTATTTACTGAATGCTGTTGGGATAGACTTAATGTTCTGATTAGAATTTTGGAACTAAAAAAATCCCAGCTCTTTCAAATCAAAGCCTTGCATTTAAAAACAACTTATCTCGATTGAGCCAGGGCGTGAGCAGCTGGAGGGCCAAGTCCAGTAGACAGTCAAGGCCCACAAGGTGGTAGGTGAGCTTGCGGAATTTCCTCTGCTGCATCTGCTCCACTTCCACCATCCTGTTGGCTCTTCGGAGAAGGCCAGAAGATGGCAGAGAAGTAGGGAGCTCTGTAATCTCCGCCCACCCGCAACTAGCAAACTGAGAAAAACTAAAGCCACAATACGCTGATCTGCACTGAATGGTAGGTGTAGGCACAGAGTCCTTATAGATGACAGCATCATGGATGCCTGAGTCTACCTCAAGAAACAAGCCAAAGCACACATGGTGGAGAGTCCCAAATATCACTGAGTAAGGAAATAAAATAATCAGAGGCATAACAAGAGAAACCGAGAACACCATTAAAAGAACACTTCCTGAAACGACAGGCCCTGGACAGTCAATGAGCCTCCTTTAAAAGAGCAATACTAACAGGCACACAGTACAGAACAAGCTTTTAAAACTGACAAGAGACAGAAAGCTAGCCAAAATGATGAAACGAAAGAACTCTCCTCTAAAGAAATTCAAGGAAGATATCACAGCCACAAAACTGCTCAAAACAGACACAGGCAACATAACTGAACAAGAATTTAGAACAATTGTCATAAAATTAATCGCTTGGCTTGAAAAAAGCATGGAAGGCATCAGAGAAGCTATTGATACAAAAACTAGGGAACTTCAAAATTGCTGTGACAAGTTAAAAACAGGCTATAAATGAGGTGCATAATAAAACGGAGGTGGTCACTGCACGGATTGAAGAGGCAGAGAGGAGAATAGGTGAATTAGAAAACACAGTTATTGAAAAAGAGGAAGCTGAGAAAAAGAGAGAAAAATTGATACAGGAGCATTAAAGGAGAATTCGAGACCTTAGTGATACAATCAAACGAAACAATATCCGTATCATAGGAATTCCCAAAGATGAGGAAAGAGAAAAAGGTCCTGAAGGGGTACTCGATCAAATTATCGCTGAAAACTTCCCGAATATGGGGAAAGAAAAATACATTGAAATTCAAGAGCCGCATAGAACTCCCCTAAGGCATAACTTGAGTCGACCTTTGGCATTACATATCATAGTGAAACTGGCAAAATATAAAATAAAGAGAGAATTCTGAAAGCAGCTAGGGATAAAAGATCCCTAACATACAAAGGGAAACCTATCAGAATGGTTACAGACCTATCTACTTAAACGTGGCAGGCCAGAAAGGAATGGCAGAAAACCTTCAATGTGATGAACAGGAAAAATATGCAAACAAGAATCCATTATACAGCAAGCCTGTCATTCAGAATAG
>CM053578.1:990863-1027321 GCA_028646485.1 Cryptoprocta ferox | reverse complement strand
CAAATCGAGAGACTATAGATGCTGGTGAGGATGTGGAGAAATGGGCACCCTCCTACACTGTTGGTGGCAATGTAAACTGGTACAGCTGCTCTGGAAAACAGTGTGGAGGTTCCTCAAAAAACTATCAATAGAACTCCCCTATGACCCAGCAATAGCACTGCTGGGGATCTACCCAGGGGATACAGAAGTGCTTATGCATAGGGATACATGTACCCCAATGTTCATAGCAGCCCTTTCTACAATAGCCAAATCATGGAAAGAGCCTAAATGTCTATCAACTGATGAATGGATAAAGAAGATATGGTATATATATACAATGGAATACTACATGGCCATGAGAAAGAATGAAATGTGGCCATTTGTAGCAAAGTGGATGGACCTCGATGGTGTCATGCTAAGCGAAATAAGTCAGGCAGAGAAGGACAGATACCATATGTTCTCACTCATAGGTCTAACAGCGAAACCTAACAGGGTACCATGAGAACGGGAAGGCGGGGGGAAATTTAGGAAGAGGGAGGGAGGCAAATCATGAGAGACTCTTGAATACTGAAAACAAACTGAGGGCGGAAAAGGGGAGGGTAAAAGGGGAAGGGGGTGATGGTCATGGAGGGGGGCACTTTTGGGGAAGAGCACTGGGTGTTATATGGAAACCAACTCGGCAATAAACTATTAAAAAATAAAATAAAAACAACTTATCTCTCACCTGAGAGGAAGAATCTGACATTTCCAGTCCTGAGATGTCTTTCCATGTAATATTGCTCCTCAGGTATAACAAGGTAGATCATGGGTTCATGAGACCCGAAGTGTTCACTCTGACCATGAATGAAGATTTGGAGATACAATACGTTGTCAATAACTGAGAATTTTCTGAGCTTTTAGGCTCAAGGTCACTCCTTTGCTTTATGACTCTCAGTCACTGTCTTATGATCTCATCCCTTTGCCAAGCCCAAGTCTTCCAGATGCCCCATGGACTTTTCCCAAGGAGGAGAGTGTTAGACCAGACCTGGTTCTTTCCTAATATTGTTCATCTCATGTGACAGCTTCCTAGAAAATCCCTTAGCTAGATTCACCAAGAAAAAAGAGAGAGAAAAAAAATAAATTTATTTATTTACTCAAATAAATAAAATCAGAATGAAAGAAGTGATGTTACAACTGACACCACAAAAATACAAAGGATCATAAGAGACTACTATAAATAATCATACATCAACAAATTGGACAACCTAGAAGTGGATAAATACCTACAAACATACAACCTACCAAGACTGAATCATGAAGAAATTTAAAATATGAATCGACCAATTACTAGTATGGAGACTGAGTCAGTAATCAAAAACCTCCCAAGAAACAAAAGTCCAGGCAAGATGACTTCACTGGTGAGTTCTACCAATCATTCCAAGAATATTTAATATTAAAACCAATACTTCCCAAACTCTTCCAAGAAATAGAAGAGTGGGAAACACTTCCAAACTCATTTTACAAGGTACATTACTTTCATTCCAAACCAGAAGGACACCACAAGAAAAGAATATTACAGTCCACTATCCTTGGTGAACATAGATGTAAAAAATTCCACTATGTATTAACAAACCAAATGCAACAATATATTAAAAGGATTATATAGTATGATAAAATGGGATTTACTCCAAGGCTGCATGGATGGTTCAACATCCACAAATCAATGAAATATAGCACATTAACAAAATGAAGGATAAAAATTATATAATCATCTCAATAGATGCAAAAAATACCTTTGAAAAAATTCAATACCCATTTATAATAAAATTCTGAACAAAAGTACAGATAGAGGGAACAGATCTCAACATAATAAAGTCCAGGTGTGATAAACTCATAGCTAACATCATACTCAACGGTGGAAAACTGAAAGTTTTCCTCTAAAATGAGAAACAAAACAAGGATACCTACTCTTGCCATATTTATTCAAAATAGTATTGGAAGATCTTATCAGGTCAATAAGGCAAGTGAAAGAAGTAAAATTCACCTAAATCAGAAAGGAAGAAATAAAACTTACACTATTTGCAGATGGCACATTGTATATCAAAAACTCTAAAGACTTGAGATGCCTGAGTGTCTCTGTTGGTTAAGCGTCTGACTTTCGCTCAGGTCATGATTTCATGGTGCGTGAGTTCAAGCCCCACATTGGGCTCTATGCTGGCAGCAGAGACTGCTTGGGATTCTCACTCTCATCTCTCTTTCTGCCCCTCAACCACTTGCACTTTCACTCTCTCTCAAAATAGATAAATAAACTTTAAAAAAAAAAGTTAAAAAAGCGTCGCTTGGGTGGCTCAGTCAGTTAAGCGTCTGACTTCGGCTCAGATGCTTCAGATTCTGTGTCTCCATCTCTCTCTGCTCCTCCCCTGCTCTCGTTCTCTCTCTCTCAAAAAATAAACATTTTTTAAAAGTTAAAAAAACTAAACACCTAACAACAACAACAACAATAAAAACTGTTAGAGCTAGAGCTAATAAACAGATTTAGTAAAGGTCCAGGATATAAAATCAATATACAGAAATTTGTTGCATTTCTATATACTAATAACAAATTATTTACAAGTTAAGTTGCATCAAAATGAACAAAATATCTAGGTCTAAATTTAACCAAAGAGGTGAAGCCGCTTTGGTTATACTGAAAATTATAATATATTCGTAAAATAAATTTAAGTATATATACTGAAAATTATAATATATTCGTAAAATAAATTTAAGAAGACACAAATGAATGAAGGATATCCCATTCTCATGGATTGTTAAAATGTGCATATCACCCAATGCCATTTCTATCAAAATTCCAATGGCATTTTTTCAAAAATATAACAAACAGTACTAAAATTTGGAACCACAAAGAACCTGAATAGCTGAAGCAATTTTGAGAAAGAAGAACAAAGCTGGATGCATTATGTTTCCTGATTTAAAACTGTATTAGAAAACAATGGTAATAAAGACAGTATGATTGACATAAAAATGGACACATAGATCAATGGTACAGAATAAATAGCCAGCCCAGAAACAAACCCATGCATATGTCATAAATTAAAAGGAGCCAATAATATATAGTCAGGAAATGATAGTCTCTTCAATAAATGGTGGTGGAAAAACTGGACATCTGGGCAGTCACATGTAAAATAAAATTGGACCACTACTTTACACCATACACAAAAATTAACTTAAAGCAGATTAAAGATTTGAACATAATATCTGAAACCATAAAACTCCTAGAAGAATACGTAGGTAACTCCTTGATATCAGTTGGTAATAATTTTGGGGAGAGGGGCAAAGGGGGTGAGGGAGATTTAGTACTAAAAACAAAAGCTACAAAAACAAAAATAAACAAGTGAGATTGCCTCAAAGTAAAAGCTTCTGCCTAGCAAAGGAAATCATCAATAAAGTGAAAATACACTCTACAGACTGAGATAAAATGCTTGTAGATCATACATCTAATAAGAGTTAATACCCAAAATATATTTTTAAAACCCACAATAGAAAAATCTGATTAAAACATGGGCAGAGGATCTGAAAAGACATTTTCCAAAGAAGACATATAGATAATGGGTACATGAAAAGATGCTCAACATCACTAATAATCAGGTAAATGCAAATCAAAAACCATAAAATATCACTTCACAGCTGTTGGAATGGTTATTATCAAAAAGACAAAGGGACACCTGGGTGGCTCAGTCGGTTAAACATTTGACTTCGGCTCAGGTCATGATTTCATACCTGTGGGTTCGACCCCGGCATCTGGCTCTGTGCTGACAGCTAGGAGCCTGGAGCCTGCTTCAGATTCTGTGTGTCTCCCTGTCTCCCTGCTCCTGCCCTGGTGTCTGTCTGTCTGTCTGTCTGTCTGTCTCTCTCTCTCTCTTCCTCTCTCACTCACTCAAAAATAAATAAACGTAAAAAATTTAAAAAAAGACAAAAAATAACAAATGTTGGTGAGGACATACAACAAAGGGAACTCTTGTGCTCTGTTTGTATGACTGTGAATTGGGCCAGTCAGTACGGAGAGCAAAACGTAGATTCGTCAAAAAATTAAAAATAGAATTACCATATGACCCAGATTTTACACTTCTGGGTATTTATCCAAAGAAAAGGAAAACCCTAACCAAAAAGAAATATGAATCCCCATGTCATTACAGCATTATGTACAATAGCCAAGATATAAAGACAAGATAAATGTTTGTCAATTGATGAATGGATTAAAAACTGTAATATATATGTTATATTATCATTCAGCCATAAAAAAGAAGGAAATCTGCCATTTACAACAATATGAATGGACATTATAGAGCATTATCCTAAGTGAAATGAGTCAGATAGAAAAAGACAAATAATAAATGTTCTAAATTACACATAGACCTAAACACACACACACACACACACACACACACACACACACACACACAGAACTCCTAGATACAGAGACAGACTGGTGGTTTCCAGAAATCAAGGGTGGGTAGATGGACAAAATGGGGGAATGTGATAAAAAGATTCAAACTTCCAGTTGCAGCATGTTGACTACAGTTAATAATACTGTAGTATATAGTTGAAAGTTGCTAAAAGAGGAAATCTCAAAATTCTCATCACAAGAAAATAATTTGTAACTATATGGATGCATGTTAACTAGACTTACTGGGGTGATCACTTCACATTATATATATATAAATAGTAAATCATGTTGTACACCTGAAACTAATACAATGTTGTAGATCTATTATATCTCAGTAAAATAAAAATTGAATGAGCCAAAGAGATACTATTGAAAGCAGAACTCCTTAATGAGTAAGGAAGAAATGTTGGCAGAGTCAAAAAATTGAAGAAGGAAAGATTATTTTTAAATGAGAGTTTTTACACAATGATCAACTGTGATTTGATGTAGACATAGGAAAATAAGCTTATGAAGTAGAGAGTTGTTTAGCTGAAAATGGGACTTTTAAAAGGTAAATTAGTGATGTACATTTAAGTCCATGAAAGGCTTGAAAAGTTCCTACTTACACTACAAATTTGGTCATCCTTCCATGACCCTCCTCTCCTGCCCAATAGTCAACCCATTGTCACAAACTTAGGAGTCACTGTTAATTTTGCCTTTCCTCATTCCTCTCCTTATTTAATCCATTGCCAAACATTGTCTTTTCTATCTCCCAAGTATATAATAAATTTATTCACTCCTACCCATCCTGGCCAATACTACCCCATGGATGTCATCAAAGCAGTGGCCCCCTGCATGCTCTTTCTGCTTCCATCCCTGCCCAGCAACAGTCCATTTGCCATGAAGTACATGGAGGGTTTTCTTAAAAACTCTTATTACTTGGTCATATCACTTCCTGATTATTTTCTAAAAATACATACTCTTCAGGCACCTGGGTGGCTCAGTCAGTTAAGTGTCCAAGTCTTAATCTCAGTTCAGCTCATGATCTCACGGTTCGTGAGTTTGAGCCCCACTGCTGTGCTGACAGCACAGAGCCTGCTTGAGATTCTCTCTCTCCCTCTCTCTATGGCCCTCCCCAACTCATGCTCTTTCTCTCCCTCTCAAAATAAATAAATAAACAAACAAACAAACAAAAAAAAACCACACTCTTCAGTGAAACCTCTTAGTACAACCCACAAGGAATTACAACTAGCAATATCTTGGCACACAAAAACTGATCAAGAAAAATCTGCTGAATGAATACATAATAAATACAATCAAGAAGGATTTTTAAGGGAGACTCCCAGAGAGGTAGCCTCAACAAAGTAATAGTGAAGGAGAGGAGATGAGACAAGAAAGATTATCTATAAGGGGTACAATCTAAGTGGGTTGCAGCTCCACAACAAGCAGTTCTTTGTTTGGTCTTTGCAATCAACCTCTAGAAGGGCACATGATGAAACCTGTATCTTCAAATAATGCATCTGCTTGCTACCCCACCCCACTTCCCAGCTTCCACACTTCTGGTTGCTTCACTTCAAGACAGCCACTGAAGAAGCCAGAATATCCTCAACAACAAAGGAAGGAAGGAAGGAAGGAAGGAAGGAAGGAAGGAAGGGAGGGAGGGAGGAAGGGAGGAAGGATGGAAGGAAGGAAGGAAGGGGCAGTTTCCACTTCCTGTATTTTGGGACATTTACTCTTGAAACCCAGACACAATACTGTAGGGATGCTCATGCCACTCCAGGGTGAGGCCCAGTAGACAGGAACTGGCAGCCAGTACCCACCCATGCAAATGAAATATCTTGGGGGAGAATCCACCAGTTTTACTGGGCCACCCCAGATGATACCACATGGAGCAAAGATTACCTGTGTCCAGCAAGTTTCCCAAACAATCAATTCATAAGCACAAGAAATAGTTGCCTTTTAAAGCCATTGAGTTGGCCAGGGGTTATTTGTTACAAAACAACAGACAGCTAGTACAGATTCTGTTACCCAATATAAGGCACTAAAAAAAATCTAAAATATATGGCATTGGTCTGGGGACTAGATGGTGAGCAGGAACTGGAGGGAATTGAGGAGACTGTCAATGTAAACATGATGGGCCTCAAACAGGGCAGCATTGAGGGCATAATGCATGTCGAGTAAGTCAGAGAAGAAGCTGGAAGAAAGGGAATCTTTATTATGTGGTACTGTTGCAGGATTCTTTACCTCAATACTCGGGATTCATTGTCTTGCCACTTTGAAGAATGAAGAGATGGACACAAAATTAGCAGCAGGCAAAAGTTTATCAGAGTATAAGATCAGAAAGGAAGAATAGTAGGAATGCTCTCTTTACAGAGAGGGGACATTGGAAAGTGAACGCCCATGACAATAGGCAAAGGTTCTTGTTTTATAAGGTTCTGGTCACCCCACCCTTCCCTTCCCCCTTGTTCCTTCTCAGGTTCTACCCTCATTGGCTGGATAACTCTAGGTCCTGGGTTGTCCATTCTTGATTGGCTCGTTACCATTGTATGATGGGTGGTTTATGGCCATACCATTCCTTGTGGGTCATACGATTTATGGTCTACTACTTGTTTTTAGTTAGGTTTTTTGTCAAATCCTTGAGGGGATCCTGAGGGGGATAGGTGATTCCTGTTACATTCTTAAGAGGAACCTTGTGCCCAAGGAGGTTTGCTGTAGTCTGACATTTCCAGCATTGTTCAAAAATATGCATTTTTCCCCACCCAGGGGCCTCAGGTCCTAATCTTTCCCTCTCTGCCCACTGAATCCTATGTTTTTCTATCATAATAGCTGAGATTTTGACAACATGGCTGATTCTTAAAATGAAAAAAAAAAGTTAATAATCTCAGTCATGTAACTACAGAGATTTCTACACAGAAAGTTAGAAGTTCTGCCTAGTTTTTTCATCACGGCCTAAGATAGAATACCTAGGATACAGATAAGCTAACAAGTAAACTGTTAAATTCAAATGCGCTAGGCCTTGCTAGGTTTGAAAGTAGAAAAATGGTTTAGTATCCCCACCCTCTTCAGAGAACAAACAAGTTTCAAATTACAAAAGATCTCAGACCAAAGATGGACTCCAACTTGAAAGGAGGCGATCCCTTTTTTACTAACTCTCAGAAATCTAATGTGATGCTTCATAAAACCTTTCTACAAGCAAAAGGCCACCTCAGGTTTTTAAGGGTGTTTTTTAAAAACCTTTAGCAGATCTTTACTAAACAGAGCTTTTAATCATCTTATGGGAATTTTCCCACAAGAGCATTACAGGGACTCTTTTTTTCCAAAGAAAATCAATCTCTACTTAAAAATATTGATGTATTTAATGTAATCTATATGATAAAAACATGCCTAAGCCTGCATACTTAAAGAAAGACACACACACACACACACACACACACACACACACACACACACATCTAATTTTTAAAATCAAATTAAGAGTCAGCCCAGAATACTTTCTAAAAACAAAGTCATGTCCCTGTACACATGTTCCCATAAGAGTTTCAGCCAGAGGGTTGCTTGTTAGGGTTCAATCTCTATTGTCATGTGAGGATCCTGTTACTTTCAGGAAAAACTGAGAACACCAGTCTGACTTCCCATCTCCATTCCCCACAATAATTCATTTTTTATAATCATGAACTTGATGGAGAAACTGATGTTCCAAGATTCATACCAATCCTCTCCCTACTTTGTATAACCATGTGTCTAAGGGAGAAAAAATGACACAAGGGGAGGTCTGTCAGTGGATAAAATGCCAGACCACTGTAAAAGTATATGGTTCTGGAGGACGCTTCTACCTGAAGAGTTTGCTCTTGCCACATCTCTACTCCTTCCTGTGTGTGATTAAAAGCATGCCCTCAGAGAAGTGCATGGGGCCTCTCTACCATAAGACCTGAACCTGCCCTTTCTGGACACTGTCCTGGGGATTCTCATGGGCTCAAGGGCAAGGTTGTCATCACCATGGGTGCTAATGGAGAAACATGCTGCTCACCTCTCCTAGGTTATACCTCTGCATGTCCGTAAAACCTCTCTGGACTCAACAACCTAGGCCATACCAGTGACCTCAGGTGAAGACTGACAGCTTTGCTGAGAAGCCCAAATTCCTTCCCTGCCCTTTTTGCTACACCTTACTCAGAATATCCTTTCTAGTGTATAGTAGCCTAGTTTTTACTCTGTGGTTCTGAGCAAACCATTCTTTCTGGTCTTCCTCTTTTCTACCTGGAAAAAATCTTTCAAAATCTTGGTCAGTAATTCACTTTTTAATACTCTGAACCTTTTCTACAGCTCACATCTCTTAGACTATGGAGTATGGCCTGTCACAATACCTGCAGTCTAGGATGTGCACTCAGAATACACCCCTAAACTCTACCACCTGCCCCACCACTAAAGTGCACCAAGCCCCACTTTCACTACCTATATGTTACCTATGATGCTTTGCATTGTAATGGCCTACGACAGGCACTCTTGGCTGCAAGATTGCCATGTGCAGGGCTCTTTTCTAAGTAAGCAAATTTTAAAAAGGAATAGCTTTCCATCTTAAACTATACTGAGCATCTCCCTTGTTTCTCTCTGAAACCATACTGAAAACAAGCAAAAGTCTCTCAGCTACTTGTTCCAGGAAATGCTGACTCCTAGGAGATAGAACTGGAAGCTGGCTAGAAAGATTGCCAGTCCTGTCATCCAGGTCCTTACCTCCAATTCAAAGCTACTGCTGTCATTAACTCTCCCTGACCCCAATCAGTTTCCTGCCTTGTGAGGCCAGTTGGGACCCTCGTCCAATCTTTCCCTTTCTGAGACATTGCTGAGACTCATACAAACTGGTGTTCTCCCTTACTGCAGTAGGTTTAATAAGCTTAGCTTTGCCTGAACAGCAGGTTTTTATGGTGGTCTTTTTTTTTAACGTTTATTCAATTTTAAGAGACAGAGAGAGACAGAGTGCAAGCATGGGTGGGGAAGAGAGAGAGGGAAGCAGGCTCCAAACTCTGTTGACATGACAGCACAGAGCCCAACTCGGGGCTCCAACTGGTGAACCGTGAGATCATGAACTGAGCTGAAGTCAGACACTTAACCGACTGAGCCATCCAGGAGCCCCATATGTGGTCTTTTGAGAGGATGAAATCAATAAAAGGTTAAAACCCAGTCCATTGTCAAACAACCATCAAGAGGCAGAACGTTGTCAAGCCCAGATCTGTCTGAAGCAGCAGCAGCAGGCCTTTTTTTTTTCTTTTCTTAATGTTTATTTATTTTTGAGAGAGAGAGAGAGAGAGAGAGAGAGAGAATGCTCACGCAAGCTGAGAGAGGGGCAAAGAGAGGGAGACAGAGGATCTTAAGCTGGCTTTGCACAGACAGCAGTAGCCCAATGTGGGGCTCGAACTAACAATATGATAGGAAGAAAAAAATATATAGGCTAAAACTGGCAGAGAGGGAAAGGATTAGGACCTGAGGTCCCTGGGTGGGGAAAGATATTTTGGAATAATGCTGGGACTGTCTGACCACAGCAAACCCCCTCAGGCAATTCCCCCTCAGGTTTATTTCAGGAATTTGACAAAAGACCTGACTAAAAATAAAACCTATAACCCACAAGGAACTGGTATAGCCTTAGACCACCCTCATACAATGTAAACAAGCCAGTCGTGAATGGACAACCCAACACCTAGAGTTATCCAGCCCAAAAAGATAAAACTTAAGAAGGAACAAGGGGGAAAGGAAGTAGAAGGGGCCATCTGGAATCTTATAAAACAAGGACCCTTGCCTACTGTCAGTGGGCATTCACTTTCTAATGTCCCCTCTCTGTAAAGAAAGCTTTCCTACTATTCTTCCTTTCTGATCTTATACTCTAATAAACTTTTGCCTGCTGTTCATTTTGTGTCCACCTCTTCATTCTTTGAAGGGGCAAGACAACGAATCCTGAGTATTGTGGTAAATCCTGCAACATCACCAAGCCATGATTTCATGTAATTACAGTTTCAGCTCTCCCATAAATGGAATCTTAAGCTAGTCAATCTGGAATTACCTGATCATCACTAGTTAGATAATCTGCCTGATAGACACCTACCCTCTCCTAAAAGAAACTAACTTTACAATAACCAGGCCCCCTTTTTGACAGTATAATTTCCTTTTTCCTCCTCCTTTCTATCTATAAAAGTCTTTCGCTTTGTACAGCTCCTTAGAACTCCTTTGTATCTTCTAGATTGGATGCTGCTGCCTAATACAAATTGATTTTTGCTCAAATAACTCTTAAAATTTTTAATAGGCCTCAGTTTGGTAATATGTCCAGTTGGTACTTGTACATCCTTCCTTCTAGATATAGATTCAAGATTTCTGTGCCCAAACAACTTTAACCCTTTTCTTAGTCTGGGTGAGTCTTCTCCCTGAGTCTGCCCTCCTGAGAGTGGCTGTAACACCTACATGTACATGGAGAGGTGGAAAAAAAGTGGTTGATACAGAGTTTGGACAAAGTCTGGACATACATGACTGCAGTGTCTGCACCTGGTGCAGGTGGAACTGGTATTGGAGGAGAAAGGGGACCAGCAGAAATTGAGACTGATGAGGAGCTGAGGCTGGTTCTCTCCTTGCTGCCATGTTCTGGCTCAGCACATCAGGAAGTCCAAACATTCTAAATTTGGGCCTCATCTTCCAGGTTGCTATGAAGGCATACTCATCAAGGGAGAAAGGCAGAACATATGTTACTTAGCAACAACTCATTAACTTGACTTAGGATTTCAAAGTATTTGGACATACAGTTCATGGGCTTCCATTTGTATTCTTGCCCCAAACACTATAAATGTTAGGGAGCTTATTTATATTACAAACCACTGTCCCTAAGTGAATAATGGTTCTATTTCTTCTTTTTTTTAAATTTTATTTATTTATATTTAGACAGAAAGTGCTTGAAGTGGGGAGGGGCATAGAGAGAGGGAGAGGGAGGATCCCAAATAGGCTCCACACTGTCAGCACAGAGCCCGACATGGGATTCAATCACAGGAACTGTGAGATCATAACCTGAGCTGAAACCCAGAGTCAGCTGCTGAACCAAATGAGCACTCAGGCGCCTGTATTCTATTTCATGCACTTTAAGAGACCTTTGATATAATACATTCTTAGGTTCCTGATCACAACTGCCTGATTGGCTGTGTATCCCAGCACTGAAGTCTATTATTATTATATGTAGATGCTCCACATATTGTTTTTACTATATGAAAGAAGGTTTATGATGTCCACAAGACAGGGCTTTCTGTTCTCTTTATCTTTTGAGAGTAATAAATTAAGAATGGAACTTTTAAATATTTGCTTGCAACCATGGGAAGAAAAATGACTTTGGATGGAAAACATGGAAGAGCATGATTTCCCAGAAAGCTCTTGACTAGGCAAGCATGACCTCAGGGAGATGCAGCTTGGAAGGGATGAGGCTACACACCCGTACTTAAACTGATGTCCCATAGAACCTCCTGCCCTTAGGGATTTATGTGCACACTCCCTAGATCCTGATTTCCAGGCTTTCCCTTTTCTTCGAGTCCCTATGTTAAGGAAAGTGCTATCACCATTTCTTCCTTCATGAACCAGAATGCACAGCAGATCCCCACCCTCTCAGTGATCAGCCTATGAGTCTGGAAGAACCTATTAAAGTGGTTATTCAGTGGTTATGGGGAAGAGTTCTGCTGCCCAACATTCTATTCTATCCCCTTTCCTCTCCTTGTTCACTCCAACTGGATTGTCCAAATAACCCCAAATTACCCTTCCTATCTACTCCATCCACCCTTACACACCTGGACTAGCTGCTCAAGTATTTCCACGTAATCAGCTCCACTCTCTGCTAAACGAGCTTTCACTGTAGACAGAATATCTGTGTCTTTTGTCTAACAAATGTATGCTCATAGGACATCAAGCACTCAAAGGCACACTTGAGTGGCACTTGAAGGGGAGAATATGCCATCCCAAAATATGCCTTTTTGGCATAAGAATTATCTTGAGCTCATCATTTTTTAATAAATATGACAAGTTCTGAATAATAATAATAAATGGGACAAGTTCTGAAAACTGAGGAGAAGTTACCATTTTGTAAGAGAAACATACATTTCTAAGGGAAATCTTCACTTGGAAAGGTGTTTCCCTGTCTGTACCAAGAATGTTGCCAGGTGTACTGGGGAGACACTGGGTCCTGGAGCCTCGACCCAGCCAGACCCAAAGGAGTTGCCAAAGGTTCCTGGTCGTATTATGAGAAGGGATTCAAGGACAGACATGTAGCACAGTGGATGAGTAACAGAAGTGGGAAAGTTTATTAAAGTGAAGAATATACTCCCAAAGTCTGAGACAAGAACACTCAAGGGAGACCTGCACACCTGGAGGGTGGGTTTCTATCTTTTATTGACAGTTGTTAACTAGGGAGTGGAATATTTGTTACTTGGGACAGGAAGCAGAGTTTCCTGCTTTTTCTTCCTAATTTGGTCACGAGTTGCTTGTCGCGGTGCCCACCACCTTGGGGCCTATCTGGTTTGATCTGGGATCCTGTGAAAAGCTGCCAGGACAGGCCTTTAAACTTCCTGATAGATGGCCATGGCTTTCTTGTTGTTGTTAGTTAGTAGTTCCTAACTAACTATCTACTCTAATAGGAGAACAAAAATGACTAAATCCCTAGAAACCCTGGTCAATGGAGAAGGCAAGGACTTAAATCTGGTAACCTCTCATAACTGGCCTTCCTCCCACCTCCCCAATTGCTTTCTTTTGCCTTTAACTGAAGTGGTATTTAGGAGATAGCTTAGGCCATTTTGGGGAGTTGCTCAGTTTCCCTGGGTCTCTCCTATGGATACAGGGATGTACATGTTGTTAAACTTCTATTTGTTTGTCTCCTGGTAATCTTTTTTTTAAACGTTTTAAAATAATTTTTTAACATTTATTTATTTTTGAGAGACAGAGAGAGACAGCACATAAGCAGGGTAGGAGCAGAGAGAGAGGGAGACAAAGAATCCGAGGCAGGCTCCAGACTCTGAGCTGTCAGCACAAAGCCCAACATTGGGCTTGAACCCATGACCTGAGCTAAAGTCAGAGGCTTAACTAACTGAGCCATCCAGGCACCCCTTTCCTGTTAATCTTTTATTACAGGTTGGTGGAGGCCTCAACCAAAAACCTAGAAGGGTGGAGGTGTTGTTGAAAACCAACCTTTGTGCCTTGAAGCCAAAATGTAATATGAAGACAGAGTTTGGAATAAAGAGGAACAATAGCTTTATTGCTTTGCTGGGCAAAGGAGGCTGTAGAAGGCTATGGCTTTCAAAAACTGCAAACCCACAGGAGGAAGGACTTGAGGGGATTTATAAAGAAATACAGGTTCTGGCTGGTTCTGACAAGAATTGTGTATTTGCTGCAGGCCACCTTTGTTATATCTTTTGGTTGATATGGGGTTCCTGAAACAGAAGTCCAAGAAGGGAGAGGGGGTTTTCTGGAAGAGAGGAGAAATGTTACTTAAAATCTAGCTTTCCTGAAGCATTTCTGCAGCCATTTTGATTTTTTTGGACTTTATGCTTTTAAGCAGTTTCAGAGGGACATTTTTCTTCTTCTGAACACTTCTTGGCAGTTTTTCCCATCTAATATTTGTCACAATAATTTTGTGTTTATCACATGTGGCCACACACATTTATTCTGTTTCATGCCTAGTGCTGAGAACTTTATGTCAGTTACTGAATTTTATTTCAACAACAGTATGTCCTGGCATTACCCCTGTACTGCAGGAGAAAAAACAGAGTCTCAGAAAGTTAAAGAATATCACTTGAAATTACATGATTAACTTCTCTCTCTCTCCCTTCACCCCTCTCCCCTACTTACATACTCTCTAAATAAATAAGTAAATAAATAAACCTTTAAAAAAAAAGGTGGGGCCAGTATTCAAGTGAATACACATTTTAAATTACTGCCATACTGTGATATTGTGATTTATAAGAAATATATATTTAATTTGGTCATTCAGTTGATGAAATATATATTTCCCACACATATCTGGCCTTCTTCCACAGTTCCTTGCTCACAGCTCCCAAAACCCTGGAATTTCCTGAGTAACAAGAGCAATGGGAACATCTTTTATTATAATATTTGGTCTCTTGTCCTCAGTTCCTGAAAACCTTCAGAGATATAAAGGTGAAATTGTTATCTTGTTATTTACAACAACTCCCTTTCCAGCGAAGGCTGGGGGACTGCATGGAGTAGAAGCACCTGGGGAAGAGTGCCTGCTTTTTTAGAAATGCAGATCCCATGGTCCACTCCCAGATTGAGTTGCAGGTTTGCAACATGCACCCCACTGGTTCTCATGCAAACCAATACTTAAGCACTACTTGAAAAAAATAATACAAACTAAAAACAATAATAACAATAATAATAACACAAACTAGTATCTTACAGCATCTCAGGCATGGCTGAGGAGGAAACACCTCACAGGTTTCTGGACTGAGGAGAGGACAGAGACAAGCTACATTCAAATCTAGCTCAGAAAGTAGCAGAACCTATGGAAAAGCCTAGAGAGAGGACGCAGCTGGGAAGGCAGGCACCTCCCTCAAAGTTGTGGTGGCTTATGTTAATGAGATGACTTTTGGAAAACCCCTAAGGGATGGAAGCTTGTTTCCACAGAAACCAAACTTGCATAGTGAGTTGGAATTTTCATTCCTACCTCCTAATACTGGGGAGAGAAGAGAGCTGGAGGATGAATCACCTATGGCCAATAATTTAATTAGTTATGCTTATGTAACAAAGTCTCCATGAAAACCCAGAAGAAGGGGGTTTAGGGAACCTTAGGATGGTGGATATGTGGAGATTGGGGAAAATGATAACCTGGCATGAAAGCTACTCACTTTCTCCCCGTACCTCGTCTGTCTCTCATCTGTCTATTCCTGAATTATATCCTTTGGTAATAAACCAGTAACCCAAATAAAATGTTTCTCTGAATTCTGTAAGCACTCTAGCAAATTAACCAAACCCAAGGAGGGGATTGTAGGAATGTGTATAGCTAGCTGGTCAGAATTACAGGTGATAATCCAGGCTTGCACTTGGCATTTGAAATATGTGTATTTTGAAAAGATTTCAATCTACAATGGAACTGGAGGATATGAAATGGAAATCACACATATGCATTCTCAGAAGAACAAAACTTAAAAACTGAGACTGATTTCCCATAAATGCCTCAATTACAGAAGACTAAGACTTATCTCCTGACCATCCACCAAAAGTCTCTGTCCTCAAGCCAATGAATTTACTGTTAGGACTCTGGCTGGATTTTCCCTTCTCTGTGCTTCTTGCCCATAAGTACACCCTGACCAAAACCCTCAAGAGGCTCACCTATAGCTTGCTATAGCATATGTTTCTCTAATTTTAATTCCTCTGCTATTCCCAAATAAACTTAATTTCTGGCAATTTGAAATTTCCTTGGTTTATATCTTTATTTAGGTTGACAGTGTGGGGGTGGGGATGGGAGTCCTATGGGACTGAGCTCTTAACCTGTGGTATCTGCTGCTATCTCCAGGTAGAGAGTGTTGGAATTGAATTAATTGTAGGACACTAGAGTCGTGTGGGAAACCTCTCATCAACACTCACATTTGAATTGGGTGCAGAATCATTAGCTGGTTTCAGGACATTTAAATACCTTGCCTTGAGTTCTCTTGAACTTTTCCTTTTATTAGTTTTCATGTTTCAATTATCAGTGAATTCTTGAAGCCTGTACCTCTTGGAAGCTTATGTTAATTCCTCTCCCTTTTCATATAGAAAAAAAAAAATACACACACATTTGTTGAATCATTGTGCTAACAGTTAATAGGTTAAAGATATTTTTAATGTCATAATAGTACAAGAGGAGGCAATCTCTAAGCCACTTAGCTGCTATGTTGGGACACATATGCATTTACCTGCTTCTCAAAAACACTGCTGAAGACCTTAAAGCAATGAAGCTTTGCTCCAGGGATGCTGCCATTACCTGCACAGGCCTGACAGATTGGTGGATGTGGTACACATGCAATCAGACAAAGAATATTTGTTCGTGTTGATAAACAGCCCATTTAAAAGAAAGGCTGCTCATGGGACACCTGGGTAATTCAATTGGTTAAGTGTCCAACTTCAGCTCAGGTCATAATCCCCAGGTTGTTGTTGCAGGATTCTTTACCACAATACCTAGGATTCATTGTCTTGTTTCTTCGAAGAATGAAGAGGTGGACACAAATGAGCAGCAGCCAGAAGTTTATTATAGTATAAGATTAGAAAGGAAGAATAGTAGGAAAACTCTTTTCACAGAGAGGGGACATTCAAAAATAAATGCCAGAGGACTATAGGCAAGGGTCCTTGTTTTATAAGGTTCTGGTCAGCCCTCCCCTTCTTTTCCCCCTTGTTCCTTCTCAGGTTCTACCTAATTGGCTGAATAACTCTAGGTGCTGGGTTATCCATTCCTGATTGGCTTATTTCTATCGTCTGAGGGGTGGAATATGGCCATACTTAGGTCTTTTGTCAAATCTCAGAGGGAAACCTGAGGGGGAGTAGGTGGGTGTTACATTCTTAAGAAAAACCTTATGCCTGAGGGGGCTTCCTGTGGTCAGACACTCCCAACATTCTTCCAAAATAGGTGATTTTTCCCCATCTGGGGACTTTAGGTCCTAGTCTTTCCCTCTCTGCCTACTGAATCCTATCTTCTTCTATCAGTGACACAGAGTTTAACAAACAGCTCCATTTGGGGTCTAGTGTGTTGTTTTTAACCGCCTACAGTCCTTTGGGCCCATAAGGAGGGCAGAGGTGGAAGAAAGCCAAAGTGGGACTCCCCAAAAATGTAAGAAGGCAGCTCTTGTCCAGGTCTATAGCGAAAATTACAGATTTTAGAGTCCATTAGAGTTTGTGCAGTATGAATGCCTGCTCTGTGAGAATGAGCTTTGAAACATCAGAAAAGTCACCTCATTTCTTTGAGATGCTATCTCCTCACCTATGGAATGACATAGAAGGCATGGTAGCCCTCTGCATAAGGGGCTTGGGGGAGCATTTGCAAGGAACAGGATGGTTGAGCAGGGCATTAAAGGAAAAGAAGGTGTTTAGTAAATCACCCAGTGACAGTGGGGGCTCCTTGTTGAGCAGGCAGTAAAGTGGCAGGTGCATTTGGGAACCCTCCAGTGGCTCAGTTGGGTAGCTATATGCACACCAGGACTGCAGAGAAAATGGGAAGCGGTACAATGACTGTGAAGGAAAATGGCACCTGGACTCATTCCTCCATGGCCATCCCAAAACCACCCCCACCTCTGTGACCCCCTGCCCAGGCCCAAGCTGAATGGCATAATGGACAGTAAGCCCTTTCAGTAACCCTTTTCAGAAAACCCATGTGATCTAGTTTACTTCATTAATCAGGAAGACTATTACGATCTGAAGACTGCCAGTCCTGACCTTCCTCAGTGTTGCACCCATTCCCTGGGCCTGGGGCTGCCAGTCTTCTCAGAACCACAAAATTCTCTCTCCCTTCCCAGCCCATCCAGACTACTCTGCCTGGGTTTACTTTGATTTTCTTTCAGTGTCTCCCAATGCTAGTTATTTCCCACAATTCTAAAATGCCATCAGTTCTATTCTTCATTCCAAATAGTTCTGCTTGGAATAATAATACTCCTTAAGTGCCCATAGGGGATGTTAAGACTATTAGAATTGATTTCATTAAAAGCTTCATTCAACTGAGCCTAAATGAAACTGAACTGACAACTAATCCAGCTAATTCTAGTTTATTCTAGCTTTTTAGAAACACAACTTTTACTTTTATGATTCAGGCATCAGTTTAGAAAGACAGCAGGTTGAGCTGGTGATAAAATATTTCCCCCAAAACCAACCAGCATGAATAGGGGGCTTAATATTTGCAGAGATCTAGATTGCCTGTTGATGCCTTGGATATTTTCAGATATCCTAGCTTGTGAAGCAACTTGCCCAAATACACAAAGTTTTTGATCATCAGAACACCCATGTGAAGATAGATAGGAAGGTGTTAGTGCTCCAATTACACAAACAGGAAAATGGAAAAGGAAAGAGTTGAGTTCCTGGAGGCCTGGAGGCCACGACCAGTGAAGAAAAACTGGAGCCTATGCTTTGTCCAATATGCTATGCAGTCACTCCTTCTCAACTCCAACCCTTTCTAGGTTGATCACCCAAGCTTTTTGTTCACATGGCCAGGTATTTATGTGCATAGCTCTCTATTTAAGTAAGTAGAAAGAGTTCATAATTTTTTCAGTGAAGCACTGAAGAATCAAATGCACACAGAGCTGTCATGTATAGCTCCTCAGTCTCTACCAGGAATCCTTCCAGAATGCTCCTGACACATGTAGTGGTCTCTCAGCTGATAAACATCAAATGTCTGCTGTATGCCAGGCACTGTGTCATGCCCTGTTTAAATGTTGAGTCAAAGGGGAGCACCTGGGTGGTTCAGTCAGTTACACATCTGACTTCGGCTCAGGTCATGATCACGCGGTTTGTGAGTTTGAGCCCCACGTCAAGCTTTGTGTTGATAGCTCAGAGCCTGGATCCTGCTTTGGATTCTGTGTCTCCCCCTCTCTGCCCTTCCCATGCTTATGCTCTGTTTCTCTCTGTCTCTCAATAATAAATAAACATTAATTTTTTTTAATTTTTTAAATGCTTTATTTATTTTTGAGACAGAGAGAGAGAGAGAGAGAGAGAGAGAGAGAGAGAGAGAGAGAGTATGAGCAGGGAAGGGTCAGAGAGAGAGGGAGACACAGAATCTGAAGACAGGCTCCAGGCTCTGAGCTAGCTGTCTGCACAGAGCCTGACGCAGGGCTCGAAACCACAAACCACGAGATCATGACCTGAGCAAAGCTGGACGTTCAACCGACTGAGCCACCCAGGTGCCCCCCCCCCAAATTTTTTTAAACGTTGAGCCAAAGGGACCTGGTCCATGCATTTAGGAGTTTATAGAATTTTGGTAGAACAATGGCACCATACAATCCTCAAAATAAAAACACAATTATAGAACATAATGAACTCCTTCCCCTTTCTGTCTAAATCACTTGAAAATTAAGAACATAAACGAGAAAATAGAGAAAAGGTCCTCAGCTGACTTTACCTGGATCAATGACACTGCTCAAAAAATAAGGGAATCATTATCAAACCAAATTGTTTTAAGATTCCTGGAAGATACTAAGCAGAAAGGATCATACTGATGAAGAAATAATAGGGAAGAAAACCTTACATAGTCTAAAATATGCCCAGGAGAAAACTAACCCAGAAGCAATGCCAAATCCCATGGGTATTATGAGCTGAGTCAGTGAATGCAAAGGGAACAGGTAATGGCCAACTTTGGATGGTGTGATAAGGCTTCTGTGTTAACCTCTCCTTTTAGGTATGTGGGGAGACTAGTCCTCCTAGCTGTGCTGCAAGGTGGGACTGTGTGACTGCTTCTGTCTGGTAGAGTGAGAAGAGAAATAATTTCAGCATCCATGCATCAACTCTGGGCAGTGACAGCACAGCTGTGTGTCCCCATACTCTCTCCCACTACTGCCACAATGAAGGGGTGAGTCCACATGGCATGGCCATGAGATGGAGCAGATAGTGTCTCTAAGTAACTACATGGATGACAGCTTGCCTGGAATATTGCCTGGTCAAGCATCAGAATTTAGATGAGTGAGAAATAAACCATTGTTTTGTTAAGTTACAGAGATGGAAAGACTTAATTTATTCCTCGACATGTTTAGGCTGTTCTATTTAATACAGGCATTTAAGAACAGACGTTGAGACCCTTCTCCCTTGCACTCACTGAGTTTCAGGGACTACTAGTGTTTGTATTAAAAACCCCAGTACTATTTTCTAAGTAAAGTGATAATTCTGCCTGGAGAAGAGCCCTCATAGGAGCGGTGGAATGTGAGAGAGACCAGAGAAGAGCAGAGCCTGGGTAATGATGTGATGGGGAAAATAGACAGCCACTCCAATCAAGAGGGAAACACATTGAATCCCTCTTTACCTGAGCAGTTTGCCTTTCTACTCCACACCCATACATCCTAAACCAAAGCTCACCAGGGGTCATCCTGACCCTCACAAGGTGCATAAACTGGCTCTCAGTTCAGTGAGGGGGTTGTTGTAACAGATGCAAACTGAATAGGCCCATGCCACCTCCTTGGCTAATCAATGTCCCCAGCATCAACCACCACTGCTGTGCTGGCATAGCTCCTTTGATTTCAGCCCCCATGTGGCTAACTCTTCCCATAACCCTGTGTATTGCCCAACGGTGATCTTTCTGCCATGCACCTCCTCCCTGTGGAGACCCTTCTGGCTCTTAGGTGAAATACATCCTCTTCAGCCTGTGGTTACCCCGATTTAGGCTATACCTTGGCCACCCTCCCCACCAAACCCACCCTGGGTCACCTTGTCACCTTACTACCTCCTTAAACACATGTTCTCTCTTATCTTTGGAAGTTCACTGTCCTCTCTGCCTTAATTCTCACTTATCCTCTTGCCTGTATGATGCACTCTCTTCCTTCTTACAGACCTACCTTAAGGGTTGGTCCTGAGGTCTTTCCCAGGGCTCTGCACACTCTGGCCCTGACTGTGAAGTGTGACCCCCCCCCTTTCATGCTCTGTCTCACACCAGGCCACCTTCACAGTGCTCATGTCTCCACTCTACTGCATTGTCATCAGCTGTGTCTTGTCTCTCCCCTGAGACTAAGAGCTCCTTCATGTCAGTCCCTCTGCTATTCTTGGTGTCTTGATTATTTAGCGGAGTGACCTGTACAGAATCAATGATTACTCAAAATTCAAAGACAGAGGAAGAGAAAGAAGGAGAACAGGTGAGAAGGAGGGAAGCAGGGAGGAAGGGAACAGGACAACACATTACTACAATGCCTGATATCCTTGATTGGAGGTTCCTCAAATATTTGAATTTTTAACCAGCCTAAAGACTCTAACCATACCATCAGTGCTAACATGGAAGGGAATCTCTAGGGCCACATGCAGTTTTGGATTTGGCACTGACCTGCCCAAATGTGTGTCAGTGGCTTCACAAAGCACTGCTTGCCAGGTTTGTAGGTGGCTCAAAGCAGGCAGGAGAAGCTGTTCACTGGGTGGCACACTCTGCTCCAATATGGCTTAAAAGCCCATAGTAAAAGGCAGAGCCTTTTAAGATAGGCTCTGAGGCCTGAACTTGGATTCACAGCACAAAATGAAAGATGGACTGGCTTTTAATAAATGTTGATCCTGTGAGGTCAAATGCTAAAATAAGCTAAGACCACATGATTAGTAGTGGAGCAAAACAAGGTAGGTTCATTTTTTCCCCTTTGTTCACTTGTTTTGTTTTTTAAATTCTGCATAGGAGTGAAATCATATGGTATTTGTCTTTCTCTGACTGACTTATTTCATTTAGCAGAATACCTTCTAGCTTCAACCATCTCATTGCAAATGGCAAAATTTCATTCTTTTTTATGGCCGAATAATATCCCATTATATATGTATGTATACATACCACAACATTTTTATCCATTCAGCAGTTGATGGGCACTTGGGCTGCTTCCATAACTTGGCTATTGTAAGTAATGTTGTTAGAAAGATAGGGGTGCAGGTACCCCTTTGAATTAGTATTTTTGTATTCTTTAGGTAAATAGTAGTGTGATTGCTGGATAATAAGGTAAGTTCTATTTTTAATTTTTCGAGGAACCTTCATACTATTTTCCACAGTGGCTACATCACTTTGCATTCCCACCAACAGTGCCTGAGGGTTCCTTTTTTTTTTTTTTTTTGCCAACGCTTGTTGTTTCTTGTGTTTTTTATTTTGCCAACACACAGATTCTTAAGTATAGAGAACAGATAAATGGTTACCAGAGGGAAGGTAAGTGAGGGGAATGAGTGAAATAGGTGAAGGGGATTAAGAGTACACTTATCTTAAAAAGCACTGAGTAATATATGAAACTGTTGAATCATTATATTGTATATTGTACACCTGAAATTAATATAATACTGTATGTTAACTAACTAGAATAAAATAAACTGAAACTATAAAATACAATAAAATAAAATAAAATAAATAAAATAATAAAATAAAAATAAAACAAGGGAAGTTCAGTCTATTACTGCTGATCAGATTACCATAAGAGAACAGAGCTGAGAGGAATAGGTGCCAAAACCCTCATAAATCCCCTATTTCTCAGACATTGCTGAAGATGATACCAATTTCACTGCCCACTGCAGTAAAGCTAATTATCAGCAGAGTTCAGGCACACTTGACAATGAGGAGAAAACAGCAAAGACAAGCTGAACTGTAGACACAGAAAGGTCAGCCTGGACCTCTTGGATGCCAAACAAATCACTTCCCACACCCTCTTTACACTTAGCATTCTTCCACAAAATCACAATCACTTTTTGTCAGGGAAATTCCGGTCTTCCCACCAAGAGTTAAAATCACAAGTCTGAAGCCTACAGAAGTCTGTCTTGTCACCCAAAAAGAAAAGCAGACCAACTAGAGTTCAGGAAAGCACCCTAAATGCAGGGATACATAGGAACTTCACTGGAGAATGCCATAAATACATTCAATCAATTCCACAAATTTTATTAGCACAAAGCAGTCAGGCTCTGAGAATAGCTCAGAAGTCCACTGGATATCCAATATGGCATCATTAAAACTTTGTTCCCTGGGAGGTAAAGGTTAGGAGTGAAATGAAATGTGTGTTTACTACATGAGTTATGGGCAATATTTCTGTAACTTTAGCTGTAGGCATGGTTGTACTAGACTTCTGACTTCACCATTTTTAGCAATTGGGGGGAAAAAATGAAAAGTCACTGAAAACACTAGAACCATCCAGAAAGCATGAGTAGCATTAATAGAAGAACCAGTTCCACTGCTTCTAGAATTTTCCATAATTAACAGTCACCAAAAACACCAAAGCAGGCAAAAATGAATTAGGGATCTGAATGGATATATGTGACTCTTGGATAAAGGGTGTAGGATTCTCCTTGCTTTTGAAAGGAAAATCATTTGTTTAAAGGAGAAAAGATAGATCATTCATTAGTTTTGTGATCTTGAGCACACTCTGTGGCACAATACGTTCATCAATAACAACATGATAATCAGATGTACCTAACATTGTTGCTATGAAAAGAAAACAAGGTAAAAAAGGCAAGAATTCTGGGAGTCTATGTAAAACTAACCTCTCCTAAAAGCAACAAAAGCTCTATCAAAAATTGTCTGAATAGGGATGCCTGGGTGGATTAATCAGTTAAGTGCTCGACTCTTGATTTTGGCTCAGGTTATGATCTCATAGTCATGAGATTGAGTTCCGCATTGGGCTCTATGCTGGGCATGGCTCCTGTTTAAGATTCTCTCTCTCCTTTTCTCTCTGCCCCTACCCCACTAGTGCTCTCTGTCTCTCTGTATCTGTCTCTCTCAAAAATAAATAAATAAATAAATAAAATTAATTTAAAAATTATGTCTAAATAAATTTTTTCAGAACTCTAGAAATAAAGCAATGCTTGCAACAATCTGAGGAGAATTTATTCAAGGAAAACTTATGAACCTCAATAAAAACATGGGGTTTATGGATTGAAATTTGCTGCACCCTAACCCTCCTCTCTGGAGCTCAGTGGTAGCCTGAAAACTGGGAGCTTCACAACTACAGTAGCTATGAGAAATGTCAGCCTTAGAACTATTAGAAATTGGGAACTATTGGAACTAATAGAAATTAATAAAATTGGATTTGGAGTGTCTCAAAAGTCCCATTCTCAGAGCATTGTCACTATTTGGCTTATTCCTCAGCTCTGTGGAAAAACTGTTTTGAAAGCATTTATCAAAACACTACTGACCATTGTTTAATGTCACGGCTGCTTGAGGCTTGATACCAGTTAGGGCAAATGAAACCCTAACCAAGACATTAAAAAGAAGACCCAAGAAACAAAACACCAGAAAGCAAGGAGGGGGTATGCTTTGAGAAACTCTGATATATTCTTGAAGATCCAGTAAGGTTGTGAACACACCCACATAAGACCCCAGAAAGGCCGTAATCTTCCACCTATTGCTACAGTAACAGTAAAGTTGTAAACTATCTTAGTATTTCATATGCGCTATAAGAGTTACAGTTATACCCTCAGCAGAGGGTGGAAGACTTTTCAGTCAAGGAATTTAAAGATCGCTGTCCAACCATTACCTGACAACAAAGCTAACTGAGAAGAGACTTCACTGGCTGCACATTACAAGAAATTCAGACTCCATAGAATTAATCCGGAAAAGTCATTGAACAAGTAAACATCATGACAGAAATAAAACAAAGAAACAAACAAACAAACAAAATAGCAGCAACAACAAACCATTGTGGGAAGGGAGGTCTTATTCCCAGAATTGCCACATTATAATATTCAAAAGATTCAAATGTTAGAAAAATATATGATACATACAAAGACATGAATATATGGTCCATTAAAGGAAAAACAAAAGCAGTCAATAGAAATTTTCCATGGGAGAGCAGAGATGTTGAGCTATCTAGAAAAATACTTGAAATCAGCTATTACAATTATACTCAAAAAATTTCAAGAAAACCATATGTAAAGAATAGAATGAAAATATAAGTGACTGACTAAATAGACAAATAATGAAGAAATATATATCATTTTTAAAATACCAAAATGAAATTCTGGAGTGAAAGGTACATGACTGAAATTAAATAATTACTAGAGTGGCTCAACAGCAGATTTGAGTTGCAGAAGAAAGAATTGGTGAATTTGAAGATAAGTCACATGAAATTAAACAATCTGAAGGGCAGGGGAAAAAAAAGTAAAGAGAAATGAACAGACCTCAGAGACTTTTAGAATACTTTCAAGTATTTTACACATACTTGAGAATCACACAATGAGAATCACAGAAAGAGAGGGATGCAGAAATAATATTTGAGGAAATAATTGTGAGAATCTTCTTTAATTTGATGATGAACATTAATCTGCATGTCCAAGAACCTCAATGAACTTCAATTAGATTAAACTCGAGGCTACCCATACCTTGATATATCATACCAAGAAAATTTTGAAGGAGGAAAAAAACTCATCATGTAAAAGATTTTCTCAGTAAGATTAACAGCTGTCTTCTCTTCAAATAAATAAATAAATCCTACAAGGAAATAGAATGATATATTCAAATGAATGAAAAGACAACCTGTCAACCAATAACTCTTTATACAGATAGCCTGTATTTCAAAAATGGAAAAGAAATTTAAATGCTCCCAGATAGAACAAAAACAGAATTTGTCACTAGCCCACTTGTCCTACAGATAAATACCATAGATATTCATTCAAGTTGAAGTGAAAGGACATTGGACAATAACTCAAATGTTCACAAAGGAAGTAAGAGCACCAGTAAAGACAGCTACATGGGTAAATATACAAAATATTATGAATGTATTTTTTAACTCTCCTATCTAGTATAAAAGACAACAGCATAAAGCAATTGTTAGAATGTGGTATTGATTTATTTAGGCTCTATAAAGATAAATTTGTATAGCAATAATAGCACAACAGAGTAGGGAGAAAATGAGACCTGAACTGTTCCAATATGAAAACAAGACAAAGACACCACAAGAAAAGAAAACTATACACCAATATCTTATATAAATACAAATGAAGATATCTTGAAGAAAATAGTAACAAAATAAGTCCAGCAATATATAAAAAGGATTATATATCAATATCAAGCTCAATTTCAGCAAAGAAAACCATCAACAAAACAAAAAGGCAACATACTGAATGGGAATAGATATTCACAAATAACATATCCCATAAGGAACTAATATCCAAAATATATAAAGAATTTGTACAGCTCAACACACGCACACACACACACACACAAACACACACAAATAATAATAATAATAACAATCCAATTAAAATGGCAGGAGATCTGAGACAGTTTTCCAAAGAAGACACACACATGGTAAGCATATGAAGAGATGTTCAATAGCACTGATCATTAAGAAATGCAAATCAAAACCACAATGAAATATCATCTTACATCTGTCAAAATGACTAGAATCAAAAAGACAAGTGTTGTTGAGTATCTGGTAAAAAGAAAACCTTCATACACTGTTGGTGGGAATATAAATTGGTATAGCCACTGTGGTAAACAGTATGGAGGTTCCTAAAAAAATATAAGAATAGAAATACCATATGATCCAGTTATTCCAATACTGGACATTGCACACCCCAAAAAATCCAATATAATTATATATATCTATATACAATTAAATATATAATATAATTTAAATAAATTATATAATTTATATATAAAAATATAATTCAAATATATATATGCATCCCTATGTTTACTGCAGCATTATTTACAATGGCCAAGATATGGAAGCAAACCAAGTGTCTTCTGATAGATGAATGAATAAAGAAATATTACCTAATCATAAAAAAAAGATGAGATCTTGCCATTTGTAACAACATGGATGGACCTAGAGGGCATCATGCTAAATGAAATAAGTCAGATAGAAAAAGACAAATATTACATGATTTCACTTAATGATGGAATCTAAAAAACAAAACAAGTGTATAAACAAACAAACAAAAAGCCAAAACAGACCCATAAATAAAGAGAACAAGCTGATAGTTACCAAAGGATGGGGGTGGGGATGGACAAAAATGGTTGAAAGAAACTGGGGGATATAGGCTTCCAGCTATGAAATAAGTAAATCACAATGGTAAAAGGATATAGTCAACGGTACTGTCAGTCTATAGTGTCATATAGCATAATGTATAGATTGGTTGAATCACTATATTGTACACATGAAACCAATTTAACATTGGATGTAACCAATGTAACATTGGGTGTAACTATATTCCAATAATTTAAGAAGTGTAATTTATCCAAGAAATGCAAATTACTGTAACATCTGAAAATTAATTAATGTAAAAATGATATTAATAAAGGATATAATCCATATGTTTATATAAATAGACACCTGAAAACATTTGACAAAATCTAACACCCTTTTGAGATTTAACAACACAAAATTCAACAAACTAAGAATAGAAAGAAATTTCTTCAATCTAAAAAAGGCTAGAAAAACCTAGAACTCAGAATGAAACCAAAGTAATAGTGTCCTCTTATATCATTTCTATTCAGCATTACACTGGATGTCTAGCCAGAGTAATTGATTGAAAAAGAAAAATAATAAAATTCACCAAATTTAGAATGGAAGAAGTAAAATTGTCTGTATTTATAGATTACATGATCTTATCAATAGAAAATCTTATGGCATGTGCACATGCGTACATGCGTGCGCACACACATACACACACACCATACTATTGGAGCTAATAAAGAAGTTCAGAGTATTTTTAATTTTCTTTCTCCAGGTATGCCCATTAAACACCTACATTGCAATTTTGGCAGTTTATTTTTCTTTTATTCTTTTCAAAGCCTGCTTCTCTATCAGTACAATGTCTTATACTGCTTAGGCGGCATTCTCTTATTTCAGTCTTTGTGTCACCCATGTACTACTGCATTAATGCAATCTACTCTCACAGTATCAATGACTTCTCTTAATACCAAGAATGCCCACATTGCTCCATCATTACCTAATCTTTTGGAAAACCTTGCTTTTGTATCTCAGTATCCCACAAGAGCCACACATTCCACATATCTAAAATCAAACTCATGTCTTCCCCTCTCAAATTGCTCTAGGATTGTCTGTGTTGGTAAATGATGCTTTCATCCAAAGCCACCCAAGCTGAAACCCTGGGAATATCAGCCTAGATTCTTCCTTCATCCCATTCCCCAAACACACCCCTAGACTATAAATTTGTTGAGAGCAAGGGCATATTCTATTCACTTCTGCTTGCTCAGCACCTGGTAAAATGCCTATCACTCTGTAAACATTTTGAATGAGTGAATTTGACTATGTCTCTTGCCTACTGTTGTCAGATTCGATGCTCTTGGCCAGGAGTTCTTATCTGATATGTGAGAGCATTCTGTAGGTTCACACCAATGTCTGTTCATGTATCTAGAGCCCAAGGTTAAAATAAGGGCTTTGAAATCACACAGCCCTGTAATCATGCTTCTTTTAATATTGAGAAGAAATTCTAAAACATTTTTGAGAAAGAATAACAAAGCTGGAGGCATCACAATTCCTGATTTCAAAACATATTACAAAGCTGCAGTAATTAAAACAGTATGGTATTGGCATAAAGACAGACATTTAGACCAATGCAGCAGAATAGAAAGCCCCCAAAAGAGGGAAAAATCCACACATATACAATCAGCTGATCTTCAACAAGATTGCTAAGATCATACAACAGAGAAAGGATGGGTTCATCAACAAATAGAGCTTGGAAAACTGAACATCCACACACAAAAGACTAAAATTGGACAGGTTTGCTACACCATATATAAAAATCAACACAAATAGATCATGTCATCCTCATGACTTCGTCATAAGACCTAAAAATATAAAACTTATAGAAAAAAAAACATAGGGGGAAAGCTTCATGACATTGATGTCAGTAGTGATTTCATGGATATTACACCGAAAGCACAAGCAAGTAAAACAAAACAGAAAAACCAATAAGGTTCTGTATGGTAAAGGAAAAAATCAGTAGTGTTAAAATTCAATCTGTGGTCTAGGAGAAAATATTTGTAAACTGTATATCTGACAAAGGAGTCAATTTCCAAAATATATAAGAAACTCCTGCAAGTCAATAGCAAAAAACAAACAAAACAACAAAAACAAATAACCAGACTAAAAAATGAGCTACAACCTTGAATAGACATTTCTCTGAGGAAGATATACAAATGGCCAACAAGTACATTAAAAAATTCTCAATGTTACTAATTATCAGAGAAATGCAAATCAAAACAACAATGAGATATCACCTCACACCTGCTAGGATGGCTACTACAAACAAACAAAAGGATGTGGAGAAATTGAAACTCTCATATACTATTGTCGATAATACAAAATTGTGCAATAATTGTGGAAAACAGTATGAAAATACCCCGAAATTAAAAATATATTAAAAATATAACTACCAAAAAAAAAACCCCACAAAACAAACAACAACAACTACCATATGATGCTGCATCCCACGTTGGGATATTTAAACAAAATAATTTAAATCATGATCTCAAAGAGATATTAGCACTCCTATGTCCATTTCAGTACTATTTACAAAACCAAGATGTGACAATAGTCTAAATGTCTATCAACACTTAAATGGATAAAGAAAATATGTCTATATACAGCTGATGGAATGGTACTTAACCCTTAAAAAGAAGAAAATCGTGCAATATACAACATAGATGAAGCTTCATAACTTTATGTTAAGTGAAATAATCCAGTTACTGAAGAACAAAAATGGCATGATTTTATTTATATGAGGTAATCTAAAATAGTCAAATTCATGTAAGCAGAGAGTTGGTTTGCCAAGGACTGGGGGAAAAGGGAAATGGGGAGTTGCCAATCGATTGGTATAAAAATTCAGTTATGCAAGATGAATAAGTTCTAGAGATATGCTGTACAATATTGTCACTACAGTTAGCAATACTGTACCCTACACTTAAAAATCTGCTGAGGGAGACCGAGGTGGTTCAGTCGGTTAGGCATCCAACTTTGGCTCAGGTCATGATCTCACAGTTCATGAATTCAAACCCCACATCAGGCTTTGTGCTGACTGCTCAAATCCTGGAGCCTGCTTCAGATTCTGTGTCTCCCTCTCTCTCTCTCTTCCCCTCCCCCTCTCAAAAATAAAATAAACATTTAAAAATTTTTAAATAAGTTTTTTAAGTTTAAAAAATTTAAAAAAAATTAAAATCTGCTGAGTAGATCTCATGTTAAATGTTCTTACCATAATTAAAAAAAATTAAGATTGGGAAAAGGCAAGAACATTCCCTCTTACTATTCCTATTTAACATCCACCTAGATGTTCTAGCCCATGGAATAAAACAACCAAAAAAAAAAAAATGGAGGTATGCAGACAACAATGGGAAAAAATAAAAGTATCTTTATTCAGATTATACAATGATCTACAAGATGATTATCTAGAAGACAACAAATAATCTACTAAAATTATCATGGATTACAAAGCAAATATGGTGAAAGTTCCAGTTCTTGTGATGTAACTCACCTGAACTCACCTCCACAGAACACACAAATTACACTTATTACTAGAACAATAAAATATAATAACATATACATAAAACCTGGAAAAAGGAGCACGAAAGGAAGAGAAGGGAGAAAAAATTAAAGAAGTTGTTCTGCTTTTTTTTAAGAATGTGTTTGAACTTAAGTGACCATCAAATTAATATAAACTGCTATTTACTTAGGAAGTTATATATGAACCTCAGAGTAATGAGTAAAGAAAGAGAGCAAGAAAAAAATGAATAAAGAACTACAAAAACAACCAGAAAACGAATTTTAAAAAATGACAATAAATACATACCTATCAATAATTACTTAAAATGTAAGTGGCCTAAGGGTTTCAATCAAAAGGCATAGTGTTTGCCCAAGTGTCCATTGATTGATAAATGGATAAAGAAGATGTGGTAGATATATACAAAGGAATGTTCTTCAGCCATAAAAAAGAAAAAAAAGAATGAAATCTTGTCATTTGCAATGACATGTATGCTAAGCAAAATAAGTCAGTCAGAGGAAGAAATACGCCATATTGTTTCAAGGTGCCTGGGTGACTCAGTTGGTTAAGCGTCAGACTTCAGGTCAGGTCATGATCTCACGGATTGTGGGTTTGAGCCCTGCTTTGGGCTCTGTGCTGATAGATCAGAACCTGACTCCTGCTTCAGATTCTCTTTCTCTCTCTCTCTCTTTCTCTCTCTCTCTCTCTCTCTCTCTCTCTCTGCCTCTTCCCTACTCACACTTTGTCTCACTCTCTCAAAAATAAATAAACATTAAAAAAATTTAAAGATACATATGATTTCACGCATATCTGGAATTTAAGAAACAAAACAAGCAAGCAAAGGCAAACAAAAAGAGAGAGAGAGACAAACCAAGAAAAAGACTCTTAGTAACAGAGAACAAACTGATGGTTACCAGAGGGGAGGTTGGTGGTTGGGGGAATGGGTGAAATAGATGATGAGGATTAAGGAGTGCACTTGCCATGATGAACAACAGGTGATGTGTGGAATTGTTGAATCAGCATGGCACACCTGAAACTAATATAACACTGTATGTTAACTAATAAGAATTAAAACTAAAACAAAACAAAAAAATACATAGTGTTTGGATAAAAAAACAAGACCCATTGGTCTTTCTTGGGATAAAAAGAAAAAACAAGACCCATCTATATGCTGCCTACAAGAGACTTTATTCTCAGACCTAAGGACACATATAGACTGAAAGGGAAGGGATGAAAAAGAATATTTACCATGTAAATGGGAGTGAAAAAAAAAAGCCAGAGTAGCAATATTTAGACAAAATACCTTAAAACAGAGATTGCAACAAAAGACAAAGAAGGGCAATACATAATGATAAAGGGACTGATACAACAAGAGGATATAACAATTATAAATAGCTACACACCCAGCACTGAAGCATCTGAATACATAAAGGACATATGAATGGGCATAAAAAGAAAAATCGAGGGGTGCCTGGTGACTCAATAGGTGGGGCATCCGACTTCAGCCCAGGTCATGATCTCACAGTTCGTGAGTTCAAACTCTGCATCAGGCTCTGTGCTGACAGCTCGGAGCCTGTAGCTTGCTTTGGATTCTGTGTCTCCGTCTTTCTGTCCCTCCCCCACAGTCTCTCTCTCTCTCTCTCTCTCTCTCTCTCTCTCTCTCTCTCTCTCTCAAAAATAAATAAACGTTAAAAACATTTTAAAAAGAGAAAGAAATTGATGGTAATACAATAATAGTAGGTAACTTTAATACTCTACTTACATCAATGAGTAGGTCATTCAGACAGAAAATAAGGAAACAGTGCTTTTGAATGACACATTGGCCTAGATGGCCATAACAGATATGTACAGAACATTCCATCCCCAAACAACAGAATACACGTTGCTTTCAAGTAAACATGGAACGTTCTCCAAAAGAGATTACATAATAGGTTATAAAACAACCCTCTATAAATTTAAGAGGATGGAAATTATACCACGCATCTTTTGCAATCACAGCAGTGTGGAACTGGAAACAAATTACCAGGAAAAAACATGAAAAAATACAAACATGTGAAGACTAAACAACATGATACTAAACAAAAAATGGGTCAATGAAGCAATTAAAGAGTGAATAAAAAATATATGAAGAGAAATGAAAATAACAACTCAACAATCCAAAATCTTTGGGACACAGTGAAAGCAGTCCTAAGAGGGAAGTATATAGTGATACAGGCCTACATCCAGAAGCAAAAAAAATTGCAAATAAACAATCTAATCTTACACTTAAAAGAACTACAAAAAAACAACAAAGCCCAAAGTGAGTAGAAGAAATGAAATAATAAAATCAGAGCAGAAATAAATGACATACATAAAAAAGAAAAAAAGAAAGAAAATCAATGAAAATAAGAGCTAGTGCTTTGAAAAGATAAACAAAATTGACAAACCCTTAGCCAGACTCATTAATAAAAAAAGAAAAATGACCCAAATAAATAAATTAGGAACAAGAGAAGAGAACAACTTACAATGCAGAAATACAAAGGATCATAAGAGAATGCTACAAAAATTATATGCCAACAAACCAGACAACCTAAAAAAATACATAAATTCCAAGAAATACAAACTTCCAAAACTGAACCTAGAATAAATAGAAAATCTGAACAGACTGATTACAAGTCAGTTGTACAGAATTAAGTTGATAATAAAAAAAACTAACAAAAAAAGTCCAGTACCAGATGGATTCATAGGGAAATTCTACCAGACATTTAAAGAAGATTTAGTATAATACCTATTTTCCTTGAACTATTAAAAAAAGAATATACAGGAAGAAGAAGAAGAAGAAGAAGAAGAAGAAGAAGAAGAAGAAGAGCGTACAATTACATGCTACAAGGCCACATTACCCTGATACCAAAACCAGAAAAATCACCACAGAAAAAGAAAATTATAGTCTGTTACCCCTAATGAACATGTAAACATTCTCATCAAAATGTTATCAAACCACATATAATGCATTAAAAAGATCATTCACCACGATCAGATAAAATTTATTCTGGGGATAGGGACTTCCTAAGATGGCGGAGAAGTAGGGAGCTCTGTAATCTGCACTCGCCCGCATTGATTGAACTGAGAAGGACTGAAGGGAGAATACACTGAGTTGCAAGTGGGGGAAAAGAAGAAACAGACGCCAGAAAGAAGACAACCTCAAAGATGCGTGAGTGAGTGATTGTGAACTGGAAATTGGAGGACGGGCGGGCCCCGGAGGTGCAGGGGGTGGGAGCCCAAACCCAACACAGAGAGAGCACGCTGTGCCCCGGAGAGACAAGGGGAAGGGAAAGAGAGACAGAAAGCGCAAATAGAACCATCGCTAAAAAAGGAAAAACGCGCCCATCTCCCGATATATAACTGCTGGTCTCAGGGAGAGAAATCCTTCCCATATACCTGGCAAATTCTTCCTTGGGCGCGGCAGCGGTGGCAGCCTCTGTTCCAGGCAGCACCGGGAAAGGCGGCCCCGCCCCCTGCGCGATCCCTGCTGGGAGGCCAGCCGCCAGCAGGAGCGCATCTCATCTCCGGTGACAGTGTTGAACTGCATGGACTAGGATTTGGAAGTGAGGTGGAGCATGCAAAATACAGTTTGGCTCGCCCTCGGCACAGGGAGATCAGACTCAGAAGAGCAGCTTGCAATGCTTGGTTCGAGCAGAGCTTGAAGCGCCGCCATTCTTCTTTCCCCAACCACCAAGGCGGGGCCTCGGAGAGCAGCCCCCGAGACCCACCAACCTACGCCAAACCATGCCCATCTGCACAGGAAAGTTGCCTTTTTTTCTTTTTTCCCCTTTTTTCTTTGCTTCTCCTTCTTTTCTCCTGTCATCCAGATATATTTCTCTTATTCTTATCTCTCCTCTTGGCTGGTTATACACTTTTAGACTGTCCACAGTCTTTTGCTGTCTCTGTCCCCCCCTTGTTTTTGTTTTTGTTTTTATTTTTATTTTTATTTTTCGTCTTCTCTTCTCTCTTTTATTTCCTTTCCTTTCCTTTTCTTTACTTCCTTTCCCCTTTTGGATTGCTTGTTTATTTGATTTGTCTGAGCGTTTGCATGCTTTTCTTCCCTGTATGTTAGTCTGTATTCCTTTTCAGGGCTACATCAAGAAAAAAGCCAAAGTGCACATGGTGGAGAGTCCCAAATATCACTGACCAGGGAAGTAAAATAATCAAAGGCACAACAAGAGAATCCGAGAGACACCATTAAAAGAACACTTTCTGTAATGACAGACCCTGGACAGTCAAGGAGCCTCCTTCAATAGAGCAATACTAACAGGTACACAGGGCATAACGAGCTTTTAAAACTGACAAGAGACAGAGAGCCAGCCAAAATGATGAAACGAAAGAACTCTCCTCTAAAGAAACTCCAGGAAGAAGTCACAGCCACAGAACTGCTCAAAACAGATTTAAGCAACATAAATGAACAAGAATTTAGAACAATTGTCATAAAAATAATTGCTGGACTTCAAAAAAACCATCCAAGAGGCTATTATACACAGACTAGGGACCATCAAAATAGTTGTGTCGAGTTAAAAAAAAAAAAAAGCTTTAAATGAGGTGCGTAATAAAATGGAGGTGGCCACTGCACGGACTGAAGAGGCAGAGAGGAGAATAAGTGAATTAGAAGACACAGTTCTAGCAAAAGAGGAAGCCGAGAAAAAGAGAGAAATTGATACAGGAGCATGAAAGGAGAATTCGAGACCTGAGTGATACAATCAAACAGAACAATATCCGTATCATAGGAATTTCTGAAGATGAAGGAAGAGAAAAAGATCATGAAGAGTTGCTGGATCAAATTATAGCTGAAAACTTCCGAATATGGGGAAAGAAATGGACATCGAAATCCAAGAGGCCCAAAGAATCCAGCTAAGTCATAACTTGAATCGACTTTCAGCACGACATATCATAGTGAAACTGGCAAAATATAAAGACAAAGAGAGAATTCTGAAAGCAGCTAGGGATAAAAGGGCCCTAACATACAATGGGAAACCTATCAGAGTGGTTACAGACGTATCTAACGAAACTTTGCAGGCCAGAAAGGAATGGCAGGAAACCTTCAATGTGATGAACAGGAAAAATATGCAGCCAAAAATCCTTTATCCAGCGAGCTTGTCATTCAAAATAGAAGGAGAGGTAAAGGGGTTCCCAAATAAACAAAAATTGAGAGAATTCATCACCACCAAACCAGCCCTGCAAGAAATCCTAAGAGGGATTCTATGAGGAAAATGTAGCAATGAATGCAAGGTACCAGAGACACCACTACAAACATGAACTCTACAGAAAACACAATGAACCCAAACATACATTTTTCAATAACAACACTGAACGGACTGAATGCCCCAATCAAACGACACAGGGTAGCAGAATCAATAAAAAAAACAAAATCCATCCATTTGCTGTCTACAAGAGACTCATTTTAGACCTGAAGACACCTTCAGATTGAAAGTAAGGGGATGGAGAAATATCTATCATGCGACCGGTACTCAAAAGAGCTGGAGTAGCCATACTTATATCAGACAAACTGGACTTTAAAGTAAAGGCAGTAACAAAAGATGAAGAAGGACATTACATAATAATTACAGGGTCTGTCCATCAGGAAGAGCTAACAATTACAAACATCTATGCGCCAAATTTGGGAGCACCCAAGTACCTGAAACAATTAATCACAAACAGAAACAATCTTATTGATAAGAATGTGTTAATTGCAGGGGACTTTAACACTCCACTTACAGCAAGGGATGGATCAACCAGACAGAAAATCACTAAAGAAACAATGGATCTGAACGACACATTGGAACAGATGGAATTGATATATTTAGAACTCTGCATCCTGAAGCTAGGAAATTGACCTTCGTCTCGAGTGCACATGGCACATTCTCCAAGATAGATCACATACTGGGGCATAAAGCAGCCCGTCACAAATACAAATGAATGG
>CM053578.1:914110-990363 GCA_028646485.1 Cryptoprocta ferox | reverse complement strand
AAGGACAGATACCATATGTTTGCACTCATAGGTCTAACAGGAGAAACCTAACAGAGGACAATGGGGAGGGGAAGGAGGAAAAAGAGTTAGGGAGAGGGAGGGAGACAAAACACGAGAGACTCTTGCATACTGAAAACAAACTGAGGGCGGAAGGGGAAGGGGGAAAGGGGAAGCAGGGTGATGGTCTTGGTGGAGGTCACTTGTGGGGAAGAGCACTGGGTGTTATATGGAAACCAACCTGACAATAAACTATAAAGTAACAAAAAAATAAAAAAATAAAAAATAGATAAATTAAAAAAAAAAACTTGAGTCATGAAGACAGTGTAGTATTAGTGAAAAAAAAAAACCTGTATACAAGTATTAATGGAGTGTAAGAGAGAGACCAGAAATCCCACAAAAATATAGTGAACTGGTTGGTGATACTGGCACAAAGTCAATTAGATGGAAAAAAGACAGTCTTTCAACAAATGTTGGTAGAACAATTGGACATCCATATTTTTAAAAAATCCACCCAGACACTGACCTTACATGCAAGATGGATTATAGGTCTAAATACAAAATACAAGTTTACAAAATTTTAGAAGAAAAAAGGAAAAAGTCTAGATGGCCATGAGTTTGGTGATTAGTTTTCACATATAACATGGCTTTCAAAAGTGAAAAGGCAAAATTGAAAATCTGGACTAAAGACTTCTGCATTGAGAAGGACACTATTAAGAGAATGAAATGACACGCCATGAATAAAAATAATTATAAAGCTCAAATAAAGAAGTTATTTTTATTATTACAAATTTTTTTATTTGTAATATATTTTATTATAATACAAATATTACTTTAAAATATTTTGGTTCCAGTTCCTGATGGCAATGTAGAAATATCCCGAATTCATCTCCTCCCAATGACACACAGAATCTACACCTACGTATGGACAATTTTCTCTGGAGAAAAAAACTAAACTAAACTAAAAATTGGAAAAGTCACCCCTTCAGATCAGTAAAATGAGAGGGAAACCACATGGAAACTGATAGAAAAGGCTGAGAAAAATCTCACCATAAAAATCACCCCAGTGCTGAAACCTAGAACTCAAAAACTGGAGTTTCTCCTTGACAAGCAAAGGGTTTATATCTCACATTGAGCTAAGACTAGCACCTGAGAGATGAATTGCCCAAACATCTGTCCTTGAAGACCAACAGGGCTTACACCCATAAGACTCATAGGCCTTTAGCAAACTGTGAAACAATTCTTAAAAGGTCTGCATGCAGGATCACTGACCCTAGTCCCCAAGAAAAAGGAGTACTTTGAAAAGTGCCCAGGATTTATGTGAAAGACACTCATTGGCTAATTCTAAAGCCTTGGTATGAGGAGTAAGGGCCTGCTGGGATACTCACCAGGAACAGATGTTGGTGGCACCATTTTCTCTCTCCCCTTTTCCTTTGCTAGAACCACTGAGTCCCATCTTTTCTTCTTTCTTTTTTTCTATTTCTTTTCTTATTCTCTTCTCTTCTCTTCTCTTCTCTTCTCTTCTCTTCTCTTCTCTTCTCTTCTCTCTCTCTCTCTCTCTCTCTCTCTCTCTCTCTTTCTCTCTCTCTCTTCCCCTCCCTCTTTGGTGGGTGACATCTTTGCCCACCCTCTGCTTCACTCCAAGCAGTGGGCACCATCTTCACGCTTTCCATCTGCCATGGTCCAGAGCACCAGTATCTCCTGGAGGGCAGCTAATATATTCATTTGATGCCTATTTTTTATATCTGGTAACCTTGACTACCTGGGGACTAGGAATGCTGTGTTCCTAGTAGTAATAGTAGAAAGACAGTTCTTGGCAGACTACCACCCCCAGAGCACTACACAGGCAACAGACTGTAAAACACCCCCAGTCTTTCTGACAAATATGCTTATTTCTTTGTCCAGGAACTTTGGCTTGAGGGTCAGGAATCTGGCGTGGCACAAATAGGGGCCTACAAAGATGATTTTAGGTAATGGAAACCAGTGTATGCAATCTATGTGCTACCCATCTACCTTGCTCCAGCTCATTGCTATCTTCTAGAAAGGAGCCTAAACCCTTGTCTGGTGCCCTGGTTTTTTCAGAAACATTTGAAGAGACATGTCTACAACACCTGGTTCTTGTGGCCAGTAGGATTTATGCTTATGGGTTCCATAGGACTCTAACCAATGGTAAAAAAAGGTTCTCTTTTAAATGTTTATTTGAGTGAAAGGGAGAGAGGCAAGTGGGGGTGTGGAGGGGAGAGAGAGAAGGAGAGAAAGAATCCCAAACACAGCACAGAGAATCTGACACAGAGCCTGATGCACAGAGCTCAATTCCACGAACCATAAGATCATGACCTGAGCCAACATCAAAAGTCAGCTTAACCAACTGAGCCACCCAGGTGCCTCAGAAAGAGTTCCTAAGTAGTTATTATCCCCAGGGCACAGCAAACGACAACAGAGCCAGAAACTCAGTTTTTCTGTGAAAGAGGCCAATTAACTTATTATAACTGCAGCCTGAGTTGCAGGTTTTTAATTAAATACATGTCTAAGGCTGACTGTGAACCTTTTGTGAGACTTCAAAGGGTGGGGACTCTCTTTGTACTATCCTCTGCCATACTCCAGAGCACCAGCATCTCTTGGAGGAAAGCATTTATACATGTCTGGTACCTGAACTTTTTATGTCTAGTGTTGCTTTTTGTGGCTACTGCCCAGAGGGACACCACTTACTTGGCTCTGGTAGCCAAGGAGTCTTGCATTCTTGGATCTCCTGGGAATATAGCTATCAGAGTGATAGTTCTTGGCAGGCTACCACCCCCAAGGCACTACAGAGACAGTAAATTGAAATGCAACCCAGCATTTCCATGAAATAGGCCCACTTTCTAATCCTGGGGCTTTGGCCTTAGGGTCAGCCTTCAGGTTTGGCACACATCTAGAGTCTACAGAGGTGCTCTCAGTAATTCTAGGCCAGAAAATGCCATCTTTGTGCTTTCTGTCTGCCTCATGATGGCTCATTAGCATCTCCTAGAAGGAGCATATACACTTGTCTGGAGCCTTGATTTTTTTAACTACCACTCAGGGAATACCTCCTGATTGCCTGGTTCTCATAGTCAATGGGACTTATACTTGAAGTACCACAGGACTGCACATGTTTGCATTCATTAAAAGCTGCTGCCTAAGGGTCTGGCTTCCAATCAGCCTGAATCCATATGCAGACAGAGTTGCTCCCCTTTGAAACACTGACTGGCTTTGCCACACCCTCAACTACTAAGATCTATTAAAAATAAAGTAGACTACTTGGTCTGAGAGACAACAGCTAGGGCGGGGTTGAACAATAAGATTCATCTCCTACACAAGGCCAGCCCTTTAAGACTAAGAGAGGTGGTATTTTATCTAATACAAAGAAATCAATAGAATCAAGTTATATGAGGAAACATCAGAATATATTCCAAATGAAGGAATAAGATGAAACGATGAAACATTGCGGGGGGGGGGAATATTAATGAAATAGAGATAAGTAATTTCCCTGATAAAGAGTCTAAAGTAATAGTCATAAAGATTCTCACCACATTTAAGAGAAGGATGAATAAACACAGTAAGAACTTCATTGGAGAGATAAAAAAATATATAAGCAAGTACCAAAATGTAGTCACAGAGCTGAAGAATAAGATAACTGAACTGAAAAACATACTAGAGGGTTTCAGTAGCAAACTAGATGAAGCAGAAAAAAGGATCAATGAATACAAAGATATGGAAAAGGGATTCACCCTATATGAATGACAAAATTAAAAATAAATGAAAACAAAGTGATGATAGTGTAAGTGACTTATGGGACGACATCAAATGGACCAACATTCAACTTACAGGAGTCCCAGAGAGAAAAGAGAGAAAGGCGCAGAAAACTTATTTGAAGAAATAGTGGCTGAAAACTTCTCTAACCCTAGAAAGGAAGCAGATATTCAGATCCAGAAAGCCCATAGAGTTCCAAATAAAATGAACCCAAAGAGACCCACAACAACACACATTATAAATTAAATGAACAAAGCTAAAGACAGGAAGAGGATCTTTAAAGCAGCCAAGAGAAAAACAACTAGGTGCATACAAGGGAACATTCATAAGACTATCAGAAGATATTTTAGCAGAAACCATGCCGGCAGAAGGGAACAGTATAATATATTCAAAGTGCTAGGATAAAAAAAAAAATTCCAACCAAGAATACTCTACCTAGCAAAGTTATCCTGAGAACTGAAGGAAAGAAATTTTCCAGGCAAGCAAAAGCTAAAAGATTTTATCACCACTAAACTAGCCTTTCAAGAAATATTAAATTTCTTTAAGCTGATGTGGAGTTATTTCTAGAGAGTGTATTATAAGTCCTGAAGGGTGAATGGGGTAATTGCTGAAATGTCATCAATGTTCTTGTCTCAGGGCTGTCTATCACAATACCATTACGAGAACAGAATCTCATGATCCTTCAAAGGACATTTAGATACAAAATCTGTTGTAACTTCCTGACACTCCTTGGAGCTGCACATACTTCCTGCATGTTTTCACATAACCACCAGAAGATCCTTTGTTTTCTTGTGCTATCCTTTGGTACTTTTTAAAATTTATATCTGATGAAATATCAAATAAAAGCTATGTGGAGTTTGCTGTTGCTGCTGTTTTGTTGGTCATGGCAGCCCTGCACATCTGCTCAGTCCAAGTGTCTGAGAACTTTTTCTTGAGTGCATGGCAACAGCTGAAAAGAAAGGGCACTAATTAGTAACAAGAAAACATATGAAAGTATAAATCTCCCTGGCAAGGGTAAATATATAGTAAAGGTAGTGGATTAATCAGTTATAAAGCTAGTATGGATAAAAGATAAATGTAGCAAAAATAATTATAACTGCAGTTATTAGTTAAGGGATACACAGATGAGGTGATGTAAAATGCAACACCAAAAACATAAATCACGGTGACACAGAATAAAAATGTAGCGCTTTAGAATATGTTCAAACTTAAGTCATCCTCAACTAGAAATAGACTGTTGTAAATATAAGCTCTTACATGTAAGCCTCATGACAAACACAAAGCAAAAATCTATAGTGTGTATTCAAAATATAATGAGAAAGGGATCTAAGCATAACACTAAAGAAAGTCATTTAACCACAAGGGAAGAGACCAAGAGAAGAAAGGAAGAGAGGAAGTAAAAAACAGTTAGAAAAGAAGCAACAAAATGGCAATAAGTATATACCTATGAATTTACATTTAAATGGATGAAATTCTCCAATCAAAAATAGATAGTGGCTGAATGTATAAAAAATACAACACCCATCTATACGCTGCCTCCAAGAGACTCACTTCAGACCTAAGGACACACAGACTGAAGGTGAAGGGGTGGGAAATATGGTACATGCAAATGGAAACTGAAAGAAAGCTGAGGTAGCTATACTCATATCAGTCAAAACAGATTTTAGAATAGAAACTGTAATACAAGACAAAAAAAAGCATTACATAATGATAAAGGAGTCAATCCAATAAGATGATATAACATTTGCAAACATCTCTGCACGCACATGAAAGCACCAAAATATATAAAGAAAATATTAAGAGACAAAGGGGGAAATTAACATCAACGAAACAATAGTATGGGAGTTTGGGGTAGACAAAAATGAATGAAGAGGGTCAAAAGATATAAACTTCCAGTTATAAAATGAATAAGTCGTGGGGGTGTAATATGCAATATGGTGACTATACTGACTCTACTCTACTCTACTCTATACTATACTATACTACATTGCATATTTGAAAGTTCTTAAAAGAGGACACTTAAAAATTTCTCATCCTGAAAACAAACTGAGGGGGGAGGGGGAAGGGGAAAAGGTAAAGCGGGGTGATGGTCTTGGTGGAGATCACTTGTGGGGAAGAGCACTGGGTGTTATATGGAAACTAACCTGACAATAAACTATAAAGTTTAAAAAAAATAAAAAAAAATAAAAAAAATAAAACCATTTTCTATTTTAAAAAAAATAAAATAAAAAAAATAAAAATTTCTCATCACACAAAAAAAATCTGGAACTACCTATTATGACAGATTTTAACTAGACCCATTGTGGTGATTATTTCATAATATACACAAATATTGAATAGTTATGTTGTATATCTGAAACTAATAAAATGTTGTATGTCAGTTATACCTCCAAAAAATCTTAGAGCTCAATAACCAAATAAACAACCAGGGTAAAAATTTACAACAGATATAAACAGATACCTTACCCAAAATAATGGTAAACATGGTAAATAATCGTAAAGATGTGAAACAAAATTTGCCATGTATATACCACTACACACATATTAGAATAGCTAAAATATTAAAACCTGACAACACCAATTGCTGGTGAGGATGTAGCACATAGGAACTCTCACTTATTGGTGGGAAGGTAAAATTGTACAGCCACTTCAAAATATAGATTTATAGTTTCTTGCAAAGCTAAGAACAGTGTTACCATCCTATCTAACACTACTGGATATGCACCCAACTGATTTAAAAACATAGGTCCTCACAAAAAATCTTGCATGCAAATATTTATAGAAGTTTTACTGTTGCTAAAAAGCAGGAGAAATAGAAATGTCCTTCAACAAGTGAATACATAAGCACACTATAATCTGTCTATAAACAATACTATTCAGTAATAAAAAGGAATTAGTTATCAAATTGTGCAAAGATGTGGATGAATCTTAAATGTATATTTTTAAGTGAAAAAAACTAATCTGAAAAAGAAATATGATTCTAATGATATGACAGTATGCAAAACACAAAACTGTACAGACAGTAAATAGATCAACAATTGCCAGAGTTCAGGAGATGGGGATAAATATGCAAAGCATAGGAGAATTTTCAAGGCACTGAAAGTATGCTGGATGACATTTTAATGAAAAATAGAATATTGTTTATGACTGCAGCTGTCAAAATCCATGGAACTTTAAAGCAGAAAGAATGAACTTGAATATATGCAAATGAAAAAAATAGTTTGGAATTCTAGGGATCCCAGGATGGAATGCCAACTGTAACAAAGGAATCTATATTGCATATATTTAAAACATCCTCACTCTGGCGGGTGATATAAAATGCTAACTTGAGTCATTTTGGAAATGAATGGAATCTGTAAGATTAAAGACAAAATAAACTGAACATAGCACCCGATCTAGCATGTAAAATTGTTTCCAGTGAGGACACAGCTTAATTATTCTGAAATTGCTGTGTATGTATAGTAAAATTAAACAATTAAGTAAATAAATGGCTGATGATAAGAGCCAGGCTTCTCACTGTTAGAGTAGGAGTTTAAAAATAAGCAATAGAGAGGAATGGAATAATTTATCAGGATTAGAGCTGGACAATGGATATGAAGTTGGGTTTAGCTTAGTATAGACACAGATGGGTACACTTAGAAATATTTATAGATATGTGTAAATACATGGATGTAAATACATGGGTTAGTATACATGTACGTACTTCTTGTATGTATACAGAGGTCAGCTGAGAAGGTCTAAAACTAATGACAAATCTAGCAATAAACACCCCTAGTGTCCAAATCTTGATTTCTAATATCAATCTCCAATAAAATAAACCAAGTTTCTTATAGAAATTGCTGACTATAGGATGAGAGCACAAATACACAAGATGAGCCTGGAGCAACTTGTAGTGCCAGAAAGTGAGGAAGCATACATACAAATAACATAGGGATACGTGAAAAGGACAAAGGAGCCAAATGAAAGTGTCCAATGACTAAAGCTGGAACAATGTGAAGAATAAAATAAAATATTATGGATTATAATGCAAAGTATAATATGCATATCCATGAACCCCTCCTTGTATAAAGGTCTTAGTCAACTTAGCTGCCATAACAAAATACTGTAAACTGGGTGGCTTGAATGACAGAAACTTATTTCTTACAGTTCTGCTGCTGGGAGGTCCAAGGTCAGCATGACAGCAGAGTCAGGTTCCAGTAAGATTTTGCCCTGGTTTGCAAATGGCCACCTTCTTGCTATGTTCTTACATGGCAGAGAGAGGAATCTCTTGGGGTGTTCTTGTAAAAAAACCAGTGTTATGATGATAGCCCCACCCTCATGACCCATCTAAACCTATACCTCCCAAAGACCTCATCTCTAAATACTACCATATTAGATATCAGGGCCTCAATGTATGAATGGGAGAGCACAATTCAATCCAACAGAATAAATTAGAGACAATTTAAAAAATCTCTCATACAACAGAATTCCAAACAATTTATGAAGATTCTCTGTCTCCTGGGATATTGAGTATATCCTCCCTTTTTAAGTGTGGGCTGCATACAGTGAATTTCTTCCAAAAGTTATAGTGTGGGAAGAGGGAAGTTGTGGAGAAATCTAACAAACACTACCTCAGTACAGTGATCAAGGTTAACACCCAGAGTATGTACCTTTGATACAATGTGATGAAAATGGCTTCACCTCTGTGGTTTTCCTCCCCCAAACTTATAACACTAGTCTAACCACACACACACACTACCCAAATAAGACAAATCCCAGTTGAGGAACATTATACAAAATCCTTGACCAGTACTTCTTAAAACGGTCAAGATCATCAAACACTATGAAAAGTCTATGAAACTGTCGCAGTGAAAAGGAGACTGAAAGGGATTTTGAAATATAAAAAAAGACATTGGGTAAAAACTAAGATGTAAATAAAGGATGGATATTAGTTAATAATTATATATTCATATTGATTCATTAATTGTGGCAAATGTACCACACAAGTGTAAGGTAATAATAACAATAATAATGATAAAAGGAGTAATTGAATATGACATATATGGAACCCTTCTGTATTATCTTCTCAAATTTTCTATGAACTATATTCCAAAAATTAAAAATATTTAAAAATAAAAAGAAAAGAAGACATAAAATCTAAGTATGAAGTTAAGCACAAAAGAAAAACCTGGTCTTTTAAATGTATATTATCGCAAAAGAAAATGTGTATAATCAATGAATCTTCTTGTTTATGGTCTCCTAATCATTCTCTATGACTATTACAATAAAGTCATTCATATTTTTTAAAAACATTAATTAGGCATCAAACATAGAAAGGGACATATATAGTAGGCAAAGAAAAAGCAATAACTGGAAGAAATAAAATTAAAGAGTTGAGATGAGGGAGGTAAAGCTAAAGGGTGAAGTTGGGGTCATATCATGAATGGCTATGAATGATATAAGTGTGTGTACTTAATCTTGCAGGATATGGGGCATTGCTAGGGAATATTTGTAGGGATATTGCATATGACTCACCCAAATCCATTTTACTACCCCCCTCCATTGCATAGCAATAACTAAGTCTGAGGAAATGAATGCCAACTCTGGAAGTGAGTCCTCATCAGCCTACAGCAGTTATGTTGACCTGTCTGCCTTGCCATTTAGATATAGGGATGGAAACACTACACAAATTTGATTCGGTGAAAGAAAGGAAATGTTTGTCAGTGGCTTCAGGATAGGAATTCCCTTACTATCAAGACAGAATTTTTTTTATGATAGATCAGAAAGTTTGGGCCTCAGCCATCTAAAACCACAAAAGGAAGAATTCCAACTGGGAAAAGCTGAACTGAAAAAATTACCATTATCAAGTTGTACATAAACTCCAACCTATTATATATTTCTAGGTCTATGTGCCAATGAAACCCCCATTACTCAATCCAGTGGGAATCACAGTTATTTGAGAGAGAGTATGTGCATGGGGGTGGGGCAGAGGAAGAGAGAAATAAAGAATCTTAAGTAGGTTCCATGCCCAGTGTGGATGCTGATGGGGGGCTTGAAGTCACAACTCTGAGATCATGACCTGAGCCAAAATCAAGAGTCAGACACTTAACCAACTGAGCCACCCAGGCACCCCTATGAATCACATTTCTATTCCTTGGAGCTCAAAGCATCCTACCTAATAAATGTTTTAATAAGATAAAAGTCCTTTTTATAATTGATATAAATCATTCTGTCTGATAATAGAACTACTCTAGTCTATCCAACTTTTTATTATTAATGATTTTTAACAAGACCATAGGTCAAGCATCCCCTTCCAAGTATAATTTTGAATACAACAAGGAGGACTTTGTTAATTAAGACTCTTGCATGGAAGTTAGCACGAGGCTAAATCAAATCTATTTTCCAAAGTAGGTCATAAAAATGATTCCCATGTAATATTAAGATACCTACACCAGTCTACTATACACTCTAGGAAATCAATGAAGAGTGAGGGGAAAGAGATCCTGGAAATCATAGGGAGACGGGTGTATAAATGACAGAAAGAGGAGAAATTTAAGTATTAAAAAAAGGGAACTGAGAGACAGACAAGGGAAACTTGGGTCAAGGCATGGGATAGAAATGCGAAAATAGGAGTCAAGGGAAAACTATGTATGTGCACACACTTGGGAGCCCTCACACCCACACTCTTGGATTTTACCAATCCATCCAATGTGAGTTCCTGTTAAATTCATAAGTAGTTTTTCTTTTTTACAGTTTTGAGGCTTTTATTTTCAGGAGTAGAATTTAGAGATTCATCACTTACATATAACACCCACTGCTCATCCCAACAAGTGCCCTCCTTAATGCCCATCACCCATTTAGCCCATTCCCCACCCAACAACCCTCCAAAAACCCTCAGCTTGTTCTCTGTATTTAAGAGTGTCTTATGGTTTACCCTCGCTTTCTGTTTTTGTCTTATTTTTCCTCCACTTCCCCTATGTTCATCTGTTGTGTTTCTTAAATTCCACATTATGAGTGAAATCATATGATTTCTCTAACTTATTTTGCTCAGCATAATACATTCTAGTTCCATTCATGTTGTTGCAAATGGCAATATTTCATTATTTCTGATCACTGAGTAATATTCCATTGTGTGTGTGTGTGTGTGTGTGTGTGTGTGTGTGTTTGTGTGTGTGTATCACATCTTCTTTATCTATTTGTCAGTCAGTGGAAATTTGGGATCTTTTCATAATTTGGGTATTTTTTTTTATAGCACTGCTATAAACATTGGAGTGCATATGCCCCTTTGAATCAGCATTTTTGTATCCTTTGGATAAATACCTAGTAGTGAAATTGCTGGCTCGTAGTGTAGTTCTATTTTTAATTTTTTGAGGAACATTTATACTGTTTTCCAGATTGGCTGCAAGTTTATTCCCACAAGCAGTGCAAAAGTGATCCCCTTTCTCCATATCCTCATCACCATCTGTTGTTTACTGAGTTGTTAATTTTAGCCATTCTGACAGGTGTGAGGTGGTATCTCCTTGTGGTTTTGATTTGTATTTCCCTGGTGATGAGTGATGTTGAACTTTTTTTCATGTGTCTGTTAGCCATCTGGACATCTTCTTTGGAAAATGGTCTGTTCATGCCTTTTACTCATTTCTTCACTAGATTATTTGTTTTTGGATTATTGAGTTTGACAAGTTCTTTATAGACTTTCGGATACTAATCCTTTATTTGATTTGCCATTTCCAAATGTCTTCTACCACTCCGTTGGTTGCCTTTTAGTTTTGTTAATTGTTTCTTTTGTATGCATAAGCTTTTCATGTTGATGAGGTCCTAATAATTCATTTTTGCTTTGTTTCCCTTGCCTTCAAAGATGTGTCTAGTAAGAAGGTGTTGCGGTCAAGGTCAAAGAGGTTGTTGCCTGTTGTCTCCTCTAGGATTTTCATGGCTTTCTGTCTTACATTTAGGTCTTTCATCCATTTTAGTTTATTTTTGTGTATGGTATAAGAAAGTGTTCCAGGTTCATTCTTTTGTATGTTGCTGTCCAGTTTTCCCAACACCATTTGCTGAAGAAACTGTTTTTTCTCCTATTCGATATTCTTTCCTGCTTTGTCAAAGATTAGTTGGCCATACATTTGTGGGTCCATTTCTGGGTTCTCTATTCTGTTCCATTGATCTATGTGTCTGTTTTTATGCCAGTACCCTACTGTCTTGATGATTACAGCTTTGTAATACAGCTTGAAGCCTAGATGCCTCCACCTTTGGCTTTCTTTTTTAACATCACTTTGGCTATTCAGGGTCTTTTGTGGTTCAATATAAATTTCAGAATTTGTTTGTTCCAGCTCTGTGAAGAACGCTGGTGTTATTTTCATAGGGATTGCATTGAATATGTAGATTTTTTTGGGTAGTATTAACATTTTAACAATATTTATTCTTCCAATCCATGAACATGGAATTGTTTTCCATTTCTTTGTGTCTTCCTCAATTTCTTTCATAAGCCTTCTATAGTTTTCAGCACATAGATTTTCTACCTCTTGCTTAACTTTATTCATAGGTATTTTATGGTTTTTGGTTCATTTGTAAATGGGATCAATTCCTTGATTTCTCTTTCTGCTGCTTCATTATTGGTATATAGCAGTGTCATAGATTTCTGTACATTGATTTTATATCCTACGAGCTTTGCTGAATTCATGTATCAGTCCAAGCAGATTTTTGGTGGAGTCTTTTGGGTTTTCCACGTAGAATATCATGTAGTCTGCAAAGAGTGAAAGTTTGATTTCCTCCTTGCCAATTTGAATGACTTTAATTTCTTTTTTGTTGTTTGATTGCTGAGGCTAGGGCTTCCAACACTATGTTGAGCAACAATGGTGAGTGTGGACATCCCTGTTGTGTTCCTGACCTTTGGGGGAAAGTTTGTTTTTCCTCATTGAAGATGATATTAGCTACGGGTCTTTTGTATATGACCTTTATAATCTTGAGGTTGTTCCTTCTATCCCTACTTTCTTGATTGTTTTTATCAAGAAAGGATGCTGTATTTTGCCAAATGCTTTTTCTGCATTTATTGAAAGGATTATGTGATTCTCATCCTTTCTTTTATTAACGTGATGTATCATATTGATTGATTTGCAGATATTGAACCAGTCTGGCAGCCCAGGAATAAATTCCACTTGATTGTGGTGAATAATTCTTTTAATGTAACATTGGATTCGATTTGCTAGTATCTTGTGGCGAATTTTTGTATCCATGTGCATCAGGGAAATTGGTCTGTAGTTCTTTTTAGTGGGGTCTTTTTCTGGTTTTGGGAATCAGGGTAATGCTGGCCTCATAGAATGGGTTTGGAAGTTTTTCTTTCATTTCTAGTTTTTGAAACAGCTTCAAAAGAATAGGTGCAACTCTTCTTTAAATGTTTGGTACAATTCCTCTGAAAAGCCTCTGGCCCTGGACTCTGTTTGTTGGAAGATTTCTTATTACTAATTCAAGTTCTTTACTGGTAATGGGTATGTTCAAATTTTCTATTTCTTCTTGTTTCAGTTTTAGTAGTGTACATATTTCTAAGAATTTGACCGTTCTTTGTTGGCATATGATTGCTCATAATATTCTATTATTTGTATTTCTTTGGTGTTGGTTGTGATCTCTCCTCTTTCAGTCATGATTTTATTTACTTGGGGCCTTTACTTTTTCTTTTCAATAAATCTGGCTAGGGGGTTATCAATTTTGTTAATTCTTTCAGAGAACCAGCTCCTGGTTTTGTTTATCTGTTCTACTGGTGTTTTTTTTTTTTTTTAATTTCAATATCATTGATTTCTGCTCTAATCTTTATTATTTCCCTTCTTCTGCTAGTTTTGGGTTTTATTTGATATTCTTTTCCAGCTCCTTTAGGTGTAAGGTTAGCTTATGTATTTGAGACCTTTCTTCCTTCTTTAGGAAGGCCTGAATTGCTACACACTTCCCTCTTATGACCACCTTTGCTGCATCCCAGAGGTTTTAGACTGTCATGTTTTCATTTTTATTGGCTTCCATATACTTTTTAATTTCTTCTTTATTTTCTTGGTTAGCCCATTCATTCTTCAGTAGGAATTTCTTAAATCTCCAAGTGTCCATGATCTTTCCAAAATTTTTCTTGTGGTTGATTTGAAGCTTCAATGTTGTGGTCTGAAAATATGCATGGTATGATCTCAGTCTTTTTGTACTTATTGAGAGCTGATTTGTGACCCAGTAATGATCTATTCTGGAGAATGCTCCATGTGCACTCAAGAAGATGAATGTTCTGAATATATCTGTTAAGTCCATCTAGTACAGTGTGTCATTCAAAGCCATTGTCTCCTTGTTGATTTTCAGCTTATATGATCTGTACATTGCTGTAAGTGGAGTGTTGAAGTCTGCTACTATTACGGTATCTGTGAGTTTATGTTTATGATTAATTGATTAGATCTTCTTGGTGGTTAGGCCCCTTAATTATGATATAATACCCTTCTTCATAACTCATTACAGTATCCTTTTTAAAATTTAGTTTGTCTAGTATAAGTATGGCTACCCCAGCTTTCCTTTGATATCCATTAGCATGGTAGATGGTTCTCCATCCTCTTACTTTCAATCTTCAGGTGTCTTTAGGTCTAAAACGAGTCTCTTGTAGGCAGCATATAGATGGGTCTTATTTTCTTACTCATTCTGATCCCTTATGTCTTTTGATTGGAGCATTTAGTCCATTTACATTTAGAGTGATTATTGAAAGATCTTAATTTAGCACCACTGTGCCGCCTGTAAAGTTGGTGTGTTTCTGGTAATGTTCTCTGGTCCTTTCTAGTCTTTGTTGCTTTTGGTCTTTTCTTTGTTTTGTCTAGTTTTATTTTTTTCTCCACTCAGAGTCTCCCTTAAAATTTCTGACAGGGATGGTTTAGTGGTCATGAACTACTTTAGTTTTTGTTTGTCTGGGAAACTCCTTATCTCTCCTTCTATTTTGAGTGACAGTTTTGCTGTATAAAGAAAAATCATAAGTAGTTAAACGAAAAAGTTTTGAGAGCATTGGTAGAGTTAGTAAATGTTATGAATTTCCTATTCAATGGATTGATATTTTTTGTTTCTTTGTTTTGTGTCTTTTTTCTATTTATTTTCTGAAACTCTTTTTCCTATAAATTTTTATTTTAATTCCAGTATAGTTGTTTCAGGTATGCTATGTCGTGATTTAACAATTCTGTACATCACCCTGTGTTCATCACAATTGACTTATTTTTTTATGTTTATTTTTGAGAGAGAGAAAGAGGGAGAGAGTAAGTGGGGAAGGGATAGAGAGAAGGAGAAACACAGAATCCAAACAGGCTCCAGGCTCTGAGCTGTCAGCACAGAGCTTGACATGGGACTCAAACCCACAAGCTGCGAGATCATGACCTGAGCTGAAGTCAGACACTTAACCGACTGAGCCACCCTGGCACCCCACAAGTGACTTCTTAATCCTATCACCTATTTCACCCAGCACCCTACCCACTGTACCTCTGGTAACCATCAATTTCTTCTCTATAGATAAGAGTCTGTTTCTTGGTTTGACCCTCATCTCTTTTTTCCCCATTGTTTGTTTGTATTATTTACTAAATTACACATCTGAGTGAAATCATATGATATTTTACATTCTCTGACTGACTTATTTCACTTAACAGTACAATCTCTAGCTCCATGCCATTCTCTTCTGGCTTACAATGTTTCTGCTGAAAAATTTGCTGATAGCCTTATGGTTTACTTCATACGTAACTGTCTTTTTTTGACTTGCTGTTTAAAAAAATTTTTTTATCACTATTTTTTTGCCACTTTACCCACTATATGTCTTGGTGTGGACCTTAGTTTGATTTTATTGAAGGATCTCTGTGCCCCCTGGATCTGGATATTTATTTCCTTCTCCAGATTAGGGAAGTTTTTAGATATTATTTCTTCAAATAACTTGTCCCCTTTTCTCTCAATCTCTTCTTTTGGGATCCTTATAATGTGAATGTTATTATGCTTCACAGAATTACTCACTCCCTAGTCTATTCTCATTTTGTATATCCTTTTTTCCGTCATTTGATAAGTTTGATTTATTTCCATTATTCTGTCTTCCAGGTCATTAATTTGTTCCTCTGCCTGCTTTACCTTGCTATTTATTCCATTAAGTATATTTTTTAATCTAATTTATTGTGTTCTTCATCTCTGGTTTTTTATGTTTTCCATCTCTTTGTTAAGGGTCCTACCATTGCCATCTACTTTTTTCTTAAGTCCAGTATCTTTATGATCATTACTTTAAATTGTCTATCAGGTATATTTCTTATATTCATGTCATTTAGGTCTCGTGCTGTGGTTTTGTTGTTTTATTTGAGACATGTTCCTTGTGTCCTTATTTTATCTACCTCTTTGTTTCTATGTGTTAAGAAAGACAGCTATGTCTCATGAACTGGAAAGTAGTGACCTTATGAAGAAGAGGTCCTGTAATGCCCTGTGGTAGTGTCCCTGTTCACCAGAACTGGTGCTTCAGGGATGTCTCCCATGTGTGATGCATGTGCCCTGGTTTTGTGGCTGAGCTACTTTTTCCTTCAAAATCCATTTGTCTGCAATGGCTCTCTTTTCCTGTTGTGGGAAGTGTTTGGTCCCTGCGGTATTAGTGGGCCAGTCTGGGAATGCCTGGGCCTTGAATTGAATCAGACCAGGCATTTGCCAGAGATGGAGTAGCAACAAACTGCAGGGTAATTTCCCTGTGTTGTCTCCTGAGAAACTTCCATTGGTGTGTGTGGCCTGCAGTCAGACCAGTTGTCTGCCTCCAGCCCATTGCCAGGGTCTTTGTCTGACAGGTGTGTTTGGTTCTTTCCCTCTCTATGATAGTGCAGTGGTGCTGGCCACTGTAGGGGCTACTATCACACTGCCAGGCCTGAAGCACTGTGCTGTATGGGCTCTGACCAAAGGTGTATTGGAGAGTGTAGATTTCCCAAAGCACAGGATGCAGGGGTGGTGCAGGGGGCAGCTGTGCTAGAAAGCTTTGGGGCTAAGGGAGGGGCCTGCAGCACCAGGACTGAGGGGCCATCTGAATGGGGTGGATCCTTAGAAGCACAGTACAGGGGTTTGGCATGACAATGCAAGCAAGCTTTGCACATCCCAGGTCTTTTCAGGAGGGGTCTTGTAGCACCAGGACTGGAGCAGCCAGATTCTGCAGAAATACAGTAAAGGGAGGGGCTGTGGTACAAGAGAGGGGGTGGGGTGGTAGGTGGCATTGTTAGTAAGATGCGTGCACTGTGGTTCCTCTATAGGAGGGATCATGCCACAAGAGGCTGAGGTGGGCCATCCAGAAGGGTGGATTAGGAAGCACAGCATGTGGGGGCAGAGCAGCAGTGCTAGCAAGTTAGGTAAACAGTCCCTCAGGTGCTGGGTATATGCTGTGAGGTTGGGGAGGGAAATGGTGTTTGCCAGTTCTTTTGTTCTTCAAAGAGTTTCCCAGCGATTTCTATCCCTCTGGGACAGACTTGAGGTGAGTAAATAACTTTCCCTCCCAGGATGCCCCTGGCATATTTCAAACTGCTGCTTATGTGCTGTATCTCCATGGGTTGTTTGTTGTACTGTCTCTTTATAAGTGGGGACTCATTTTCCTCTCACCCACTGGCTCTCCCAGAGCTGAGCCCATTGATTTTTATAAATTCCACGTTTTAAATCATACTGGTTATAAGAACTTATGAAATCAAGCCTCTCTGGTTTTCAAAGCCAAATGTTATGGGGATTTGTCTTCCCCTTGTGGGGTCTTTGGTGTGGGGGTCTGTTTCTCCCCCTTTTCCATACTCATGGTGTCCTTCCCACCTGCAGACAGTCCTGCCAGTCCATTTAGGTCCCAATAGTGTCTCTGTCTTTCATACACTTTTTGATTGGCTTCTTCTCTACATTTAGTTTGGAGTTTATTCTAGCAGTCTTCAGATCATTTTCTGAGTATTCTCTAGTTACATCCATGGGACAAGGTGAGCCTAGGCTCCTCCAACTCTGCCATCTTCCCTGGAGGTTGATGGATGTTTTTTGATAAATTAATTTAAACTATTGTACCGTTTACTTCAACCCATATTATAAATCTCATAGGGAACCCTATACACGTTATCTTTGTCCTCAGTGTTCTGGGACAACATACTCCCTAAATGTGGAGATGAATTGATGAAATTCCCCTAGAGGCCAGAAGTCAGTGTACCCTTTTTCCAGAGAGTTATGCCACAGATCCTCCCAGGATCCACTTGATACATGTTGGGATCAACACCCATCACTGAGTAAACATTAGTCACTTATGTTAAAAAATGACACCAGTGTCATTGGACCTCATTCTTTGGGGATATAGAAGGAAAGGGAGAAGAATAACAGAACATAACATAATCATTCCATTTACAAACTTGCTGGGATTTAGAATGAGTGTAGAATAATCTGTTTACCACCACAATTAAGCATATGTCCTAAAATCTCAGAATGCTTACGATGAAATGTTAATATGGGCTGCGTCTTTCTCAGCCTCTATATGAAAGACTTCAGAGGCTTTGTTTTATTGTAAATATCCAATTGTATAAAAAATAAAAATAACAGCAAAAATAACAGCAAAACATCCTCTGCCATTGGAAGCGGTGACAAAACTAAATCATTTCTTAATAGGTTATTGGGTTTCTAATTAATGTGAAACTTAATAGGCACCATTTCCTCCTTGAGTCAATAAGCATCATGATAAAAGGACACAAAATAGGCTCAGTGCATGTTTTTTGTTAGCATACATGACAAGCATAAAGGACATACATATCTCAGCTTATTTCAGGCAACAGGAAAAAATGATGGGTGTGTACGTTCATAAAGAAAGGTTCTATTTACACTTCTATATCAAAGGGACATTATTTGTTTCAAATAGCTTCTTTAGGGCTTGAAACCATTTCCTTTATGAATAAATAATAGCCTTCCATTTCATGAGGCAAGACCTAATTTAAGCCCTCACTTTCTTTGGATGGAATCTGTAACCATGTGAATTGGTTCAGGGTACGGAGAACAAAGTATGAGTCAGACAAGCAATCCAAATTGAGATTTTGTCAAATATTCACTCTGTGAATTTGAACATATTATATCACCTCTCTGAACCTCAGTCACTTCGTCTCGACAGACCTGTGTGAGGACTAAATAGGTACTGTAGTGTCACACTCAGTATGCATAATTGATGTTCAATAAGTGACAGCTGTAACCAAGATAATACAATATGAGACATCCCATCACAATGGCAGGCATGGAATGAGCTCATTTCTCACAGAGTACCAAGCATAATCCATGAGTGTCAGTTTCTTACCTTTTTCTGGAAGCTGTCTAAACCTCCCATGTATCCAGTTCTCATTACAAAAGTATAAATGGTACTTTAATTTAAAAGTTTCTATGTCACTGATTCTCTTGCAGGAGTGGCCCAATTTGGTCTCCATTCCAGGAAGACACAGATCTTTGCTTTTCAAATCCCAAGTAAATTCTTTAAAGTTGTCCATTAAAAGTAATTTATTACCCACCAGTCTATAAGCACAAAAGCCCTCTGTCATAGATACTTTAATTTTATTTTTCCTCATTGAATTTGTTGAGGGCAAGAGAAGAATCTCATGCAGTGGTTGTTCTTGAAGGCTTCCTACACCAGTCCAGTCCTATCAGGAAGAAGATGGCTCATCTATTGGGTTATTTGGAGAAAGGTTAGTAAAGGAACTATTTACAAAGGTATAGTCATGGTACAAGTAAATCACAAAGAATAGTAAGGTACCCTGTGGGCAGTAATAACAGTCAGGTGAGCCTCACAGGGCAAATGGAGTAAATGGTTCTTGAATCCAAGAGGGCTTATGGTGAAGGCTGCTTGCTCTGTATGAAGTGGAGGGAGACAGGAGAATGAATACCTCAACCTCATTTACCTGATATCCTATGATATCCTGGTGTCTCCCATTGATTGAATTAACCCAAGTGGAAGCCAGAGAGAAGGAAGCTCATTCCAAGTGAGGCATAAAGAAACCTGACTGTATTGGAATGTTTTGGTATATAAGAAATTAACATACCATCAAAAACTTAATACACACTGTTATCTCATACTTTCTGTAGGTCATAGGCCTAGGCATAGGCTAGCTAAGTCCTCTGGTTCAGAGTTTCATCACACTGCCATCAAGTTGTCAGTGAAGGCTAGGCTTTCATCAAAGGTTCAAATGGGGAAATATTTACTTTCTTCAGCTTGTTGGGTAAATTACTTTCCTATAGTTGTAAAATTTAAATTCCTGGGTTTTTCCTGGGTGTTGACCAATGTCCAGTCTCAGCTAATAGAGTTCTCTGCTATATGGTCTTTCACAGGCCCTATATTGCCTACCACATGGCAATTTATGGCTCCAAAGCCAGCAATGGGGAGTTTCTAGCCTCATTTTGCTAAGGTGGAGTCCTATACAACATAACACACTCATGGAAAGAAGCATCCATAACTTTTGCCATACTCTTTTGGCTAGAAGCAAGTCACAGGTTAAACCTACATTCAAGGGGAGAAAATTACACAATGGACACAGGAATTTGGAATTATTTTGGATCACTTAAAGTTCTGTTCTACCAAGTGAAGAAGACTAGAAAAGGATGGATAATGGATCCTGAAGGGCCAACACAAAATGTCTAGCACCCTAAAGCCTGACTCTTCCAAATGTTGAGTCATATAGATGAGATCTATTCCATGTGCTCTTGAAGCTCATGTGGTCTCAGCTACTAACTTTCAAACTGAAAAGGCTGAGCGGTAGAGGGTCTCCGGTTTATCCAGGATCAGAGAGAGCCAAAACCTATTCCCCATGTACTCACAACCTTGCCATGTTTCACGGTGATTTCCTGTTAGAGCTCAAATTAGAAACCAGGGACATGGACTTATAGCTCATGGATGTTTCCCATACCCCACTTCATGATCAAGAAGTTAGATGGAAGGGGGAGCTCTGGTTCAAAATTAGGTGTCATTTGGGGTGCCTGGGTGGCTCAGTCGGTTAAGCGTCCGACTTCAGCTCAGGTTATGATCTCATGGTTCATGAGTTTGAGCCCGGCGTCAGGCTCTGTGCTGACAGCTCAGAGCCTGGAGCCTGCTTTGGATTCTGTGTCTCCTCTCTCTGCCCCTCCCCTGCTCACACTCTGTCTCTCTTTCTCTCTCAAAAATAAATAAATTTATTTTTTTTAAATTGGGTGTCATTTCTGTTTGGAAAACACTATTCCAGAGGCTACAATTTTTATGTACTATTATGTCTTTTTTTTATTTCTGCTAATAAGCTCTTAAATCCCACCATTTCAACTCCCTGACTGTAGCCAACTCATTCTTCCCAAAAACACACACAAGAGAATTTCCCCCTCGTCTCAAGCCAGCCAAGGAATTCTTTGATCCGTGTTCTTATACTTCTCTCCACCTTCCCCCACTCACACAGTTACAAACTGTCTTGCCAACATCCTTTGGTATTTATTGGGAAATTTTGGCTACAAAATGATCAGGATCAAGAGAGTTTTCACAAAACCTGTAATAACTGACTTGCTTTACCGGGATATAGTGTTTTGTGGTGGGTTTTTTTTTTTTTTTTTTGACGAGTAGAAGGAAAAGAAAAGGAGACACTTTGCATTCCATATACTCTTACCTTTCCATATGTTTCCACCAAATTTTCCTGGCTCTGTTTCCTGTAGGGAAAGCTGCACAGAAATGAAGAAACAGTCATAAATGATGTGGGCTCCTGGAGATACAAATGGCCTCAGGCTACATAAAAATGAATCACCAAATTGGCAGCTCCTTCCTCATTGCTATTCCAACATCCCTTCTGGACAAGTTTTCAAATAAAGTACAGGGAGAGAAAAAGACATACACTGCATGCATATGCTCCCACAGGGAACATATGATAGCTTACGAAAAGAAGTTAGACAGGTGAGGGGTTTGAGATCAACTTGTCATTAGCTTCTAAATTTTCTTTCTATTTCATCTTCCTTCACACTCTTTTCTAATAAAGATTTTTAAGTTTTTGGCACATAAGGAATGAAGGGGAGAAAGCAGCCTCATCATATACCACAAAGAATAGAAGTTCTTCATAATCTAGTTTTCAGTGGTCACAAACTTTTTTCTAAAGATACAGTGTGCTTAGGCTCTCATTTCATAATTATAAAAATAGTATTGCAACAGAACATACATGATCTCTCTTTTTTAATATTTATTTATTCTTGCAAGAGACACTGAGACAGAGAGTGTGTGGGGGAGGGATAGAGAGAGAGAGGAAGGCACAGAATCTAAGCAGGCTCCAGGTTCTGAGCTGTCAGCACAGAGCCCAATGCGGTGCTCGAACTCATGACCCGTGAGGTCATGACCTGAGCCGAAGTTGGATGCCTAACTGACTGAGCCACCCAGGCGCCCCGCATGATCTCTTTTACAATGTTCTAGTGAAATGGTCACTCAGTATTTGTACCTATCCCTAGAAACAAATACAGGGACTCAACCTTGAAAAATTATCATTAAATTAATAAGCAACAGGTTATTTCTTAATTAAAAACAAATATTTCTTTCATATCTAGTACTTACAGACACTTTTCAAATATAAAAATAACAAACATAAAGTTTCCTATCTGTGATGGTTAATTTTATGTATCAACTTGACTAGTCTATGGTGCCCAATTTTCATATCAAATATCAGTACAGATCCTGATAAAAAGGTATTTTTTAGATGCAATTAGCATTAACATGGATAAATTTTGAGTAAAGCAGATTATCCTTTATAATGTGGATGGGTCTTAAAGGCCTTAAGAGCAAAGACAGACTTCCTGAAGTTCCCCTCAAGACTGTAACATTGAAGCCCTTCATGATTTTCCAGATTCCTTCCTGTGTAATTTAGACTAAAGACTGAAACATCAACTTTACCTAATTCTCAAGCCCATAGGCCTGCTCTATAGATTTTAGATTTCACATTTCCCACAACTCATGAGCCAATTCCTTAAAATAGAGAAAGAGACAGAGAGAGACAGAGGGAGAAAGAAGCAAAAGGAGACTTGGTAGATGATAGATGATGATAGATGATAGATAGATAGATAGATAGATAAATATAGAGATAGACACATATATTCTCTGTTGGTTCTGTTTCTTTGGAGAATCTTGACTACTCCACATTTTGGAACTGGGAGTGGTTCTGGAAGAACAGAATCTTAAGGCTGAATTGTCTTGGTTTGTTCTAGGGCTCCTAGAGTTGGTTCTCTAATTTGATTAGATTTAAAGAAATCAATGAATTTCTTTCCAGTAATAAAGAGAGAACTAATAGTCTATGGTGTAATGTGGCAATAAAAATGCACAAAATAGAGTAATGTCACCAAAATGACTACATAGGTCATTTTTAACTTTATTCCTCCTCACAAGAAGAACAAGGATCAAAGGGAACAAATAACAAAAGAGAAGAAGCTAAGTGTTGACCACATTGCCTATCCCCAGGCCAGTGCAGCACCAATGGATATAATTTCTTTGAGTCTCTGATTTCCCCAGTGGGAAAAGAGAACCCAAGGCGGGTAACAAGCCTCCCCCAGCAATGTGATGGCCTTATGAGAGCCCCTCCTCTGATCTTGCACCACAGGTACTACAGGGGAATCTATAGGACCCAGACACTGAAAATCTTTCTGTAACAGAAAAATGGGGATGGATTTGTGATAACCAGCACACAGATCCTGAAAGACTGACTTTATACCCACAGTACCAAAGTGTTATCTCAACCTGTGTCTTTCATTCTACAGAATAAAGTAATGGGAACACTCTGACCTGTGAACTCAATGGGGTACAGATCTGCATGATTTGAACCCCCAAGACGTTATGCTGGCCCTAGACCCCAGTATGTCCATGCCCAGGCAAGATGCTGAGTCACAGATCCATTCACTATGCCTTCCAACTCCATCTGACCAGAAGGGTTCGCAATAACTCCTGGAAGCAATGTGGCCCAGTGGCTTGAGCCAAGAGGTTGGAAGGCAGAGCTGATTGTCTCCAGAGTAAAATCAGTACAGGGTGTGGAGGATTTCCATGCTATGTAGAGGCAGAATGATTAATTTACAGACAAAGCTAAGAGCATTTCCCAGCCCCTCCAAACTGGAAAGCCTATTTGGAAAATTGAAATTAGCCTTGAGTGGTCACTCCTTCTCAGGCAAGGGAGCTGAGATATAGCTATACCTGCTGTGGAGAGTGTCTTCTAGCCCCATCTAACTACAAGAGCTGGTAAAAATACCTGAAAGCTGTGTAGACCAGCAGTATTTGAGCACAGCAAAAAGCAGGCATAGCAGATAGTTTTCATAGCAAAGCCAATGACTCTGGTTAGCCAGGTAGGTTGGAGTGTGGGTTAGTTTGAGTTAAGATGACAAAGGGCTTTACTGGTCTTAGAGCTGTTTTTCCCACTGTCTGGGCAGGGGATCTATTTTGTAATTCCTACTCATTGCTGAATACAATCTTCAGCTTGTGTGACCAAAGAACCTAACCAGAGCACACAGAAAGCTGTGTAGCCCATTTAACAGTCCTATGTACAATGGCAATTGAACAAAGATCATAGCCATGGCTTTGCCCATCTATAGAGCAAAACTGGTGGCCTACTTGGCCAAAGAGTTTAGTGCACACTCAGACTTTATTTGGGCCCCCAAATAATGAGCTTCCCAGACCCTGGGCTTTGGCCTGCCACCCAGTCAGGGCAGGGAAGCTAATTAATAGCCCCATCTATCACTAAAAATAATGCCCAGTCCAGAACACCTAGGAAGCCTAACCAGAGAGAATTTAGGCAACCATCGAGTCCATCCTACAGTTCTCACCTGGGTAGAGAATAAAGCCAGCAGTCTGATCCAACTGTTCTCATCCAGTAGCACACTCCCATCACCATCCTAAGAGCTCAAGTTGCCTTACCCCAAAATAGACCATAATAACAGGCCTCACCTGTCTAAGGAAATTGTCATCAAACACACCCATAAACCCAAACTGGGCTGACTGGTCAAGAACTCTTTCTTCCAAAGAAACCTGAAAAGTCTGGAAAAGGACCTATTATTCAAATGCACTGATACCAACATAAGGAATTAAAGTCACAAAAACCAGGTCAATATAACACTACCAAATGAAACTAATAAAGTTCAACTAACTGATGCTAAAGAAATGGAGCTCTGTGAACTGTCAGACAAAGAATTCAGAATAATTCTCAAGGAAATTAGGAAACTCTGAGGAATCAAGAAGACAACTAAACAAAATTAAAAAAAAAAAAACAATGCTTGAACAAGAACAGAAATTTGACAAGGAAATAGAAAAAATCAAATAAAGCCAAACAGAAACCCTAGAGTTGAAGAATGTAATAACTGAACCAAAGAATTCAATAGAGAGTTTCAAAAATAGATTTGACCATGCAGAAGAATCAGTGACCTGAAGGAGTTACTCAGTCAAAAACATAAAAAGAAAAAAGAATGAAAAGAGCAATGAAAGCCTACGGGAATTATGAGACATAATAAAAAGAAGTATACATATGGAAATTCCATAATGAGGAGAAAGAGAAGGGAACAAAAGGTACATTTAAAGCAATAACAGCTGCAAACTTCCTGAAAGCAGGGAGAGAAATGAATATGAAGATCCAGGAGACAGAAAAGACTTCAAATAGATTTAACTGAATAGGGCTACACCAAAACACAATATAACTAAATTATGAAAAGTCAAAGACAAAGCGTTTTAAGAGAACTAAAAGAGAGAAATAACATACAATAGAAATCTCATTAGATGATCAGCATATTTCTTAACAGAAACTTTTTTCAGACAAAGAATGAATGGGAAAACATATTCAAAGTATTGAAAGAAAAGAACTGTCAACCAAGAATTCTATATACAGTGAAGATGTCTTTTGAAAATGAAAGAGAAATAAATTTTCCTGAGCAAACAAAAGCTAAAGGAATTCATTACCACTAGACATTCCTTACAGGAAATGTTAAAAAAAGTTCTTAGAGTGAAAATTAAAGGACATTAATTAACATAATGAAAACATAAAAAGGTAACATAAATCTCAGTGGTAATAGTAAATATATAGTCATATTTAGATTCTGCAATATGGTAATAGTAGTGGATAACTCACTTAAATTTATTGTAAAAGTTAAAAAAGTAACAAAAATAACAATAAATACAACAATCTGTTACTAGTTACATAAGATTTAAAAAATGTAAATTGTAAGAGTAATTATCTAAATGTGAGGAGGTAAAGAAATAAAAGTATAAAGAATGTGAATTCTATTGAAGTTGTTTTTTTATCAGTTTAAAATAAGGTATTATAAGTTTAAAATGTTTAATGTAAGCCTCATGGTAACCACAAGGGAAAATCTTGCAGTAATTACACAAACAACATGATTTAAAAAGTTAAAACATACATACAATTAACAAAATGGAAATCGCAATTCCTTATCTATCGATAGTTGCTTTAAACATAAAAGAATTAAATTCTTCAATCAAAAGACATAGAATGGCTGAATGAATAAATACAAAACAAGGTCCAACAAATTATGAGTATTTTTTAAAATTTTTATTTAAATTCTAGTTAGTTAACATATAGTGCAATACTGGTTTCAGAAGTAGAATTCAGTAATTCATCACTTACATACAACACCCAGTGCTCATCATAACAAGTACCCTCCTTAATATGCATCACCCATCTAACCCATTTCCTACCTCCCTCCCTCCACCAACCTTCAGTCTGTTCTCTATCTAAAAAGACATTTTAAGTAAATGGTAAACTCCTCCCCCCAAAAAGTAAGTGTAGCTATACTTATAGCAGAAAAAAATGAGACTTTAAAATAAAATGGTAAAGGACACAGGTCATTATATATGATAAAAGGGTCAAACCATCAAGAAGTTATAACAGTTGTGAACATTTATGTGCCAAGCATTGAACACTTAACTATATAAAGCAAAAACACATGGAACTAAAAGGAGAAATAAACAATAATACAATAGCAGTTGAGGATTTAATACACATCTCTCAACAATGGATAAATTCTCCAGAAAATCAATCAGAAAGCAGCAAATTTGAACAACACTATGTAGGCTCAAATGGACCTAACAAACATATGCAGAACATTCTATCCAACAACAGCAAAATACACATTCTCAAGCATATATGGAACATTTCTTAGCATAGGCCATATGTTATGTCACAAAACAAGTCAAAACAATATTCAAAATTAAATTATACCAAGTATTATCTCTGACCACAATAGTATAAAACTAGAAATCAGTAACAAGAGGAAAATTGGAAATTCACATAGAACTTAAGTAACACTCTTCTGAAAACAAATTGATCACAGAGAAATTTAAAGGGAAAATTAAAAAGCTTTTTGAGATAAATTAAAATGGAAACACAACATATGAGAAATATAGGATGCAGTAAAAGCAGTCAACAGCTACATTAAGAAGCAATAAAGATCACAAATAAACAAGCTAATTCTAAACTTTAAGGAACTGGAGAATGAAGAATGAACTTAGTCCAAAATTAGTACAAGAAAAGAAATAATAAAGATTAGACCATAAATAAAATAAAATAAATAATTAAATTAAATTAGTTGAGAACAGAAAACCAGTAGAAAACTATTAACCAAGCTAAGAGTTGGTTCTTTGAAAATGTAAAAAAAAAAAATTGACAAAGTTTTAGCTAGACTAACCAAGGAAAAAAGAGAGAAGACCCAAATCAAAAATATAAGTGAAAACTGAGACATTATAACTGATAATGCAGAAATAAAAAGGATCATAGAGAGCATCTATGAATAACTATACACCAACAAATTAGACTACCTTGAAAAAATTATTAGCAACATACAACTTACCGAGACTAATTAAGGAAGAAAAAGAAAATCTAAACAGATCAGTTACTGTAAGGAGATTGACTCTGTAATGAAAAATCTCCCAATGAAGAAAACCCTGGAACCATATGGCTTCACTGGTGAATTTTACCAAATATTTAAAGAATTAATCATTCTCAAACTCTCCTAAAAAGTCAAAGAGGAAAGAATACTACCAAACTCATTTTAGGAGGTCAGATTTACCTGATAAAATAAGAAAAGTAAACTACTAGAAAAGAAAACTACAGGCCAATATCCTGATAAACATACATGCAAAAATTCTTGATAAAATACTAGCAAGCCAATTTCAGCAGCTCATTAAAAGGACCATTCACCATGATCAAGTAGAATTCGCTCCTGGGATGCAAGGATGGTTCATCATATATAAATAAATCATTGTGCTTTATCACACTAATAGAATGGAAAGAATTATAGAATCCTCTTAATAAATGGAGAAAAGTATTTCACAAAATTCAACATCTATTCATGATAAAAAGTTTGAACAAATTAGTTATAGAAGGAACATATCATATTATAATAAACCCATATATGACAAATACATAGCCAACATCATACTCAGTGGTGAAAGAATGAAAACTTCTCTTCTAAGGTCAGGAACAACACAAGCTTGCCCACTCTCACCACTCCTTTTAAACATAGACAATAGAACTACTATATGATCCAGCAGTTCCCCTTCTGAGTATTTATCCAAAAGAAAGCAAAACATTAATCAAAAAGAAATGTGCACCTACATAACATTACAGTGTATATCTATATAGATATAGATAGATAGATATAGGTATGTTGTATATATATGTATATATATATACATATATACACACACACACACGATGGAATATTATTCAGTCATTTTTTTTAAAAAAGGAAATCCTACTATTTGTGACAACATGAATGGACCCTCAAGGTATTATGCTAAGTGAAATAAGCCAGACAGAGAAAGACAAATACTGTACCATCTCACTTAATTATGGAATCTTGAAGAAGAAAAACAACACTTAAAAAGAGGATCAGACTTGTGATTACCCTAGGAGGGAGTAAGGAAACGGGGAATTGTATGATCAAAAGTACAAACTTTCAGTTATAAATAAGTACTATGAATGTAATGTGAAACACGATGACTACAGTGAGCACTACTGTGTAATATATAAGAAAGTTGTTAAGACAGTGAGTCCCAAATGTTCTCATCATGGGAGAAATGGTTTTCTTTATTATTTTCTTCTTTATTTTATTTCTATTGTATGTATATGAGAAGTCAAATGTTATTTGAATCTTCTGTGGTAATTATTTCACAATATATAAAATCAAACCATCATTCTATGTGCCTTAAACTTATAAAGTAACTGGGAGGTAAAAGATTTTTGGTAAAAAAAATTCTGTGCAGAAATAATAGATCATTACTTATTTTATACTGAGTATGGACCATGAATATTAAAAGCACATGACAAGATTTCATTCTTTTTTTATGGCTGAGTAATATTCTATTATACACACATACACACACACACACATTTGTGCCCTTTCTATTGTTGATAATACTGCTATAAACACTGGGATGCATGTGTCCCTTCAACTCAGTATTTTTGTATCCTTTGGGTAAGTACTTAGTAGTGCAATTACAATGATATGAGTGAGCTAGAGAGGGTTATGCTAAGCAAAATAGTCTGTCAGAGAAAGACAAATACAATACTATTTCACTTATTTGTGGAATTTAAGAAACAAAACAAATGAACATAGAGGAGAAAACAAGAGAGGCAAACCAAGAAACAGACTCTTAAATATAGAGAAACTGACGGTTTCCAGAAGGGCATCGGGTTGAGGGGATGAGTTAAATAGGTGATGGAAATTAAGTGGTGCACTTGTTGTGATGAGACCAGGTGTTATATGTCACTTAATTCTATACCAGAAACAAATACTACATTTATTTGTATTGAAATTTAAATACTACATTGTATTGTTTGTAATGAAATTTAAATACAAATTTGGAGGAAAAAAAAGCATGGGGAAAGAGCTTTAAGCTTACCTCATTAAAACTACACTATGTTTAAATAAACTTCTTTCAAGTTACGTCTTCATTAAAATCTACATGTTGGTTAAAAAAATTAGGTCATAAAAAAGGAAACAAACTTTAGGAAAATGAACAAAATACTCTTGGACAACCCTAATCAAATACTTTTGAGAGGCAAGAAATTGAGTAACCATGCATTTGATAACTTAGAAAAAATTTGTCAAACTATCAAGTAGTGAGATTGATTAACTGCCGTTAACTGTACTAGGTATAGTAGGAAATGAACAGTAATAAGTTAAAGGATTCAAATTCCAGCTGAAGCAACACATAAAAGACCTGAAAGCTTCTATATATGCTCTGAAAGAAATTCATCTCCTGCAGCTGCAGAAATGGCATTGCTGAAAACCAAACCAAGTGCTTCCTCCTGCAAGTGGCTAAATTATAACACAAATTAAATTTCCAACTCCCTGGATATATTCTCTTAAAATGCAAACATTGGGAAAGAACAGAATCCTAAGAATTGGAATGAGGACATGTGGGAAGACTGATGTAGGTGGATACACAGAGTCTCTAAATTCAAATGTGTCTACTTTGCCAGTAAGAGCAGCCTCTCTATCCCTGTCTGAAGAGATTAAGCCTGGTTTGCCTGAGGAAACTGTAATGTCTCCCTTGAGATAGTTGGCCTACAAGACAGTGATGGTTCTCCTCATAAACCACTCACTCCCACTCGTTGGTTCTACGTCTAAGACTAGACTTAAGTCACAACAGGCTCCAAAAGGTGTGGTCAGTGAAGAGAGAACACCACACTCCAAAAGAAGTACATAATGTTTCCAATTTATACCAGAATAAATAGGGGGTATATGTGGGAATGACTATTAAGAGCATGGGTAAATGCAGTCTCAATAGTTAATTTTTGCTTTTGTTTCCTTTACCTTAGAATACATATCTAGAAAAATGTTTCTATGACTGATATAAAAGAGATTACTGCCTATGTTTTCTGCTAGGATTTTTATGGCTTCATATCTCACATTTAGATCTTTAATCCATTTTGAGTTTATTTTTCTGTATGGTGTTAGAAAGTGGTCCAATTTCAGTCTTTTGAATGAAGCTGTCCAGTTTCCTAATACCATTTATTGAAAAGACTCTCTTTTGCCACTGTATATTCTTGCCTCCTTTATCATAGATCGACCGACCATATAAGCATGGGTTTATTTCTGGACTGTCTATTCAATGTCATTGATCTATGTGGCTATTTTGTGCCAGTCCCATACTGTTTTGATTACTACTTGTTTGTTAGCATATCATGAAATCTGGGATTGTGATGCCTCCAGTTTGTTCTTATTTTTCAAGATTGCTTTGGCTATTCAAGGTATTTTGTGGTTCCATACAAATTTTAGTATTAAAAAGATTTTTCCCAGTAAAAGAAACCATCAGTAAAACAAAAAGTCAAACTATTGAATGAGAGAAGATATTTCCAAATTATATATCCAATAAGAGGTTAATAACCAAAATATATAAAAAGCCAAACAACTCAACACACACACACACACACACACACACACACACACACAATTAAAAATGGACAGAGGACCTGAATAGACATTTTCCAAAGACATACAAATGGCCAATAGACATATGAAAAGATATTCAACATTACTAATCATCAGGGAAATGCAAATTAAAACCACAATGAGACATGACCTTACACCTATCAGAATGGCTAAAATAAAAAAGACAAGTAATAAAAAGTATTGGTGAGGATGTGAGGGGAAAGTAATTCTCATGCACTATTGGTGGAAAGGTAAATTGGTATAGCCATTGTGGGAAAAAGTATGGAGGTTCCTCAAAAAATTAAAAATAGAAATACCATATGATTGATTGATTCTAATAATGGACATTTTCCCAAAGAAAATAAAAGCCCTAATTCAAAGAAAAAATGTTTTCCTATGTTTTTTGTAGAATTTATAATAGCCAGGATATGAAAGTAGCCTAAGTATCTTTTGATAGATGAATAGGTTAAAAAAAAAGTTTGTGTGTGTGTGTGTGTGTGTGTGTGTGTGTGTGTAATATTACATAGCTGTAGAAAGGGATGAGATCTTGCCATTTGCAGTATCGATGACCCTAGAGGGTATTATGCTAACTGAAATAAGTTATACAAAGACAGACAAATACCATATGAAATACAAATACTCACATATAAAATCTAAAAAACAAATAAACAAACAAAAAGCAGATTCAGACCCCTAAAAATACAAGAACAAACTGATAGTTTCCAGAGGAAATAAGGTGGTAAGACAGGCAAAATGGGTAAAGGGGAATGAGAGGTACAGGTTTGGAATTTGGGAATAAATAAGAAACAGGAATAAAGGAACAGCATAGTCAATGATATTAAATAGTATTTTAAGGTGTGACAGATGGTAGTTCTACTTGTGGTGAGCATAACATAAAGTACAGAGATGTTGAATCACTATGTTGCACACTTGAAACTAACGTAACATTGTGTGTCAATTATACTCCAAAAAAAACTTACAAAAAAGGAGTGTGGGGAAATGGTAGAAGGAACATGAAGTTAGATCAGGACAAATTTGCATATATGAGCCCACTAAACAGAGATTCTGGATTAAGGCTGCGGTTTGGGAGGTTAGAATATATCCAGTAATTTGGTTGGTTGTCAAAAACATAGACCAAAAGGTAGCCTATACTAAATGAAGTTGAAGTGGTGAGTTGCCTTGGTATACAGTCAAAGAAAGGATTCAAAGTCTTGGATATCTTAAAGGTAGAATGGATTTATCATTTAAGATTCTCACTCACCCCAAGGTGGTCCAGAGGACACACCTTTCACCATGACTGTACGAAATAAATTTGTGAGGGGAGTCCTAGAATCTTTTAAGGGTTCTGGTGGTTGCTCTTGTCCATAGGCTAGAAAGTACAGTGAGAATTACTGCTAATTGAATCGAGAAACCTAGACATAATGGAAATAACTGGATCCCAAGGTGGCAGGGGCCAAGTGATAGCACTTAAAGGAAAGATGGGCATGGTTACTGTAATGCACAGCAGAGTCAAAACAGTATTCATAATAGTCTGACTCATAGAGACAGATGAACATAGTGTCCTTAGAAGTAAAAATATGGCACTCTAGTAATTCTTACTTGAACCATATAAGTGAAAGAGTTCCAGGTCAAGCAAACTGAAGTCTAACTTGAATTACAAAAGCAGAGTCACCATACCTTAGTCTATCCCCAGAAATGTGTCAATTTCCCCCGATCCAGAACACCTTGAATAAAGGGAGGCTGGGTCCCCTTGAGGAAGGTTTCTCGGACTCTGCCAGATATGTATACTATTAATCTTTCTTTCAGCCTTTTTCCAGGGTGACTGCATTAAGGGAAAGGAAATAACCATACTTTGGGAGTATTAATAAGATACTGGCTCTGTACTGACACTAATTTTAGAAGACTCAAAATGTTATTGTGATCCACCAGTCAGAGTATAGACTTATGGAGGTCATGTGATCAATTTAGTTTAGTTTTTTTTAATATTTTTTAAATTTATTTTTGAGAGACAGAGAGAGACAGAGCGTGAACAGAGGAGGAGCGGAGAGAGAAAGAGATGCAGAATCCGAAGCAGGTGTCAGGCTCTGAGCTAGTGGTCAGCACAGAGCCCAACATGGGGCTGGAACCCACAAACCGTGAGATCATGACTGAGCCCAATTCAGACGCTCAACCGACTGAGCCTCTCAGGTTCCCCGTGATCAATTTAGTTTTAACTCAGGTCTATTTCACTTGGTCCAGTAGGTCCTCAGACCCATCCTGTGATTATTTCTCCAGTTCCAGAATGCCTGGTTGGAAGAGACAGACTCAGTAACTGGCAGAATCACTATTGTGGTTCTATAACCTGTGGAGTGAGGGCTATTAAGATAATAAAAACCAAGTAGAAGCTGCTAGAACTTGTCTCTCTCCCTAGGAGAAATAAAGCAAATAATAAACCAAAAGCAATACTGCATTTCTATAGGGATTCGGAGATTAGTGCCACCAGCAAGGACTTAAAGTATGCAGGGATTTTAATTCTTACCACATCCCCATTCAACTCCCTATATGACCCATGCAGAAAACAAATAGATCTTGGAGAGTGAACATGGATTCTCATAAGCTTAACCAGGTGGTGACTCCAACTGCAACAGCTGTACCAGGTGTGTTTTCTTTGCTTGAGCAATTAACACAACCCTTGGTACTTGGTATACAGCTATTGTTTCTGACAAATGCTTTTTTCTCCTCCAAACCTGTTAATATAGACCACCAGAAGTTGTTTGCTTTCACCTGTCAAAACTAGAAATACACCTTCACTGTCTTATGTCAGGTATAAACTCTTTAGCCCTTTGCCATAATTTAGTCTGCAGGAATCTTGATCACCTTTCTCCTCCACAATTAAAATTCCTATGGTATCTACCACACTGGTCCATTACATTAATGACATTATGATCATTGGAACTAGCGACCAAAAATTCGCAAATTCTCTTGATTTAATTAGAAAGATATCATATCTTTGCATATCAGAGGGTGAGGAATAAATCTGACAAAATTCAGCAGTCCTCTATTAGTAAAATTTCTATGGGTTCCATGAGCACCAATTCTGTCGCCTTGATCTAGCAGAGCATATGTAGCCTAACTATCAAAGGATGACCTTTGAAATATTCAAAAGGAGGTCTTTGTGACATTACTACCACCTCTGGGTTCCAAGCTCTCACTATTTCTAGGGCAATCATCTGGAAAACCAGCATTTGTCAATATCTTCTGGAGGTAGTGTTGTAGAGTGGTTAGAAACCCTCATACTCTGGCTTTTTGACTTTGAACTAGTTGTTTGAATTTTCAGTGTCCCAATTTCTACATTTTAACAATCAAAATAATAGTACCAACCACTAAAGCTGTTGGGAAGATGAAATGAGAAAATGTATATGTAGCTCTTTATGAGTTTCCACATTTAATAAATGTTTATGCTGGTCCTTTTCTCATTATATAAGATACCAGAAATGAACATAGCTCTCCTAAACAAAGTGAAGCCAAGAAACTTCCTCCCATGATCTTGTATGTATAAAAGGAATATTGCCATTAAGGAAATCTAGATTTTATCCATCTTTAGCAATCACAGTGCTCTACTAATTCACATTGGATTTTACAATGCTAAGAATTTTTTCTTTGCATGCCAGTGAGGTCAACCTATGTTTCCATGCAGTACTTGCATCTCTATTTTTTTCATTTAAAAATGTTAAAGTAATTCATGCATATGAACAAAAACAATCAAAATAAAACATATAATGGAATTTAGTGCTTTCCTATTGAGATGATTTTCTGTCCCTATATCCCAGTTTTCCTATTATCTTCCATAAAAGTGACACCATGACCAACTTGTTGACATTCTTCCCGAGACAGAGGCTAGATTCTCTACCTCTCTTTCTCTCCCCCTTTTACTATTCCTACATTATTAGTTCAATGATATTCACATTAATCTGCATTTTTATTATATATCAGGACATTGATACATAAAAGTTCACTTTATTCTTTTAATAACTGCATGATATATTGTTATAGGAATATCTTATCATTTATTTTTCTTTATACATTTTTGCTGCTAAAATTGTTTAAATTAATATTTTATACATATGTTTTCACACACATGTACCTGTACATAATTTCGTAGAACTAGCAAAGTAGTTTATAAATATTATACTTTTTTTCCAAAATGGGTTATAAGAATTTTTATTCTCGTTAAAAGTTTAAGTATATGGAGGGGCACATAGATGGCTCAGTCAGTTAAGCATCCAACTCTTGATTTGGGCTCAGGTCATAATCTCAGAGTTCATGCATTTGAGCCCCACATGGGCTCTGACAGGACACTGTCAGGACAGAGCCTGCTTGGAATTCTGTGTGTCCCTCACTCTCTACCCCTCCCCTGCTTGCTCTCTCTCTCTCTCAAAAATGAATAAGTAAACTTTTCAAAAAGTTTAAAGAGGGGCAGCTAGGTGGCTCAGTCAGTTAAGCATCTGACTTTGGCTCAGGTCATGATCTCACAATTCATGAGTTTGAGCCCTGCCTCAGGCTCTGTGCTGCCAGCTCAGAGCCTGGAGCTGGAGACTGCTTTGGATTCTCTCTCTATTTCTCTCTCTCTCTCTCTCTCTCTGCCCCCTCACACACTCTCTCTTTCAAAAATAAATAAACCGTAAAAAAAATTTTTTTAGGTTTATGGAGTATGGAATTTCCCACACTCTCATCATTTAAATAAGCAATTAATTTTTGAGCGATTAAGTAGATGAAAATGGAATCTCAATAAATTAATTCAGTAAAGTCTAAGGATACAAAATCAACATATAGAAATCTGTTGCATTTCTATATACTAATAATTAAGCAGCATAAAGGGAAATTAAGAAAATAATCCCATTTACAATTGCACCAAAACCCATAATTGCACCAAAAACCGTAAGATACCTAGGAATAAACCTAATCAAACATGTAAAATATCTGCACTCTGAAAACTATAAAACATTGATTTTTTAAAAAATAAGAGGACACAAAGAAATGGAAAAGCCGTCCATGCTTGTGGATTGGAAGAATAAATATTGTTAAAAGTCTATACTACCCAAAGCAATCTACACATTTAATGCAATCCTTATCAAAATACCAACAGCATTTTTCACAGAACTAGAACAATCTTAAAACTTGTACGGAACCACAAAAGATCAGTAATTATACAAATATATATACTATATAATTAGAAAAGAAGAAATAAAAATAAAGCAAGCAAGAAAGCAAGCAAGAAAGCAAGCAAGAAAGAAAGAAAGAAAGAAAGAAAGATAGAATCTAATTATTTTACTGGTGAATTCTAACAAATATTTAAAAAATTAACACCAATTTTTTTCAAACTCTTCCAAAATATTGAAGAGGAGAAAACATTCCTAAATTCATTTCACAAGGCCAGCATTATTTTGATACCAAAAACAAAGAAAAAGCAGAAAAAGGAAACTATAGGCCAATATTCCTGATGAATATAGATGCAGAAATTCTCAACAAATCCCAGCAAATTGAATTTGACAGCATATTAAAACAATTAAACCCCATGATCAAGTGGGATTCATCCTTGGGATACAGAGATGGTTCAACATTTACAAATCAATAAATGTGATATACCACATTAATAAAATGAAAGATTAAAATTATATAGGAGCGCCTGGGTGGCTTGGGGTGCATGGGTGGCTCAGTTGGTTGAGGGTCTGACTTCGGCTCAGGTCATAATCTCACGGTTTTTGGGTTCGAGCCCTGCGTTGGACTCTGTGCTGACAGCTCAGAGTCTGGATCCTGCTTCACATTCTGTGTCTCCCCTCTCTCTGCCCCTCCCATGATCATGCTCTGTCTCTGTCTCTCAATGATAAATAGACGTAAACAAAATTTTTTTAAAAATTATATAATATTCTTCATAGATGCAGAAAATGCATTTAACAAATTCAACATCCTTTTATTTTTTTTAAATTTCTTAACATTTATTTTTGAGAGACAAAGCATGAGCGGGGGAGGAGCAGAAAGACAGGCAGACACAGAATCCGAAGCAGGAAGCAGGCTCCAAGCTCCAAGCTGTCAGCACAGGGCCAGTCGAGGAGGTTGGAACTCTGGAAACGCGAGATCATGACCCGAGCTGAAGTCTGATGCTTAACCTACTGAGCCACCCAGGCGCCCCTCAACATCCTTTTATGATAAATTTCTCAAGAAATTGTATATAAAAGGGATGTACTTCAATATAATGAAAGCTACATATAAGTCCACATCTAACATTATATTCCATAATGAGAATTTGAAAACTTGTCTTCTGAGATCAGAAACAAGGTAATATACTCACTCTCACCACTATTATTCAACATAGTACTGGAAGTTCTAGCCACAGCAATCAAGGAAGAAAAGACATAAAAGCTTTTTAAACAGTAAAGGAAAAAGTAAAATTATATCTACTGATGATACGATCTTACATCTAGAAAAACCCAAAACCTCCACTAAAAGCAAAATAAAGAAAACACCTATTAGGAGGTGGCAGTTCAAGATGTCAGTGAAGGAAGACCCTGATTTTACTTACTTCACGGACACACCAAATCTGAAACTACATATAGAACAGTCCTCTGAGAAAAACCTGAAAACTAGCTGAACTTCTTAACTCCTGAAATCTTCCAAATTGGCTCACTTTTAGTGTATTAACCCACAAGTGGAAGGGATCTCATACAGACGGAAATACGGAGTATATTCCTAAGGAACAAGGGGTTCAAGCTCCACACCAGGCACCTCAACCTTAGGACCAACACTGGAGAGATGAGCTCCCCAAAAGTCTGGCTTGGTAACTAATAGAGCTTATGTCAGAGACACAAAGACTAGGAAACTGAGACTCCCCTCTTAAAGAGCTCATGCACCAAGTCACCCCAAGATTCAGCTCAAAAGCAGCAGGTGAAAGAGTGCTTAAACCATATGCAAAAAAGATTTATTGATTGGAGTTAAAGAATCTGCCAGAGGGGTTGGAGAACTATTGGAACTCTCTCTGGGGATGGAAGACCTGGCAGGGGCCATTTTTTGCACTCTCCCTCTACCTTACTTGTGTTGTTTGCCTCACTCCTCTACTCCCTGTGTTGCCTCATCCCCATTAAACCCAGCAGGAGACTGTGCCCCAGCCTAGTTCCCCTACAGCCCCACCCCACCAAATATGGCTGACAGATGTTTTGCAGCTCACACTACCCTACAGCTCCATCCTGACCCAAAGCACCACATGGCCCCACAAAATGTAGTAGGTGCATGTAGCCCACACAAGAGGTATCCATCCTTTAAACATCTGGCACTGGTGACCAGGGGAGCTTGTGTTTCTGGGCCCCATGGGACTATAACAATTGGAGAAAGTGTTCTTGAAAGGCTACCCCTCCAGGACATTGCAGAGACAGCAGACTGAAAAACAACCCATCTTTTTTCCCCTAGATTTTATTTATTTATTTATTTATTTATTTATTTATTTATTATTGAAGTATAATTAACATACAGTGTAATGTTAGTTTCAGGTATACAATATAATGATTCAAGAATTCTATACATTACCCAGTGCTCATTATGATAACAGTACTCTTAATTCTTTTTATCTATTTAATCCATTCCCCCATTTACCTCCCCTTTAGCATCCACAAGTCCTCTGTATTTAAGAGACTCGTTTTTAGTTCATCTTTTTTTTCATTCTTTATTTCTTTTGCTTCTTAAATTCCACATGTGACTGGAATTACATGGTATCTGTCTCAGTCTGACTTATCTTACTTAGCCTTTTACCTTCTATGTCCATCAAATTTGTTGCGAATGGCAAGATTTCATTCATTTTTATGTTGAGTAATATCCTATTGTCTCTCTATATACCACATCTTTATGCATTCATCTATTGGTAGAGACTTGTGTTGCTTCCATATCTTGGTTATTGTAAACAATGCTGCAATAAACATAGGAATACATATATCTATTGAATTAGTGTTTTCATATTCTTTGGGTAAATACTCAGCAGTGGAATGACTGAATCACATGGCAATCCTATATTTAATTTTTGTGGAACCTCTATACTGTTTTCTATGGTGGCTGCACCAGTTTGCTTTCCTACCAACAGTGCATGAGGATTCCTTTTTCTCCACATCCTTGCCAACATTTATTTCTTGCTTTCTTGATTATAGCCATTCTGACTAGTGTGAGATAATATCTCATTGTGGTTTTTGTTTGCATTTTTTAATGATGAATGATGTGTATGTCTTCTTCTGAAAAATGTGCATTCAAGTCCTCTGCTTTTTTTTCTAGTGTGAAGTTTCATAAGTTCTTGATATATTTTTGATATAAACTTCTTATCAAATATATCATTTGAAAATATCTTCTCCCATTCAATAGGTGTATTTTTGTTTCGTTGCTGGTTTCCTTCACTATGCAAAAGCATTTTATTATGGTGTATTGTCAGTTTAATTTTGCTTTTATTTCCCTCACCTGAGGAGACATATCTAGAAAATGTTCCTATGGCTGATGTCAAAGACATTACTACCTTTGTTTTATCCTTGGGTTTTTATGATTTCAAGTCTAAAATTTAAGTCTTTAATTCATTTCAGGTTTCTTTCTGTGCATGTTTTAAGAAAGTGGTCATTTTATTATTTTGCATATAGCTACCCAGTTTTCCCAACACGATTTGTTGAAGAGATATTTTTCCTCATTGTATATTCTTTCCTCCTTTGTCATATACATATTGACCATATAAGCATAGGTTTATTCCTGGGCTCTCTATCCTGTTCTATTGATCTATGTGTCTATGTTTGTGCTAGTACTATACTATTTTAATCACAAGAGCTTTGTGATATATCCTTAAATCTGGGATTGTAATATTTTCAGCTTTGTTCTTTTTATCTCAAGATTGTTTGGCTATTAAGGGCATTTTTAATCCAATCAAAATCCAGAGGGTGGATAAATGGATTTAATATAATAATAAAAAGATGAATCAATACAGTGCCTACAATACACTTCAGATGTAAGGACACATATATACTGAAAGTAAAGGGATGAAAAAGTTGTTTCATGTAAATGAAAATGAAAAGAAATCTGGCATAGCTATACTCATATCAGATAAGATAGTCTTTAAAACAAAAAGTAAATAAAAGACAAAGATGAGCGTTGCATAATGTTAAGATGTCAATCCAGCAAGAATATATAACATTTGTAAATATATACGCACCCAACATAGGAAAACATAAATATATAAATCAAATATTAACAAAACTAAAGAGGGAAGTTGACAGCAATACAATATTAGTGGGAGACTTGTCCCCACTTACATCAATGGATAGTTTATCCAGACAGAAAATAAAGGGAAGCATTGCCTTAAACAACACATTGGACCAGATGGACTTGATAGGTAAATGCAAAATATTCTATCTAAAAGCAGAATACACATTATTTTCAAGTGAACATAGGACAGACCATATATTAGGCCATAAAACAAGTTTCAATAAATTTAAGAATATTGGAATCATATCCAGCACTTTTTCAGACCACAATGAGTCTCAGAAAGAAAACTGGAAAGAATCACAAATATGTGCAGGTTAAACAACATGCTACAGCACAACCAAAAGATCAACAAAGAAATTGATGGAAAAAAAATGAAAACCTTGAAAAAATTAAAATAAAAGTATAATATTCCAAAATCTATGGAGTACACCCAAAGTACTTCTAAGAAGAAAGTTTATAGTGATACATGGAAACCATAAGAAAATCTCAAACAATCTAACTGCACACCTAAAGGAACTAGAAAACATGAAGTATTGGGACCTTATAAAGGTAAAAATAATCTGCACAGTGAAAGAAACTATAACTCACTGATAGAATGGGAGAAGATGACATATTGGATACAAAATCTGTAAAGGACTTATCAAGCTCAACACCCAAAAATACAAATAATCCAATTAAGAAATGAGCAGAAGACATGAATAGACACTTTTCCAAAGAAGACACCCAGATGACTAAGAGACATATGAAAAAATGCTCAACATCACTCACCATCAGGGAAATACAAATCAAAACCACAATGATATACCACCTCACATCTGTCAGAATGACTAAAATGAACAACGCAGGAAACAACAGATGTTGGTGAGGATGCAGAGAAAGGGAAACACTTTTGAACTGCTGGTGGGAATGCAAACTCGTGCAGCCAATCTGGAAAACAGTATGGAGGTTCTTCAAAAAATTAAAAATAGAACTACCATATGACTCAGTAATTACACTACTAGGTATTTATTCAAAGAATACAAAAATGCTGATTTGAAAGGGCACATGCACCCCATGTTTATAGCAGTGCTATCAATAATAGCCAGATTATGGAAAGAGCCCAAATGTCCATTGACTGTAAATTGATAGAGAAGATGTGATATGTATGTATATATGTACACACACACATATATAATGGAATATTTCTCTGTGATCTAAAAGAATCAAATCTTTCCATTTGCAACAATGTGGATGGAACTGGAATGTACTATGGTAAGAGAAATAGTCTGTCAGAGAAAGATAAATATCAACGATTTCACTCATACATGGAATTTAAGAAACAAAGCAGATGAACATAGAGGAAGACGAGGAAAAATAAGATAAAAACAGAGAGGCAGACAAACCATAAGAGATTTTTTTTAATATTTATATATTTTTGAGAGAGAGAGAGAGACAAAGCATGCGTGGGGGAGGGGCAAGGAAAGAGGGAGACACAAAATTCGAAGCAGGCTCCAGGCTCCAAGCTGTCAGCACAGAACCTGAGGCAGGGCTTGAACTCAGGAACCATGAGACCATGACCTGAGCCGAAGTAAGATTGTTAAAACATCTATACTATCCAAAGCAATCTTTAGATTCAATGCCATCCTTATCAAAATTCCGATGGCATTTCTCACAGAAATATAACAATTTATCCTATAATTCAGTGGAACCACAAAAGATCCCAAATAACCAAAGCAATAATGACAAAGAACGACATAGCTGGAGACATCACACTCCCTCATTTCCAACTATATTTTAAAGCTACAGTAATCCAAACAGTATGGTATTGCCATAAAAATAGACACATAAATCAATAGGTTAGAGTAGAGAGCCCAGAAATAAACCCACACTTATATGTTCAATTAATTTACACAAAGGATGCAAGAATATTCAATGGGGAAAGGACAGTTTCATTCACAAGTGGGGTTGGGAAAACTGGACAGTTGCATGCAAAATAATGAAACTAGAGTACTATCTTATACAATGCACAGAAATTAACTCAAAATGAACATAGCAACAGAAATTATAAAACTCCTAGAAGGTGGTAAGCTCTTTGACATTGTTTTTGATAATTTTTTTAGATCTGGCTCCAAAGGTAATGGCAACAAAAGGAAAAATTAACAAGTGAGACTACATCAAACATCAAAATTTCTGCACAGCAAAGGAAACCATCAACAAAATAAAAAGCAGTCTACTGAATGGGAGACAATATTTGCAAATGGTATATCTGATAAGAAGTAATATCCAAAATATATAAAGAACTTATACAACTCAATAACAAAAAATAAATTTCAGTGAAAACCAGGCATCGAACCTGATTAGACATTTTTCCAAAGAAGACATACAGATGACCAATAGGCAAATGAAAAGATGCTCAACATTACTGATCATCAGAGAAATGCAAATCAAACCTGCAATGAGATATTACCTGACACCTGTCAGAATGACTATTATCGAAGACATACAATATAACAAGTGTTGGTGATAGTGTGGATAAAGAGGTACCCTCATTCACTTGTTGTTAGGAATGCAAACTGGTGCAGCCACCAGGGAAACAGTATAGAGATTCCTTTAAAAACTAAATATAGAACTACCATATTATCTAGCAATCCCATCCCTGGGTACTTTTCTGAAGAAAATGAAAACACTAATTTGAAAAGATATATGAACCCCTATATTTATTGCAGCATTATCCACAATAGTGAAGATATGGAAACAACCAGTTTCCATCAAAGGATGAATGGATAAAGAAGATGTGGTATATCTATAGACAATGGAATGCTACTCAACCATAAAAAATAATAAATGTTTTCCTTTTGTGACAGCATGGTTGGACCTTGAGTGCATTATGCTAATTGACATAAGTCAGACAGAGAAACAAATTCTGTATAATTATATATATGTGTGTGTGTGTGTGTGTGCGTGTGTGTAATCTAAAAAACAAGACGAATGGAAAACTGAATTCATAGATGCAGAGAACAGATTATAGGTTGAGGGAGGAAAGGGAGTTTATAGGAATGGACAAGATGGAAAATGGGGTCAAGGGTACAAACATCTAGTCATAAAATAAATTATGAAGTTGTAATGTATAGCATGGTGACTATAGGCAATATTGTAGTGTATATTATGTGACTTCACGTAGCAATTGGGAGAAACTAGGCTTATGGTTATCATTTCACAATGCATATGAATATCAAATCACTGGGGCTCCTGGGTGGCTCAATCGGTTAAGCATCTGACTTTGGCTCAGGTCATGATCTCGCGGCTTGTGAGTTCAAGCCTCGCTCTGGACTCTGTACTGACAGCTCAGAGCCTGGAGCCTGGTTCGGATTCTGTTTCTCCCTCTCTCTCTGCCTCTCCCCTGCTCATTCTCTCTCTCTCCCTCCCTCTCTCTCTCTCTCTCTCTCTCTCTCTCTCTCTCTCTCAAAAATAAATTAAAAATTAAAAATATATCAAATCACTATATTGTACAACTGAGACTAATATTATGTTGTATGTCAATTATACCTCAATAAATTAAATAAATGAATACATTTCTACACAAATTTAAAACAACTTTAGAACTAATAAATTCAGTAAAGTTGCAGGATGTAAAACCAACGTTTAAAAAACAATTGTGTTCCTACACACTAACAATGAACTATCTGAAAAAAAAAATAAAGAAAACAATCCCATTTACAATGACATCAAAAAAGTAAAATACCTAAGAATATATTTAACTAAGGAGGTAAAAGATGTGTACAATGAAAATGTTAAGACAATCCACAAAGGAAACCTCCAAGTAAATAACTCAAAAAATATAGTAAAACATTGTTCACTGTCAAATATCTATTTAACCAAAAGAAAAATTAATGAATAGAAGACGGAAAAAAGATGACATATAAGAATAAATAACAAAATGGCTATATCTTAATTACCTAATCAGTAATAACTTCGAATGTATATGGATTAGACATACCAAGAAAAAGAGATCTACAGAAACCTTGGCTTAATTATATGTCTAGAGCAACATAATATAGACTAAAAGACTCAAATAGATTGAAAGTAAAAGAATGAAAAGTGATATGCCATGCAACAAGAGAGATGGAGTGGCTAATACTAATATCAGGCAAAAAATACTTTATACATAAATGTTACTAGGGACAAAGAAAGACATTCTCTAATGATAAAATGTGAATTCATCAAGAATACACAACAATTATAAATATATAGTATCTAAAAACAGAGCTCTAAAACATATAATAACTAACAGATAAGTTGATTAATAAATAGATGAGAGATAGATGAGAGACAGACAGATACATACATACATACAGACATACATAGATGATAGATAGGTGGCATATAGATAATATATACAAAATTTAAGGGAGAAATAAATAGTTCAGCAATTATATGATCTTCTATGCAGAAGATCATCAAGAAAATAAGACTTGAACAGTACACTATGCCCATTAGACCTAGGACACATCTATAGAACACTACAGCCAACAAGAACAGAATACACACAAGTTCATATGAAACATTCTCAGGATAGACCAAATGTTAGGATATAAAACAAGTTCCAGTCAGTTTGAAATAATTGAAAACATGTGAAATATAACCTCTGACCACCATGAACTGAAATTAGAAATCAACACAAGGAGGATATTTGTGAAAAACAAAATTTGTGAAAATTAAATAACACACACTTAAATAAGTAATGAACAAAGAATAAAGCACTAGAGAAATTAGGAAATACTTTGAGATGAATTAAAACAAAAAACAGCATACCAAATACTATTAGATATAAATAAACCAATGCTTTCAGTCATAATGCCTATAATTAAAAAAATAAATAAGAAAGACCTTCAAAAAATAATCTAATCATGCACCTTAATAAACTAGAAAAAGAAATACAAACTGAAGCCAAAACAAGAAGGAAGGGGAAAATTAAGAGAAATACCTAATAAAAATTAGAATGGAAAAAAATGAAATATAATATAGGAAAATAGAGAAAATCTATGTCAATTAATATTTCTTTGGAAATTATCAACCAAGTTGACAAAGTTTTAGTTAGACTGAACAAGAAAAAAAAAACATTCAAGTGCCTAATATCAAGAAAGAGGAGATATTACTCTCAACCTGAAAGAAATTTAAAAATTATGAAAATAATGTAAATAACTGCATGCTAAAAACTTAAATGATCTTGATAGGATGGACACTTTACAAGAAAGAAATAAACTTCCAAAACTAATTCAAGAAGAAATCTAAATTCTGGATAGATCTTAAAGTTAAAAAATAAAAATAATAATTTCAAAACTTTCCACAAAGGAAAGTCCCAGCCCAGATGACCTCATCAATGAATTTTCCCAAGCACTAAAATAAGAGCTAATACCAATCTTTCACAAGTGCCTTCAAAAAACATAATAGGAAGGAATATTTCCCAATTCATTGTATGAAGCCAATGTATATTGAGATTAAACCCATACAAAGAAATCACCACAAAAAAATATATAGGTGCAAAAAAAAAGTCTTCAACAAAGTTCTTAGAAACTGAATCCAGGAATATATAAAGAGGATTACAAACCTGAATAAGTGAGATTTTTTGTCAGAATGCAAGGTTGGTTTAACATTTGAAAAACAATTTGTGGTATATTTTTCACACACACACAAACTATTAGAGATAATAATAAAAGAGTTTATTTTAGCAGAGTGACATGAGCAAAATGGAGAAACCACAAACTTCTTTGTCTCCCATGAGAATATTCTTCAAAAAACAAGATGGGGGGGCACATGGGCGGCTTAGTGGGTTAAGCGTCCAACTCTTGATTTCAGCTCAGGTCATATCACTGTTTGTGAGATTGAGCCCTGCCTCAGGCTCTGCGCTGACAGCGCGAAGCATACTTGCGATTCTCTCCTCTCTCTCTCTCTCCCTCTCCTATCTCTCTTTCTCAAAAATAAGTAAACCTTAAAAAAAAACAGAAACTGCCTGAACTAAGTGTGTTTGTAGGAGATCTTTCAAACAAATAAACATTTAAAGCACCCAAGGAAACACTCGGTAAAGAAAAAGTCATTATCAAATGGCAGGAAAGAGTTGTGGGGTTTTGCTCACCTTCACCTCACCACCCACACAGCATGCTGCCAGCCTAAGCCTTAAGTGGAAGCAACCTGGCTCCAAATACCCCCTCTGACTGGAGGGAGAAAGCAGAGCACATCTTATTGGACACTTATGTTCAAACCTGGTAGGGAGGTACTTGAAGAACTGGCTTGTTTATCTCATTTATCTAGGAATGTAGATAGGAAAAGCAGCTAGCACTGTTTATTAAGCTATGGGGGAACTGCAAACCCACAGATGCAGAGGCGAGAGATTCCAGATGGAGACCTATAATAGACCATCTAAGGCCCAGAGAAAAGGCTAGGATGAAACCCATTGGTAAATTAGGATATCCAAAAGCAGCTACGTGTTTGGAGTCACTTAGAAAGCCATCCACATTGCCTGCACACACAAGAAAAATGGATGTTCAGAAAAGCCCTGAGAAGACTTGGAGCTTTCACCTCAGGCTGATGTCCAGGCCCAGAGCAAGCCTAACTAATTGATGAAGATTTGACCCAGCACAAATCCAATCTGATTTGTCTCAGCTGTCAGCTACTAATGTTAGAAGAAATCTCTGTAAGTGGAGATCTATCTCTCCACTCCACACACCAAGTAAAGGCCATGTGAGATCACAGTGAGGAGGAGCCACCTGCAACCCTTGCAAAGAGAGGTCTCAACAGACACCAACCCTACTAGCATCTTGATCTTAGACTTTGCAGCCACCAACACTGTGAGAAATAAATTCCTTTTGTTTAAGCCACCCAGTCTACAGTGCTGATATGACAGCCTGAGTTGACTAAGACACCTGAGAGACTCTGATTTCCAAAGCCACCACATTATAATAGCCAAATGCCCAATTTTCAACAAAAATCACAAGGCATACAAACAAACAACAACAAAACAGGGAAAATGGCTCATTCAATGAAATAAATTAACAGAAACTGTCCCAGAGATATTGGACTTATTAGACAAAGACTCTAAAGGGAAACACAAAGTATTTCCTTTGTTTTTCAGATATTTTTTCTAAAATGCATGTGCTATGGATGTGAAAATTCTCAATAAAATACTAGCAAATTGAATCCAACAGTACATTAAAAGAATCATTCACCATGATCAAGTGGGATTCATTCCCGGGCTGCAAGATGGTTCAGTATTCACAAATTAAATGTGATACATCACATTACTATAAGAAAGAATAAGAGCCACATGATTCTTCCAATAGATGCAGAAAAAAGCATTTAACAAAGCACAACAACATCCATTCATGATTAAAAAAAAACCTCAACAAAGTAGAGATAGAGTGTACATATCTCAACATCATAAAGGCCATCCATATATCAAAGACCTACAGTTATCATCCCCAATGGGGAAAAACTAAGAGCCTTTCCTCTAATGTCAGGAACAAGACAAGGATGTCCACTCTCAACACTGTTACATAACATAGTATTGGACGCCTTAGCCTTAGCCCACAAAAAGAAATAAAAGGCATCTGAATTGGCAAGGAAGAAGTCAAACTTTCACTATTTGCAGATGACATTATACAATATAGAAAACCCAAAACACTCCACTGAAAATCTACTAGAACTCATAAATGAATTCAGTAAAGTCACAAGATACAAAATCAACATACAGATATCTGTTGCATTTCTGTACACCAATAATGAAGCAGCAGAAAGAACAGTCAAGGAATCAATCCCATTTACAACTGCACCAAAATCCATAAGATACCTAGGAATAAACCTAACCAACTAGGTAAGCAATCTGTACTCTGAAAATTATAGAACACCGATGATAAAAATTGAAGATGACCCAAAGAAATGGAAAAACTTCCCATGCTCATGGATTGGAAGAACAAATATACTTAAAATGTCTATACCACCCAAATCAATCTACACATTTAATGCAATCCTTATCAAAATACCAACAACATTTTTCACACAGCTGGAACAAACAATTCTAAAATTTATATGGAACTAAAAAGACCCTAAATAGCCAAAATAATCTTGAAAAAGAAAAGCAAAGCTGGAAGTATCACAATTCTGGACTTCAAGCTATATTACAAAGCTGTAGCGATCAAGAAAATGTGGCACTGGCACAAAAACAAACACATAGATCAATGGAACATAACAGAGAACTCAGAAATGAACCCACAAATATGGGCAATTAATATTTGACAGAGCAGGAAAGAATATCCAATGGAAAAAAAAAACATCTTTTCAACAAATGCTGTTGGGAAAACTGGACAGCAACATGCAAAAGAATGAAACTGGACCACTTTCTTACACCAGCCACAAAAACAAATTCAAAAATCAATGAAAGACCTAAATATGAAACATGAAACCATTAAAATCCTAGGGAATAACACAGGCAGTAACCTCTTTGACCTTGGCCATAGCAATTTCTTACTAGATGCGTCTCCTGAGGCAATAGAAACAAAAGCATAAATAAACTATTGGGACTTCATCAGAATAAAAAGTTTCTACGGGTGCCTGTGTAGCTCAATTGGTTGAGAGTCCAACTCTTGATTTTTGCTCTTGTCATGATTCCAGGGTCATGGGATTGAACCCCACATTGGGCACCACACTTAGCACAGAGCCTGCTTCAGATTCTCTCTCTCTACCCCTCTACCCTGTTCCCCCTCTCTCAAATAAAAGTTAAACAAATCATAAAAATAAAAAATAAAAAGCTTCTGCACAGTGAAGAGAACAATTAACAAATGTAAAAGGCATCCTACAGAATGGGAAAATATATTTGCAAATTACACATCTAGTAAAGGGTTAGTATCAAAAATACATAAAGAACCAATAAAACTCAACACCTGTAAAGCAAATAATCAAGAATTGGACAGAAGACGTAAATGAACATTTTTCCAAAGAAGGCATACAGATGGCCAATAGACACATAAAAAGATGCTCAACATCACTCATCATCAGGGAAACACAAATAAAAAGTACAGTGAGATATCACCTCATATCAGTCAGAATGGCTAAAATAACAATATAAGAAAACAACAGTGTTGGTGAGGATGTGGAGAAAGGGGAATCTTCTTGCACTGTTGGGAATGTAAACTAGAGCAGACACTCTGGAAAACAGTATGGAGTTTCCTCAAAAAGTTAAAAATAGAACTACCCTATGATCCAGCAATTGCACTACTAGATATTCTTTTTTTTAATGTTTTATTTATTTTTGAGAGAGAGTGAGAGACCAGAGGAGGGACAGAGAGAGATAGAGAGAGAAAGAGAGAGGGACAGAGAGGGAGAGAGAGAGAGGAACAGAGGATCCCAAGCAGCCTCTGCATAGAGAGCGCAGAGACCAGTGTGGAGCTCGAACTCATGAATCCTGAGATCATGACCCAGGCTGAAGTCAGACGTTCAACCGACTGAGCCACCCAGGCGCCCCTGCACTACTAAATATTTACCCAAAGGATACAAAAATACTTATTTGAAGTGATACATGCATCCCTATGTTTATAGCGGTATTATCAACAATAGCCAAATTATGGAAAGAGCCCAAATGTCCATCAACTGAGGAGTGGAAAAAGAAGTGGTATATGTGTTTGTGAGCGTGTGTGTGTGTGTGTGTGTGTGTGTGTGTGTGTGTGTGATATGGAATATTACTTGGAGATCAAAAAGAATGAAATCTTGCCAATTGCAATGACATGGATGGAGCTAGAGAGTGTTATGCTAAATGAAATAGTCAGTCAGAGAAAGACAAATACCATATGTTTTCACTCATATGTGGAATTTAAGAAACAAAACAAATGAACCTAGAAGGGGATAAAGATAGAGGTAAGCCAAAAAACAGACTCTTAACTATAAAGAACAAAATGATGGTTACCAGAGGGGTGGTAAGTGGGCTGATGGGTTAAATAGGTGATGGGTATTAAGGAGAGAATGTGTTGTCATGAGCACTGGGTGTTATATGTAAGTAATAAATCACTACATTCTATACCTGAAATTAATATTACATTACATTGTAATGTTTTACATTACATTGTAATGTTTTACATTACACTGTATGTTTTAACTAACTGAAATTTAAATAAAAACTTGGAAAAAATAGTAAAATTAAACAAAATAAAATAATAAAATAAAATTAATAAAATAAAATAAATAATAAAATGCATGTGCTGGTAAGCATACAGCTGAAGACCCATAGGGACCTCTGTAGCTCTCTAGAGTACTCTCAATGTGAATCTCTCTCCTTTTTGGTCCTCTGTCCTGCTCATCTAGCAACTTCAGACACTCTGGACTCCCAGCATTGTCTCCTTAACCCAGAATACCTATTGGGCTTCACCTGGATTTCTGCTTCTAATTTCTGATTGTTGATGGTAGTATGGGAAAGTCATTGCTTTTTCTACTTACTATGCTTTTACACTCATTATTTCTGACTTTTGTTGGATTGAGCACGTTTTCTTTGTCCTACTTTTCCCCTATAATGGCCTTTGCTTGGCTGTTGAGAAGGTCTTGGCTGCTTGCTCATGCTTCATCTTGAGGTTCCTTGCAGCCTATCTGTGAGGTGCATCTGTGTACTTTCCTGTGTACAAGAAGGGTAATGTGCCAGCAGTCAGCCTCTCCAGGGTAACAGCTTGAATCTGGGCAGGTCCATGCATTGTTCCAGCCCCAGAAATAGAAGCCTTTAAGGACTCTGACTTGGCATGAGTGAGAGGAAAGTTGACAACTCTCCAACAGCCGCCCACCTTTATGTTTGCCCCAGGCCCCCTACACCCTGCAGACTCATGCCAATCCTTGTTGACTCACCATTTTGTTCCCCACAATGCCTACTCCAAACTCATCCACACATACTTCAAGATTCCTAAATTCACTCTCCCTCCCAAACCACCTCTTAGTAATTAAACTCTTCTGGCTAAGGAGACCAAATTCTCCCAGGTGAAGTTTTCCAAACTCTTTTCCACTCTGTAGCTGTGAATTTAAGCCAGGTGGAAAGAAATTTCAATCAAGATCTGCCAAATGAACACTTTTTCTACTGTCAGTCCTCCTGGTGATCTCATCCTAGATGTGAGACCTCAAGCCGCAGTCCCCTCTGCCCAGTGGAATAACTCAGATAGAAGCCTGACCTCTGGGTGAAGGGCTCTACAGCTATGAGGCATGAGAAGAGACCCTCTTCTTATCATCATTTAGGACAACGGGATAATTTTGGGCAGAGTTTTTTAACAGTTCAGATAAAATTTCTCAGCAAGCTCCAAGACTAATTTCTGCTCAAAGATTCTATTTGATACTAACCCCCAAACCTGACATTGCTGCTCAGATGCTTTAGTTTTAATTGGATGTTTAGTTTTAATTGGAAGTAGAAAACACTAATTTACCATCCTTCATACAAAAAGCATTTGAAATCATATAAAAATCATTTTGTGCTTACTGTGAAAGTATTAACAAATATCTGGAAGTATAAAGAAGAAAGATAAACTAGCCCAAATTCCATCCCCACCACCAAAATGACTGTTGTTAACATTCTGGTCTGTTTTCACCCATTTCTGTTCCTGGCTGTGCATGTGTGCCATTCTACATGAATTGAATACAGGCTGTACAGGCTGTGCTTGCCTGTTAAATCAGCACTGCTCCACGGACAGCATACCACGCCAATACATGGAGACCCACGAACCACTTGGTAAAGGAAGGTTTTTAAATCACCCACTGCCTCCTGATATCTTTTGTACCTGTGGGTGTTTCAGAAGAATTATCTAATTCTGAGTTTGTTATGTTCCCTGCAGAAGTTCTGGAAATACATTTTCAGTCCTAGTCCCAGGTTTGTTTTAAACAAGAAGATCCTGTGAACTGTGAGTTACAAATTAGGGGTATTTTAGGAAGCAGTAAGTGAAGATCTTACATCAGACACCACCTGCAACTGAAAATAAGACAATCCACATTTTTTTTTCCATTTTGGCTTCTCAAGCTCAAAATAAGTGTGTGCAAGAAATACAGGAGAAAGGAACGGGGAAGATAAAGTAAAAGAGAGAGAATATGAGTGTGAGCCCTGAAAGACATTCTCCCTATTTGCCAACTGTGCTATTTTTTGTCCAAAGAAGAGGACTTGTTATAAAGTGGGACTAAGGTGAGGCAAAAGAGATACGCTGGGCATAAAATTTGAAGGAGCTCCAAAAACATATTAATAATATTCCAATATAGAATTCAAAATTAATGCAAAAATAGATGAAGAAGAAAAGATCAAATATTTTTTAAAAGGCAGGATCACTGGGGCGCCTGGGTGGCTCAGTCGGTTAAGCATCCGACTTCAGCTCAGGTCATGATCTCCCAGTTCATGGGTTCAGGCCCCACGTCAGGCTCTGTGCTGACAGCTAGCTCGGAGCCTGGAGCCTGTCTTTGGATTCTGTGTCTCCCTCTCTCTCTGATCCTCCCCTGCTCGCGCTGTCTCTCTCTGTCTCTCAAAAATAAATAAAAAACATTAAAAAAATTTTTAAAAAGGCAGGATCACTAATAGATACATTGCAAGCCATATTGAAGTCTTGAACAAAAGGAAAAAAATAGTTCCACTGACCTATAATTTTTGTATTTATTCTGATTTTTTAAATATTTAAATTAATTATAATTCATCTTAATACTGACTTTTTCAGTGCCTTCCTAAATTTTGCACCCAAGCAAGAACCCCACTGTCCATGCCAAGCCCACTCTTTGTCTCTGAGGTGAATTAAAAACATCAGCCTTCTCAGACATTGAGGATCCTTTTCCTTGTCCTGGCTCAGAGCCTGACCCCCTGAGTGATCTGAAAGAGGCCTGTGAGCTAAGGAGATGGATTGGACCAGGTGACAGCTACATCTCCTTCCAACTCAAACACCGATTCTCTACACTAATGAGAATTTTCTCCAATACCACATCTGGGAACAGCCAGGCAAGGAGTAAAAGATGATTTCTCTTACATATAAACAAACAGCATGGTGTCAACCCCTTATACAATAACTCTTCTCAGAAGAAATATATTTATTTTAAAGTTGGAAATTCAAATTTTCTCTCACAATATAATTTATTCTTGCTTTTGCCTAATGTTGGGCATAATCCCCAAAAGCTGGGCATCTGGGATTGGTAACAGCATATCATGTAGGTGCTTATTCAGTGTTCCTGGCACTGAGCCCACAGGTACTTCAATACCTCTTTATAGCACATGAAGTGCAGCAATAATGATTCTGCAGCTCTTCATTGTTTTAACAGTCTCAGGGAGGGTCCTGCCAAACCAGTGTTGACCACTTGTTCATCCAGGTCAAGGTGCATGGGGCATATCATCATTCAGAAGTTCTCAGGGGCAAATTATAGCACTCTCGTTTTCTGTGCATCAGTCCTATTCTGAATGCATTATGACTCACGAGAGTTAAAGTAGTAAAATTTGTGAATAATTTGATTTTATTACTTAAGGTAAATTCAATGTTATCCCTATAATATAGATTTTACAAAAATAATTCCCTTTTTTGTTAGTTGTGCTTTTCTAAATAGAGGCAAAGGAGGAGAGGCAATGGTGACACACAGGATCCTGAGATACTATGAAGAGTTGGACTAATTCAGACTGCTATGAAACTCTCTTCCCTAAAAAGTGTTTCCTTATCTCTGGGAATGCTTTGCATGTGAACAACATGTGCCATGTGATTGTGGCAGAAACAAAAACTTGAAATTGGCCAATTAAGGTATCATATGCATGCAGCAAGCTTGACCCAAGGAGGGTGACCTGGTGCCAGATGGGAGATTGTTGGAGTTTCTTTTCATCAAACCAGTGCGAAAAGAAGGTTTCTGCCTGCTTGAGGAGATCCTAAGGACCCCATCTTCTCTCCAGAGTTGATTATAAGCAGACATCTCTGAGGTAAAGATGCCAATCCTTAATATAACTAAATATCTACCTCCTTTAAGGCAGGACCTGAAGGTAATGCTTCTTACCCCATAGATTTATCTATCTAATGCTGTGCCAAACACTGCAAGATGCTGCAGTCAGAAATGGATGAGACCCAGCCCTTGCCCTTGGACTTCCATTCCAGTGGGGACACTTGCAGTAATAAGAGAGGAATATGGGATTATGTGAGGAAAAAGTAGTTTCCTAGGTATCAGGTATGATCTCCATTGGAAAGAGTGAATGGAAGAAAGCCAAAAGAAAGTGAGAGGCAATGGTCTAGGCGGAGGGAGTAGGATGAACAAAGACATGTAAACAGAATAGTCTATTTTTTTCTCTGTATTCTTACGACCTGGAATGCTGTTTTGTACCTGATAGATGTTCAATGAGTTTTATTGAGTAAGTGAAACAAAAGAGAAACATCATCCATAGAATCAGAACTATCATCTTTGAAAATTTGGGGTTTTTTCTTTTTGTGAAGGGAAATCAGAATAATTTTCCACTTAAATTTAAAAATGCTGCTAGCAACTGCAATATGTGCATTTAGCTACTGAATCGGACACCTTTGCCTGGCAAGGATTTTTCTCCTCAGGGCTTACATCCACTATTGTCCTTCCCCACCATCTACCTGCCAATTAGTCTTTCCTTCATTTGCTCCTTTCATTCTACAGGCAGAAAGAACAGTGGTGCAAAAAGCCAATGGAATAAGACACCATGAGGACTAGGGTTTCAGGGCTTCTCTTAGTAGGGTAATCTCATTCTTAATTCACGGGTCATTTTCTAAGCTACTATCAGCTGTGAAAACTTAAATGTGAACTGGATTGTCATGTCAACTATATATTTACTGGGCTTTATATGACATAAACATAAGGCAGGAAATTTATGAGCTAATCTTTTTTTAATTTTTAATGTTTATTTATTTTTGAGAGAGAGAGAGAGAGAGAGAGACCAAGTGTGAGTGGGGGAGGGCAGAGAAAGAGGGAGACACAGAATCCGAAGCAAGCTACAGGCTCTGAGCTGCTAGAACAGAGCCTGATGCAGGGTTTGAACTTGTGAATGGCGAGATCATGACCTAAGCCTGTCAGATGCTCAACCAACTGAGCCACCCAGGTGCCCCTTATGAGCTAATCTTCAAATATGGTCTCCAAACACATCTCCCATTCTCATAGATACACTCCACTTCTCCAAGAAGAGGTGTCTTGTTATCCCCAACATTTTAGTATTAGATTCAATGGACACTGAACTACTCTGATTAGTTGCTCGAAAGTTTATAGATGATTACACCCTATTTCTGTACTTTTCTCATCTCAGTCCGGTGACCAACCATACTCCACACAGACCACATCCGGGCAGTACTGCTCTCTAGGGTGGCTAGTACTAGTCACCTGAATCATCTGAGTGCCTCACCTGAAGAGGGGATCCTCTGCAGCATAACCGTTGAGTGAATGAATACACCAAAGACAACAGAAATTGAGACTGTCTGAAACTTGAACTCAAACATGCAAACTCATTCTAAGCTCCTTTCTGTCTGCTTCTCTGTTGAGAAATATGTCTTACAGGTAAAGCATTTAAACACATTATTACATATACTATTACAGCATTTTACATGTGTCTTTCTTCTCTAGCGCACCTTCCAATCACCTGGTCTTTATTTATGAAGGGAAGGAGTCAATTAGTGTTTTTCAAGGATTCAAGTGGATATGAACCTTAATCGTCTCCTTCTAAGACCAATCTTTGAATTAAAAAACAAAGTTATTTCTCCAGTGCTTCTGTTTTGAGGAAAGGGAGAAAACAGCTCTGCAGGGTCCATCTCTGAAGACTCAGGATCAGTCAGTTATGTTAGGGCTGAGTTGATCCACTGCCTGCTCTCTCACCCAGCCAAGGTCATGGCCTCAACCACAGCTCACAATGGGGAATGGGACCATGGAAGTCTATACCCTGATGCATGTGAAAATCCCCTTCAAGTCTGGGAAACACAATTTCCAGGGCTCTAGTGATAGGAATTCTGATCCATTAGATGAGGAGTGGACTCAGAAATATGCATTTGAACCAGCTTCCAGTGATTCTCATGTAGATGATGTAAAAGAAAATGTTTGCACTGGATAGCTTTTAAAAACAGCAGGACAGATTGTATTTAAGCTACCGCAGGAGGGGAAAGAAACTTCAATACAGAACTGAGCTCAACTCCTATTACAGCACACATATGGGGATCTATAGCCAACAAGCAGAGTTGGGGAGGGTGTCCATGGATGGAGGATTACTAATAAGAACTTATCTGACATCAGGAATAGGGGGAAATCTTGTGAAACAGACTCTTGCTAAAGGCAGGCCAAGGACTTGGACATCAAGGAGAGAGATGAGGAGCTTGACAAACTGTCAAGGATAGAGGTATTCTCATTAGACTAATCAAGCAAAGCACTCAGAGGAGCCCAACCAAAGTTTGATCAAGGACAGAGTCTATGTCAGTGATCCATAGACACATTTTTATAAACTTTTCTCTAAGTGACATTTATAATGTAAACAAGTGTATTCTGAATCTGGTCCAAGTATGAAGGGCTCTCTTGTGATTCTTTTATAGACACCATTTATCTCTTCCTATCCCCTCCTGATCAGACTTTACATGATATATACATGCTTCCTAGTCGGGTTTTATATTTTCATGGAAAGTAAGCAACTCTATGTAGGAGATATGGATCTTCTGCTTCATTTCAGATTCTGCATTGTACATCTGTGACAGTTTCCTGAGATTCTCAGTCTCAATTCCTGGATTCCCAGAGCTCATTATGACCATGTCTGCCTCATTCTTTCCTTAAGTCAGTCCTGACATTGTGATGTAGTTGCTAGAGGAAAGTACTGGAAAAGGTGTCTAGGTTGACCCCATTTGTCCATCCTATCAAATTTAGATGACCTAGAAGAAGTCACACTATCTAGTATTTGCCAAACTGTACAATGAGGATAATATCATATCTCTTCTAAGAAGTTTTAAGAATTGAAAGAATTAATAGATGTCAAATGCTTTGAAAGCTATAAAACTCTCTGCCTCTACCAACATGTTTTATTGCTGTCTTTCTCCAAGATACCTTTCCACCCATCTTCAATAATTCTGCTTAGAATTAATGAATACCATTTTGGTTATGCATGCAGAGGAATAAAGAGCTCATTTATTGACAGTCTTTTGACTCATGAGGGAAAATAATTGAGTCATATAAAAGTAGATTTATGATTTTAGTTCTATTATGTATAGAAATAGAGACAATTAAATTCTGCAGGAGGTAATCCAAGGAGCCTGAGCACATGGTACCTCATGAGTACCAAAAACATACACATACCTTGTTACTCAGCCAATTTATATGTATTATTTAAGTTAAAACTCTGACTTTAAGGTTACCTCCTCCGTGTAGTCTTTCTGGAAGAGGATCTAACTACTGCCTTTATTATGTACCCTTGCTACACCGGCTGTAGCAACCACCTCTCTCTGTTGGGTTTATTTCTGTGCATGTGTATTTCTCCTGGACCTCTTCTGAGAGCACAGTGAGTCTACATCAGGTTCCACCCTGGATACACAGGCATCCCAGAACTACAACATGAATCACAACCAGGGATAACTGGTAGGGAACACAGGCCTTTAAATTCAAGGGCTGGGTGTATTCTTGATTGACAGCAGGGGTGGAATGATGGGAAAAGTCAGACCAAGTGACTAGTGATGGCTCAAATGCCAGGAGAACCTGATGTAAAATAATTACTGCTAATGTAGCCTACAGAAGACACAGTGGACTTAAGAATCCAAGCACCAAATTCAGTTGTGGTTGTACTCTTGGAGGATTCCTATCTGGACAACCTCCCCATCACACTTAGTTTTCCAACACTCTTTTTTCTGCAGGTTAGAGTCAGCTTTTATTCACTTCTCTTTACCCAGAAAAACTCTTTACTCTTTGCCCTGTTGCTCCAAGAAGCCCAGACATTTCTGAAGAAATACTGAAAGGGGAATGCATGTAGTTTCTGTCTTTTTACAAGACTGGAGCCTGTGGAAAAAATCAGCCCTAGGGTTTTTGGCAATCCAACAATTGCTGTTACGCTTTTCCATTTGATCATACACATCCTAGGTAATTTATAAGTGCTTTGCAATTTTCATTTGTATTCTATTACACTGAGAGTTTGTGATATTTTCTAGTCCTGACAAGAACAGCAGAATTCTTTATTTAGTAAAGAAGACACCTTAAAACTCTCTTTGTAAAAATGGTAATGGAAAGGATACTTCTCACTGCACATGCCCTTCAGTTCATGAAGGAATGAGACTGGAGCTGAGGGGATAATAAAGGTAGACACAGGAAATGGTGTATAACTAGGGTAACCATGCCTACCTGCCACACCGAGCCATTAAATAAGAAGTGCATTTTTCTTAGAAAAAAAGTTAATGGATTAGCTAATGCCATATGTAGGAGTTAGTATATAGGAGAATCAGTGAAAAAGATAAGATTGTGATGAGGGGAATAATGCCTTGTCAGTTAAGGTAAGTAGCATTGGGGGAAATAAAGTGAGAGCACAGTTCCAGGACAAACACATTTTGGGGACAGGGGAAACAGCTGAGTGATGAAAAGCAGATCGCCCTTCTTCTTTTTCCCCCTACCCTCTCTGAAATATGACTATACCAACATTCTAAGTTGAAGACTTGTCCTGATTCTCCACTGACCTTGGAACATTGTCCAAACTCCTTATGCTCCCTTTCTCTAGCCACATACTCTGCAACAACTCCAAGGCATCCTATGCTCCAGCCAAGTCTAAATAATTAGAAACTTTCTGGATTTTCCATCATTCAAAGTTTTTCATTTGAGTATTGAAATTGACACACAATGTTGCATTAATTTCAGGTGTACAACATAGTGATTCAACTTCTCTATATGTTATGCTATGCTCACCACTAGTGTAGCTACCATCTGTCATCATAAAACACTATTACATTATCATTAACTATATTCCCAATGCTGTATCTTATATTCCTGTGATTTATTCATCCCATAATTGGAAGCCTATATCTCTGAGTCCTCTTCACCCATTTTGCCCATCCCATACTCCTCCTCTTTGTTTGCTTCATGTATTTACAGGTCTGTTTCTGCTTTTTGCTTGCTTGTTTATTCGTTTGTTTTATTTTTTAGATTCCACATATGAATGAAATCATGTGCTATTTGTCTTTTCAGATTGACTTATTTCACTTAGCATAATACCCATCATTTTTTAACAGTTTTAATGAAATGTAATTCACATACTATAGAATTCATTGGTTTTTCAATATATTCACAGATATATGCAATCATCACCAGTCAATTCTAGAGTATTTTCATGAAATGTTATAGTCATTTAGCTATCACCTCTTTGTATGTCCTCATTCTACCCTCAGCCCTGAGCAATGACTCATTCTGTCACTATAGATTTCCCTGTTCTGGACATTTCATATGAAGGGAATCATATAATATATTGTCTCCTATGACTGGCTTCCTTCATTTAGCATGTGTTCAAGTTTCATCCTTGTGGTAGCATGTATCAATACTTTATTCCTTTTTATAGCTGAAAAATATTCCATTCTATGGAAACACTGTATTGTGTTTACCCATCCATCAGTTGATGGGCATTTATGTTGTTTACATCTTTTGTCTATTAAGAAAGCAATGCTATAAACATTCATATACAGGGTATTGCGTGGACATAGTGTTATTTCTTACAGATATATAACTAGAAGTGAAATTGCTTTGCCACATTGTAACTCTGTATTTGATCATTTGAGGAACTGCTAAATTGTTTTCCAAAGTGGCTACACCATTTTACATTCCTACCAACAGGGGTTCTGAATTCTCCTTCTCATCAGCAACACTTGCTATTATCTAATTTTTCATTCTAGTCATCCTAGTGTGTGTGAAAATTAGTATCTCATTGCAGTTTTGTATTTGTAATGATTTTTAAGGTTGCATGTCTTTTCATGTACTTATTGGTCAATTGTATATTTTCACTGAAGAAATGTCTATTCAGATTCTTTCTGCATTCTTTAATTGGGTTATTTGTCATTTCATTATTAAGTTGAAAGAGTTAATTATATATTCTGGATACACATCCGTTTTTAGATATATGATTTTCTTCCTTTTTGTGGGTTGCCTTTTCACTCCCTTGATGGTATGGTTTGAAATGCAAAATGTTTTCATTTTGATGAAGTTTAATTTACCTGTTTTTTATTGTCCTTGGTTTTGGTATCATCATATTTAAGAATCTTTTGCCAGATCCAAGTATATGAAGATTTACCCTATTTTGATCTACACATTCAATGTGCAGATTTTTCTGTGTAGTGTAGACATTTTAACAATATTTGTTCTTCCAATCCATGATCAGCATCTCAATTTCTACACAGAAATCAGCTGAGATTCTCAAAGGGATTGTGTTGAATCTATAGATCGATTTAGTTTTGGCAATCTTAACAATCCCTGAGCATGGGTTGTTTTTCCAACTACTTAAATTTTCCTTAATTTCCTTAAACAAAGTTTTGCAGTTCATTTCTCACTGGGGAACTCACTCTTTCTTGCTTGTGCTGCTTGAGGAGATGAGGAGCTTCATCTGGCTGGCTGCCTATTGTCCCTAGGTGAGGGAAACAGAAACTCCAGGAAGTGGAGACAAAGATCCTTTCCCAGGCACTTCTTGTAATGGGATACCTCTTGCAGATTACCCTGGGCCACAGGCATCTCTGGGTGAGGGAGGGGAGTCTAGGACTGGTGGGGAAGACCAATGCTTCCTGGGCTGAAGCTGCTTATTATGGCAGGATCCCCCTTCCTGATCCACTTTTCCAATCTTGATATTGTTGACAGCAATAGGCCATTTAGAAAGCCTTGACAACTAATATGAAACATAAAACTCAAGCATTTATTTCAGAAATTTTAATATCATATTTGTGAAGATGTAGAGGCAATATTTTTCCCTCTCAGAGATATATCAAACACTACAGAACCAGCTCCTCTTGACCAGTGTCTGCTGGCCACATCCCTCACAGGTACTCCAAACAGATTAGGTGAACTTGCTTTCTTTGTGAGTCAGGAGATTTGAAAATAGTCTTTCTTTCTGAGGAGCTTTCCATCTACCTAGCATGTCAGAATTAACCACAGGGAACACCAGCTGCAGCATGCAGGAAAAGTGTGTGTGTGGGGGCGGGGAGGGTGCAGACAACAAGTCATCACCAACTTGGAGAGGACAGAGGGTACAGGGGCTGCAGAGAGCTCTTTTCCACATACACATTTCCTGAGTCTCTCCTCAGGGCTAGGTCCTGCCTTTACGGTTGGGGATGTGGTGATAAAAGCCATGATTGCTTTCCTTCAGTGATCCCACAGTTCAGTGAGGAAGAAAGACAGTATGGTCAGAACTATGAAAAAACAAACACAGGATGCTTAGCAATTATGATAGAGAAGCAAGATATGTATAATTGGAAGTTTTTCCGAAAGAAGTGCACTTCAACTGAGTCTTTAAAAGACAAGATGTTATTGTCACAGACAAAAGAAAACAAATGCATTCCAGTATAAAAGGGCACCATGGGTGAAAACATGGAAAAATCTGCATGGCACATGTGAGGAGAGGTGCAAACAATATGGGAGAGGAGAGAAAGGATAACTCTATACCTTGAACTGCACTGAATGTAGGACACTCACCGAGTTGGGACTTCCCAGAAGGGAAGCACTGGGCTGGATGAAGAAAGCATCTCACTCTAGGTACAAAAATGCTATTGGGTATAAATGAGTATGCCCTACTGCAGCATGTTCCCCCTGTGAAAAGCTGCTGAGATGCTCTGCCATGAGAAAGCATAATAGGAAAACTCTTATCTCAACAATGCTTCCAAATGCCCCTTCTTTCCATTTTAATCCACATTTCTTTTTAAATTTATATCCTTTTTGGGGCACCTGGTTGGCTCAGTCAGTTAAGCGTCCAACTTTGGCTCAGGTCATGATCTCGTGGTCTGTGAGTTCGAGCCCCCAGTCAGGCTCTGTGGTGACAGCTCAGAGCCTGGAGCCTCCTTCGGATTCTGGGTCTTCTTCTCTCTCTGACCCTCTCCCACTTGCACTCTGTCTCTCTCTCTCAAAAATAAATAAACATTTAAATTTTTTTTAAATTAAATCCTTTTTTAGGTTAAAGTTCTAATCTGTCAAATGCTGTAGACTCTGTGGATCAATAAATATGTATATAATATTAATATATCATATTAATACACAACTTTTATACAATTTCAGAAGTTTTATGGTCTTGCTGAAAAGTGTCTGTAAACATCAGTGTCAATTATTCTAACCTAAAAACAAAACGCTGGCAAGTTTCTATGCTCAGTGATCCTTTCAATGGACATCAGGATTGCAGCCAACAACCACACTAAGGGAAATAAAAGAATAGACAAATGTTAGATACAGATGACAAATATAGGTGGGTAGGTAGTAGATAAGTGTTCCAGGCATTATAAAGCCATGACAGTGCCTGAAAGAAAAGGAAAATTCTTATCATAATATATGACTGACCATATTCCTTGCTTTCCATCCAGATAGATAGTTGGTCTATGTATATATGCCTTACATGTTCTGAAAGCACAGCTTTTTTTTTTTTAATAGAATCCAATATACTTCCCCTGACACATGGTAGAAAATAAAAATATTTTCTCTTCCTAGCCAGGGTAAGATGGGGTTTCAGTATGATATTATTTTGCAATCAGCCCAGGGACTGAAGTGAAATCAGCCTGGGGATGACTGCACTGTCATGACTACAGAGAGATTCATATTTTGGTAATTATCCTGACATCATCAAGGTACCTGATGCAGATTATGTCTGAATGACTATGAATCAAGGCACCTTCTTTCTTATACTTTTAACAGTCTCTTGTGTGTGTGCCTTGAGAAACTGGGATTGGAAGAGCAAATGATTCATTTTTAGATTCCACATGCAGAAAGCATTATTTATATCTACTGCCTCTCTGCTCTGGTATATATCAATATTTATTGCTAATTCAATGTCAAAATCTGACCTTACTTTTTTTTAGTCAATATATGCTTCTTAGAGCGATAAATCTCTGTAATCACCACAGTTTAAATCAATATCTGTTTATTATCTATTTATCATCTATGAGTCAATCTTTGTACCTTTCAGATACTTGGCCACTAGATTTCTAAGGATGGAGCTCTACTGAGATCACTGTTGAGATACAAAGACTTCATATTACCTGCTTTTAAAAAATATAAAGCTGAAATAAAAGCAATACAACTGGAAGGGCCTGTAAGTGGTTTGAGGGGCCATTAAACTACTGGGTTGCAAAATACTTATAGCAGAAGAGACCTACCAATTTATTTAATTAAGTATATCCATACAATATATCCTTAATACTAAGGAAGACTTCTAGCTTGCCATGGCGATAAAGTAACCTAGAAACATATTTAGCAGCATATAACATCAAAGTTGGCTTTTCCCACTATGATGCTCTTAGTTTAGTTGTGGGATTTATGTTAAGGTTGGAACCATGGACCAACTCAGATCGTGCCACCTAACAATGCCTTCATCAGAGAGCTGACCTATGGCTCCAGCAGGTAACTGTGTTCAGATCAATATCTGATTTGGTGACCCCTGGGTCACCACGGAGATTTGAGTCGGTAATGGCATGAGGTTGTGCTAACTATAACAGCCCCTTGGTACTGGCAACCCTTCCCTGTACTTGCACCTTTCAGAGGACTCACATTGGCTTTGGTTTCTTCTTTGATTCAAGGATTACTTAAAAGTGAACTGATTAATCTCCAAAAATTTGGGGATTTTCTAGTTTATTTCTGTTGAGTTTTAATTGATTTGAGTTTTAATTTGTTTCCAATGTGGAAAAATAACATACTGATATAATTTCAATACTTTACATTTTGTTACAATTTGCATTATAACCTAGTGTGTGATATCTTTTGATAAACATTTAAGATATTGAAATATCTTGACTTCAATGTGTACTCTAACATTGTTGGTATGTCTTACCAGGTAAATTGACTCGAGTTTGCTTTTTTTATTGTTTAAATATTCCATATCTTTATTGTTTTGTGTTTGTGTATTGTATCAGTAGAGAACTTCTCTAAATATGATTATTATTTCTTCTATCTTTCTTTATTGCCATAAGTTTTTGCTTTATATTTCTGAGGCTATTCTGTTAGATCTCTATAGATATAAAATATTTACATATTTCAGTTAAGTTGGTGCACTTATCATCATGGAGTGTCCCTCTTTATCCTTATTAATACCTTCTGCTTTAAAGTCTACTTTTCCTGATGTTAATAAAGGGATAATGACATTCTTTTGGTTAGTGTTTGCATAGTGTATGTTTTTCCTTCTTGTTACTTTCAACATTTCTCTACCTTTATAGTTGTACCATTTGAATATAGCCAATGAAATTTTATCTTATGTTTTAAAAAATATTTTGTGTTTTATGTATACATTCAAGAATCGGGCACATACCTTATTTAAACATCTCAATGAATTTTCACAAAATGAATGCCCTTTATAACGAGCACATGGATCAAAAAACACAGCACTCTGGCACTCCAGGAGCCTTCCATGCTCCTTTCTAGGTACTACCTCCCTGCAAAGCACACCACTATTTTTACTTCTAACACCAAGCATTAGTTTTGCCTAGTTTGGGAATTTATAGAAATGAAATAATATAATACTTGGTCTTCTGTGCTTCTTTTTCTGTTTGGCTTCTTTCACTAAATACATGTCTGTGAAATTTATTTGTATTATTACATATAAGAGTGGTTTGGTTTTTCTTCCTGATAGTACTCTGTTGTGTGACTATACAGCAATTTATGTATTGCTATGCTCTAAACACTTGTGTCCCACAAAATACATACGCTGAAAACCGAATGCCCAAGGTGATAGGATTGGAAAGTGAGTCTTTTGGGAGGTGATTAGGTCATAAGAGCAAAGCACCCATGAATGAGATGAGTGCCTTCATAGAAGAGACTCCATAGAGTTTGCTTTCACAATGCAAGGTGAGGACAGAGCAAAAAATCAGCAATCTACAGCCTAGGGGAGAGTCCTCACCAGAATATGACCAGGCTGGCACCCCATGTTGGACTTCCAACCTCCAGAACTGTGAGGAATAAATGTCTGTTGCTTATCAGCTACCCAGTCTGTGGCATTTTGTTATTATTACCTAAGCTAAGACATCATCTTTCTACTGAGCATTTTCATATTTCTAATTTGGAACCTTCACAAATAGTGCTGCTATTAATATTTTCTACATTTTTAAAATTTAAATTCAAGTTACTTAACATACCGTTTAGTCTTGGCTTCAGGAGTAGAACCCAGTGACTCATCTCTTACATATAATACCTAGTGCTCATACCAACACGTGCTCTACTTAATGTCCATCACCCATTTAACCCATCTCCTTACCCACCTCCCCTCCAACACCTTCAGTTTCTTCTCTGCATTTAAGAGTCCCTTATGGTTTGTCTCCCTCTCTGTTTTTTTTTTATTTTTCCTTTCTTTCCCCTATGTTCATCTGTTAAGTTTCTCAAATTCTACATATGAGTGAAATCATATGTTCTGACTTATTTCACTTAGTATAAAACTCTCTAGTTCCATCCATGTTGTGCAAACACCAAGATTTCATTCTCTTTCATTGCCAAGTAGTATTCCACTCTGTGTGTGTGTGTGTGTGTGTGTGTGTGTGTGTGTGTGTGTGTGTATCACATCTTCTTTACCTATCCATGAGTTGATGGCCATTTGGGCTCTTTCCATAATTTGGCTATTGTTGATAGTGCTGCTATAAATATTGGGGTGTATGTGACCCTTTAAATCAGCATTTTTGTATCCTTTGGATAAATTCCTAGGAGTGCTATTGCTGGGTTGTAGGACAGTTCTATTTTTAATTTTTTGAGGAACCTCCATACTGTTCTCCAGAGTGGCTGTTCCAGTTTGCAATCATCAAAACAGTATGGTATTGGCACAAAAACAGATAGATAGATCAATGGAATAGAATAGAGAACCCAGAAATGGATCCACAAATGTATGGCCAACTACTCTTCAACAAAGCAGGAAAGAATATCCAATGGAAAAAAGAGAGTCTCTTTAGCAAATGGTGCTGGGAGAACAGGACAGAGACACGCAGAAGAATGAAACTGGACCACTTTCTTACACCATACACAAAAATAAATTCAAAATGGATGAAAGACCTAAATGTGAGACAGGAAACCATCAAAATCCTACAGCAGAAAACAGGCAGTAACCTTTTTCACCCCTGCCACAGAACTTCTTACTTGACATGTCTCTGAAGGAAAGGGAAATGAAGACAAAAATGAACTATTGGGATCTCATCAAGATAAAAAGGGTCTGCACAGCAAAGGAAACAATCAACAAAACTAAAAGGCAACTGATGGAATGGGGGAAGATATTTGCAAATAACATATTTTATACATTTTTAAACACATAACATTTCTTCTCATATGTATATATACATACACACCTAGGAATATAATTGCTGTGTCTTATGTTTATGTCACCTTCAGTAGATAGCACTGAATAATTATCCCAAGTGTTACTTTCAGTTGCTAATTGTTCCAACAGTGTAACAAAGCTCTTGTATCTTCACATCCCTGCCAACACATGACATGTGTCTTTCTCACTGGACCAATACAGTGGTGCTTCATGTATGTAATTTACATTAATCTAACAACTAATGAAGTAATGTACCTCCCTTATGTAATTACTCCCATATACTGTTTTGTGAAATGCCTATCACACTTTTTGCTCATTTTTCACTTAAGATGCCTCTCTTTTTCTAAATGGCTTATAGTTATTTTTTTTTTGTATTCTACATTTGAATGCTTTGGCAGGTGTATTTTTTGCAGATGTCTTCTACATTGTGATGTTTGCTTTTTCCACACTAACTTCATAATGACTATTGATCAACAGACTATTTTTTTAATTTTAGTTAATGCAAGACTTTCGATCATGTGTGTATGTGTGTGTATGCAATTAGTCTCAGCTGTACATCATAGTACTTTCACAAGTCTGTTGCTCACCATGAGTGTTACTGTTTCTCCATGTACAACACTACTAATTGACTATATTCATCCCCATGAGTATTCATTTTATAACTGGAAACCTGTATTTCCCACTGCCCTTCACCCTTACCCATCTCCCTCCCCTTTTCCTCTGGCAATCATCAGTTTGTTCTCTGCATGTATGGGTCAACAGACTATTTTTTAATGTCACTGCATTACAACCTATTAGGTTCCTCCATTGTAATTAGTGGTTTTTGTGCTCAAGAAATCTTTGCTTACCCCAAGATCATTAAGTTATTCTCTTATATTTTTTCTAAAGGTTTATTTATTGTTAAATATGTATTTATTTTACCTTTTACATTCAAATTAAATTCATCTAAAATAATTTTTGCAGATGGTATTCTTTATTCCATATGAAAATCCATTTGATCCAATAGCATATATTGAAAAGCTTATATTTCCTTACTGCACTGCATTGTCACCTTTCTTGTAAATCGACCATTTATATGTGTGGAAATCTTTGGGTTTTAATTGGATTGATTTAATTGGTATTTTAATAAACATAAATTTTTATATTTTATGTATTATACATATATTTGCATGTAAATTTACCTTCTTTCTTCCTATTTTATTTTTTTCTCATTTGTTCTTTGTAAGTTTTCTCTAGTTTTAGGCCTTTTATGGTATCAAGCAATTTGTATTGTCCTATTTCTTCTCTTTACTGAAAACTTTTCCAGAGGAGAGGTCAAAATGGCAGAGAACTAGGGGGACCCAGAGTTCTATTGTCCCTCAAACAGAGCAGTATTGAGGCCAGAAGACTTGGAATTCCAGGAATCTTGGCTACAGAGTGACAGAAACATCACCAGGGGCCCATGGGGACAACATGGCAAATAGGTGTGTGATTATGAACTGGGAGTGATAAAATGAGCAGCCTAGGAACAGAAAGGAGGGATCTCCTTTTGTGGAGAGACAAAAGTAAGAGAAAGAGAGGGTGTGGAAGTGTAGGATCCTATTTAGACAAGTGAAAAACCACAGACCAGGGAACAGAAAAAAATGGAGAAAGAACCAATTTCTAACTGTGGGGTTTTCTCCACCCTGGAGCACCTGGAGAGGTGGAGAGCCAGCTCCGGGCTTGGTAGCTAGCTCCCAGACACGTGGGAAAAAGCAATCCTCTCCTTTGAGTGCTGTGGGCAGAAGACAAAGAGCCATTCCAAGGACAAAAGACCCTGAAGACTGCTGGCCACCCAGAAGCCCTTTGAGACAGTACCCTAGAGCCAAGGCCTGCAGAGCAGGATCCATTAAGACATCGGGGTTTGAATTCCAGCCAAGCACCTGGAAGGCACGGGAGACTGTAGAGTAGAACAAAACCGGCCAGCTTGCACCTGCATGACACTGTGAAGACAGCCTGAACTGAGTGATTTGGGACACCAGTACAAGGAGGAGAGACTGGAGTGTTGCCATTTTTCTCCTCATCACCAAAAAGGTGGGGATTCAGGGAACAGAGGGTGGGCACACAGTGGAGGCAAGACCCATCTACACGAAACCACTCCCCTCCAGGTATCTAACAGAGCAAGACTGACACTGACAGAATCAGACAGTCCCTCCTCCAGACCAGAGCAGGCACCAGTTTCAAGACACCGTCAGACATCAGTCCAGTGGTTTTGCATTCTCTGATTTGACTCTTGGTCAATTCTTATTTTATGTATATACATATTTTTCCCTTTATTTTCTTCCTCTTATTTTTTCCCTTCTCTAGTCTTCTTATTCTGGTTGTTGGTTTGTTTAAGCAGACATTTTTAATCTATTATTTTTACACCTCTTCTGTGTTTCCTTTATTTTCCTCTCTCTCTCTCAATTAAGGCATATAGTTTCTAAGATTCTCTGCCTGGCCAGTTTTTATTTCTTTTCCTTTTCCCTGCCCCTGTCATTTCTCTCTTTGTATAGGATAAGGCCTCTTTCACAACCACCACCCCTTTTTAAAATTTTTTCCAGGGACACTTCAATGAACAAATCAAAGCACACCTGGTGGAAGGTCCAAAACATCACTACAAGTAGGAGATAAAGCAACCAGAATCTCAACAACAGAGAGCACAAAACACACTCCAAAACACCTCCTAAAGGACCAGGCCCTGGACAGCATTATGACCTCTTTTTTGTATAATAGTGCTCACAGGAGCAGGATTAATAACAAGCTATTAAAACACATAAGTGACATAAAACTAGCTAATATGATGAAATCAAAGAATTCTCCTCAAAAGAAATTCCAGGAAGAAATGACAGCTAGAGAATTGCTCAGAACAGATATAAACAATATAACTGAGCAAGAATTTAGAATAATAGTCATAAGATTAATAGCTGGGCTTGAAAAAAGCATAGAAGACAGCAGAGAAACTATGGCTGCAGGGATCAAGGAACTAAGAAATAGTCACAATGAATTAAGAAATAGTGGTGCAATAATAAACTAGATGCAGGTGCAAAATAAATGAGGTGCAAAATAAACTAGATGCAGTGACAGCAACCATGGAAGAGGCAGAGGGGAGATTAAATGAAATAGAAGATAAAATTATGGAAAATGATGAGGCTGTGAAAGAGAAGAAAATACGAGACCAGGAGGGGAGAATTAAAGAACTAAGTGATTCAATGAAACATAATAATATCCATATCAAAGGAGTTCCAGAAGAAAAAGAGAGTGAAAGGGGCAGAAGGTTTACATGAACAAAGTATAGCTGAGATCTTCCCTAATCTGGGGAAGGAAACAGACATCCAAATCCAGGAGGCACAGAGAACTCCCTTCATATTTAACAAGAATAGATCTTCTCCATGACATATCATAGTGAAACTGGCAAAATACAAAGATCAAGAGAGAATTCTGAAAGCAGCTCAGGACAAATGGACCTTAACCTACAATGGTAGACAAATAAGGGCAGTAGCAGACCTGTCTACTGAAACTTGGCAGGACAGAAGGGAGTAGTAAGAAATACTTAATGTGCTGAATAGGAAAAATATGCAGCCAATAATCCTTTGTCCAGCAAGGCTGTCATTTAGAATAGAGAGAGATAAAGACTTTCCCAGACAAAGCAAAAACTGAAGGAGTTCATGACCACTAAACCAACCCTGTAAGAGATCCTAAGGGGGACTGTGTGAGTGGAACACTGCAAAGATTACAATGGGGCAGAGACATCACTGCAAGCATGAAACCTACAGATAACACATGACTTTAAATCCATATCTTTCAATAATAACACTGAATGTAAATGGACTAAATGCTCCAATCAAAAGACATAGCGTATCAGAATGGATCAAAAAACAAGACCCATTTATTTGCTGTCTACAAGAGACCCATTTTGGACCTGAGGACACCTTCAGATTGAAAGTGAGGGGATGGAGAAACATCTATCATGCTACTGGAAGTCAAAATAAAGCTGGAGTAACGATACTTATATCAGGAAATGAGATTTTAAACTAAAGGCTATAGCAAGAGATGAAGAAGGGCATTATATCATAATTGCAGGATCTATCCATCAAAAAAAGCTAAAAATTATAAATTTTTATGCACCCATTTCAGAAGAACCCAAGTATATAAAGCAATCACAAACATAAGCAATCTTATTGGTAAGAATGTGGTTATTGCAGGGAACTTTAGTACTCCACTTACAACAATGGACAGATCATCTGGGCAAAAAATCAGTAAAGAAATAATGGCCTTGAATGATACACTGGACCAGATGGACTTGACAGATATTCAGAATTTTTCATCCAAATGAGCAGCATACACATTCTTTTTGAGTGCATATGGAACATGCTCTAAGACAGATCACATACTGGATCACAAAACAGCACTCAATAAACATAAAGAATTGAGATCATACTATGGATTTTTTCTGGTCACAACGTTATAAAACTTGAAATCAACCACAGAAAAAATTGGAAAGCCTCAAAATGCATGGGGGTTAATGAACATCCTACCAAAGAATGAATGGGTCAACCAGGAATTTAAGAATAAATTACAAAATATATGAAAATAAATGAAAACGAAAACACAACAGTCCAAACTCTTTGGAATGCAGCAAAGACAGACCTAATAGGAAAATATACTGCAATCCAGGCCTATCTCAAGAAATAAGAAAAATCCCAAATACAAAATCTAATAACACACCTAAAGGAACTAGAAGAAGGACAGCAAAGAAACCCCAAAGCCAGCAGAAGAAGAGAAATTATAAAGATAAGAGAAGAAATAAACAATATAGGATCCAAAAACAAAACAAAACAAAACAGTAGAACAGATCAATGAATCTAAAAGCTGCTTTTTGAAAAAAAATAAAATTGATAAGCCCATAGCCAGACTCCTCAAAAAGAAGAGAGTACCCAAATAGATAAAATCACGAAAGAAAGAGGACAGATTACAACCAACATCACAGAAACACAATTAGCAGAGCATACTATGAAAAATTATATGCCAAGAAATTGGACAACCTGGAGGAAATGGTCAAATTCCTAGACACCCACACACTACCAAAATTCAAACGGGAAGAAATAGAAAATTTGAACAGATAACCAGCAAAGAAATTGAATCCTTATCAAAAATCTCCCAACAAATAAGAGTCCTGGGACAGACGACTTCCCAGAGGAATTCTACCAGACATCTAAATTAGAATTAATACCTATCCTGCTCAATGTGTTCCAAAAAATAGAAATGGAAGTAAAGCTTCCAGACTCATTCTATGAAGCCAGCATTACCTTGATTCCTAAAGCAGACAGTGACCCCCACAATAAAGAAGAATTACAGGCCAATATCCCTGATGAACATGAATGTAAAAATGATCAACAAGATACTAGTAAATTTAATTCAACAGTATATCAAAAGAATTAATCACCACAATCAAGTGGGATTCATTCCTGGGCTTGAAGCAGGGCTGCTTCAATGTTCACAAATCAATCAGTGTGATACTTCACATTAATAGAAGAAAGGATAAGAACCATATAATCCCAGTCAATAGATGCAGAAGAAGCATTTGACAAAATACAGCATCCTTTCTTAATAAAAACCCTCAAGAAAATTGGGATAAAAGGAATATACCTTAACATCATAAGAGCCATGTATGAAAAGCTCACAGCTAATATCATCCTCAATGGCAAAAAAGCTGAAAGCTTTTCCCCTGAGATTAGGAGCACAGCAGGGATGTCCACTCTCACCACTGTTGTTTTACATAGTGTTGGAAGTCCAGGCATTGGCAATCAGACAACAAAATAAAATAGAAGCCATCCGTATAGTCAAAGAAGTCAACCTTTCTCTTTTTGCAGATGACATGATAGTCTACATGGAAAACCTAAAAGACTACACCAAAAAGCTGCTGGAACTCATCCATGAATTCAGCAAAGTCTCAGGGTACAAATCTATATACAGAAATCAGTTGCATTTCTATACACCAATAATGAAATAACTGAAAGAGAAATCAGTAAATTGACCCCATTTCCAATTGCACCAAAAACCATAAAATACCTAGGAATAAACTTAACCAAAGATGTAAAATATCTGTAGGCTAAAAACCATAGAAAACTTATGAAGGAAATTGAAGAAGACACCAAGAAATGAAAAGCATTCCATCCTCCTGGATTGGAAGAATCAATATTGTTAAAATGTCAATTTTACCCAAAGCAACCTACATATTCAATACAATACCAATCAAAATTGCACCAGCATTCTTCTCAAAGCTAGAACAAACAACCATAAAATCTGTATGGAACCACAAAAGACCCCGAATAGCCAAAGTTATGTTGAAAAAGAAAACCAAAGCATGAGGCATCACAATCCCAAACTTTAGACTCTACTACAAAGCTGTAATCATCAAGACAGTATGGTATTGGAACAAGAACAGACACATAGTCCAATGGAATAAAATAGATAACACGGATTGGACCCACAAATGTATGGCCAACTAATCTTTGACAAACAGGAAAGAGTATCCAATGGAAAAATGATGGTCTCTTTAGCAAACGGTGCTGGGAGAACTGGAAAGCAACATGGAAATGAAACTAGACCACTTTCTTACACTATACACAAAAATAAACTCAAAATGGATGAAAGACCTAAATGTGAGGCAAGGAACCATCAAAATCTTAGAGGAGAAAACAGATAACAACCTCCTTGACCTCAATCGCAGCAATTTCCTGCTCAACACATCTCCAAGGCAAGGGAATTAAAAGCAGAAATGAATTATTGGGACCTCATTAAGATAAAAAGCTTCTGCACTGCAAAAAACAATCAACAAAACTAAAAGGCAACCGATGGAATGGGAGAAGATATTTACAAATGACGTATCAGATAAAGAGTTAGTGTCCAAAATCTAAGAATAACTTACCAAACTCAACACTCGAAAAAAAAAAAAAGACATAAATAGACACTTTTCCAAAAAAGACATCCAGATGGCTAACAGACACAATGAAAAGATGCTCAACATCACTCATCATCAGGGAAATACAAATCAAAACCACATTGAGATAACACCTTACACTGGTCAGAATGGATAAAATTAACAACTCAGGAAACAACAGATGTTGGCAAGGATGTGGAGAAACGGGAACTCTCTTGCACTGTTGGTGGGAATGCAAACTGGTGCACCTGCTCTGGAAAACAATGTGGAGGTTCCTCAAAAAATTAAAAATAGAACTACTCTACGACCCAGCAATAGTGTTACTAGGAATTTATCCAAAGAATACAGGAGTGCTGATTCATAAGGGCACATGTACCCCAATGTTTATAACAGCACTTTCAACAATAGCCAAATTTTGGAAAGATCCTAAGTGCCCATCAATTGATGAATGGATAAAGAAGATGTGGTTTATATACACAATGGAATACAACTTGGCAATGAGAAAGAATGAAATCCTGCCGTCTGCAACAACGTGGATGGAATTGGAGGGTATTATGCTACGTGAAATAAGTCTTTCAGAGAAAGACATATATCATATGTTTTTATTCATATGCAGAACTTGAGAAACTTAACAGAAGACCATGGGGGAAGAGAAAGGGAAAAATAGTTTCAAACATAGAGGAATGCAAACCTTAAGGGACTCCTAAATACAGAGAACAAACTGAGGGTCGATGGGGGGTGGGGCAGGAGGGAAATGGGTGATGCTCATTGAGGAGGGCATTTGTTGGGATGAGCACTGGATGTTGTATGTAAGTGATGAATCATGGAAATCTACACCCAAAAGCAAGAGCATACTGTTTATACACCGTATGTTAGCTAACTTGACAATAAATTATATCTATAAATTAAAATTTAAAAAATAAATAAAAGCTTTTCCAAATATTTATTGCTATGTACTCTATCACCAAGCAATATGCATCTTTGATTTGAGTCTGCCTTAAGTTATTGTTTTAATGCCTCTGAACAGTGAAGGAATCTGCAAATGATTTAACATTATTCACCTATCTCACATTTTTTGTGCAAGTATTGTTATGTATTTCTACCTAGACTTAATTAACTTAATTTCAGTTGTTATATTTTTTTCATTTATAAAACGATTACTTTATTTTTCAATAGATTCTAGTTATTTAGTGGAATTATCCATAATTTTCTCTATTTTCTTGGACATATGAATCACAGTCCTTTTAAAGTTCTGGTAACTCCAATTTCTGGATTTTCTCCCTTATTCATTTTTTTCCTATGAACTTATATCCGTTGGTCCTATTCAGAAAAATTTGCCTGGTAATATTTTACTAAATACCTGTATACCATGTATGAGACAAACATGGATAAAATCATCTTCCAGGGAGGAGCTGTCCTTCTGAGCAGCTGGCTGGTGGCTTGTTGATGCATCACCAGATGTGGTTGAGCTATGATTCAGGCTCTGTTGTTTCGTATGTTCCCATTTTGCTTCTGCTGCCAACACACAGCTCTTCCTAGGAGGGCAGGGCACTGACCCTGGGTCTCTGTGTGAATCTGGTATGTTTACCAGGGCCTCTCCTCAACTCCTTTGCTTCACAGCATCTTGGGCCTGTGGGGACCTAGCTCAGATTTTTCTTTCTGTGCTGCCCCTTTGTCTCAGTGTTTCAGTGTTCTTCCACATGTATACACAGCTAAGAAGGTGACAAATCCCTGAATGGGAAATTGTATGTAGGATTTCTGCCTCAAACCTGTGTTTTCTACCTCTCCAAGATTTGCTCTATCTAATACATGCCACTGTAGAGGCTCCAAAATTCAACCTCTCCCCCCACCCCCCACCCCTGGGTCTACCATAAGCCTCAAACTGTTGCATTTTTCCCAAGCCAGATTCCCCATACTGTGAATTGACAGCTGTTGCTAAAGAATCAGCAAGACTTTTTGTGCACGTCCCCACTCTTTCAAACTGTAGCCCCTCAAGTTCAGGCTGTCTTGGTTGCTTCCCAAATGCCTTTATATGTTTCATTTTGTTTGTTTCTTTTTATCCAGTTTTGACAGCTGTCAAAATAAGTTATTTTATCATGGGTTGGAAATAGAAGCCCACTTTCTCTTTTAACATTACACTCTTATTACAATTACTATATACATCAGGCACTGGATATTTTCTTAGATGCTTTCTGATTTAATTCTTTTGAAGTCAATTGTATTTGACTTTTAAAATAAGGATATTAAGACTAATAAATGGTAAATCTGGGGCTTAAGCACAGTTCAGCGCAGTTTATTTTTTTTTTTAACACTATTACTATAATTATTTTATTAATGTATATAGAATGAATACCAGACCCACAGAGAATACCTTTCCTTTCAAACAGCTCTGGAAAGAATAGCAAAAACATAGCCATGTGTAAAATCACAAAAAAACTCTCTATGAATCCCTTAAAGTTTAAATTTATAGGTCACATTAACTCAGTCACAATTCAATACTGCAAG
>CM053578.1:856136-913610 GCA_028646485.1 Cryptoprocta ferox | reverse complement strand
GGTTGTCTTCTTTCTGGCGTCTGTTTCTTCTTTCCCCCACTTGCAAATCCAAGTTTTATCCCTTCAGTCCTCAGTTCAATCCATACGGGCGTGCGCGGATTACAGAGCTCCCTGCTCTTCCGCCATCTTGTCCTCCTTCTCAGCGCAGTTTAAAGACTACTTGCTTTCAATTAAACAATACTGCCTCATTAAATAGTTAGAGAGTTGAGTACAATCTTATAATTTTGCTTATGGGAATAATCACTTGAGACTAGTCTTTTTCCATGGAATTTGTAGCAAATAAGCTAGGAATTCACTTTTCACCCTAATGCCTTGTAGCTGTCATGAAGGGAACCAGAAACATTTTTTGGCTTCCCAGAATATGACACCATATTACAAAGGAGTCAGACAGCTCAAGCCAAAACATTTCCAGAAAAAAGACAACTATGGGATGCTTCATTCCTTATGGTGATTTGAAGTATTTTGGTTTTTTTAAAGTTTTTATTTTAATTCCGGTTAGTTAACATACAGTATTGTATTCATTTCAGGAGTACAATATAATGATTCAACAATTCCATATATCACTCAGTGCTCATCACAACAAATGCATTCCTTAATCCCATCACTTAATTCACCCATCCCCCCACCCACCTCCCCTCTGGATATCATCAGTTCGTTCTCTATAATTAAGAGTTATTTGTTTCTCTTCCTTTTTTTGCCCTTCTCTCAGTTGTTTTGTTTCTTAAATTCCGCAAATGAGTAAAATCATATGGTATTTGTCTTTCTATGATGACTTATTTCAATTAGCATTAAACTGGCTCCATCCATGTCACTGCAAATGGAAACATTTCATTTTTTTGTGGCTGAATAATATTTTATTATATAGACCACATATTCTTTATCCATTCATCAATTGATGGGCACTTGGGCTGTTTCAATATCTTGGCTATTGTAAATAATGCTGTTATAAACATAGAATACATGTATCCATTTGAACTATGGTTTTTATATTTTTGGGTAAATACCTAGTAGTGTGATTGCAGGATCATAGGGTAGTTGTACTTTTAACTTTCTGAGGAACTTCCATACTATTTTCCAGAGTGGCTACACCAGTTTCAGTCCCACCAACAAGAGGATTCTCCTTTCTCCACATCCTCACCAACACCTGTTCTTTCCTGTGCTGTTGATTTTAGCCATTCTGACTGGTGTGAGGTGAGATCTCATTGTAGTTCTGATTTGCATTTCTCTTATGGTAAGTGATGATGAACACCTTTTTATGTGTATGCTCCCATCTGTATGTCTTCTTTGGAGAAGAAGACATACATGTCTCTTGCCCATTTTTAATTGGATTATTTGTTTTTGGGGGTGTTGAGTTTTATCAGTTCTTTATATATTTTGGCATCACTTATTTATCTTATATGTCATTTACAAATATCTTCTCCTATTCTGTTGATTGCCTTTTAGTTTTGTTCACTCTTCTTCACCATGCAGCATTTTATTTTGGTGTAGTCTGAATATTTTTGCTTTCATTTCCCTTGTCTCAAAAGACATATCTAGAAAGAAATTGCTATGGCCGATATCAAAAAGGTTATTGCCTATGTTCAGGAGAACTTTTAAGGTTTCAGGTCTTACATTAGGGCTTTATTTCATTGTGAATTTATTTTGAGGAATAGTGTAGGAAAGTGGTCCAGTTTCTATCTTTTGCATATTGCTGTCACTTTTCCCAACACCATTTGTTGAAGAGACTGTCCTTGTCCCATTGGATATTCTTTCCTGCTTTGTTGAAGATTAATTGACCATATAGTTGTGGGTTTATTTCTGGGTTTTCTATTCTGTCTTATTGATGTATGTGTCTATTTTTGTGCCAGTGACATACTGTTTTGACTACTACAGCTTTGTAATATAATTTATTATTCAGAATTCTATTGCCTCCAGCTTTACATTTGTTTTTCAAGATTTCTTAAGCTATTCTGTGTCTTTTGTGATTTCACACATATTTTAGAATTGTTTGTTCTAGTTCTTTGAAAAATGCTGTTGGTATTTGACAGAGATTATATTAATATATACATTGCTTTGGATAGTATAGGTATTTTAACAATATTTGTTCTTCCAATCCATTAGCATGGAATGTCTTTCCATTTCTTTATGTAGTCTTCAATTTCTTTCATTGGTGTTCTACAGTTTTCAGAGTACCATGTTGACTGATTTGTGAATGGGAAACACCCCTGCAACCCAGTAAAAAATCCCACTTGAATGTAGTGAGTGATTCTTTTAATATACTGTTAGATTGGCCTTGCTAGTAATTCATTGAGGATTTTTGCATCTATGTTCATCTGTGATATTGACCTGTAGTTCTCCTTTTAAGTTAAGTCTTTATCTGGTTTTGGAATCAGGGTAATGCAGGCCCATACAGTGAATTCGTTTTCCTTTCTTTTCTATTTTTTGGAATAGTTTGAGAAAAGTGATTATTAACTATTCTTTAAATGTTTGGTAGAATTTGCCTGTGAAGTCTTCTGTCCTGGAATTTGGTTTGTTGCTAAATGTTTTGACTTCTAATTTAATTTCTTTACCAGTTATTGGTCTGTTTACATTTTCTGTTTGTTCCTATTTTAATTTTGGTCGTTGATATCTTTCCAGGAATTTATCCATTTCTTCCAAGTTGTTCAGTTTGTTGGCATTTAGTTTTTCATAATATTTTCATATAATTATTTGTATTTCTGTAGTGTTAGTTGTTATTTCTCCTCTCTCATTTGTGATTTTATTTATTTGAGTCTTTTCTCTTTTTTTCTTGATAAGTCTCAATAGAGGTTTATCACCTTTATTGATTTCTTCAAAGAATCATCTCTTGGTTTCATTGATCTATTCTCTTGTTTTTTTTTAGTTTATATCACTTATTTCTGCTCTAGTCTTTATTATTTCCTTATGCTGTTTTTTAAGTTTTGGTTCTTGTTATTTTTCTAGCTCGTTTAGGTGTAAGGTTAGGTTGTTTATTTGAGATTTTTCTTGCTTCCTGATGCAGACTTGTATTGCTATAAACTTCCTTCTTAGAACTGCTTTTGCTGCATCCCAAAAGTTTCGGACGATTGTCTTTTCATTTTCATTTATTTCCATGTTCTTTTTCCTTTCTTCCTTACTTCTTGGATGACCCAGTCATTGTTTATTGGCATGTTTTTTTAACCTCCTTGAATTTGTCTTCTTTACAGATATTGTGTGTGTGTGCGTGTGTGTGTGTGTGTGTGTGTGTGATTTACTTCTATTTTCAGAACATTGTGGTCAGACTTCAATCTGGTATTACTTCAATCTTCTTGAATTTGTTGAGGCTATTTTGTGGCCTATATGTGATCTTTTCTGGAATATGTTCCCTGTGCACTGGCAAAGAACGTGTATTCTGCTGTTTTAGGATATAATGTTGTGAATATATCTATTAAGTCCATCTGGTGCAGTGTGTCATTCAAAGCCATTGTCCTTGTTGATTTTCTGCTTCTTATTATCAGTTAGTTCTTTTATGTTTGTTATTAACTTTTTTTATGTATTTGGGTGATTCCATGTTGGGAACAATATTTACAATTGCTTTATCTTCCTCTTGGGTTGTCCCCTTTATTATTATATAGTGTCCTTCTTTGTCTCTTGTTATATTCTTTGTTTTAAAATTTATCTTGCCCAGGAGCCTGGGTAGCTCAGTCGGTTAAGCGTCCAGCTTTGGCTCAGGTCATGATCTTGTGGTTTGTGAGTTTGAGCCCCGCATTGGGCTCTGTGCTGACAGCTCAGAGCCTAAAGCCTGCTTCGGATTCTGTCTCTCCCTCTCTCTGCTCCTTCCTCACTCATGCTCTGTCTCTCTCTGTCTCTCAAAAATGAATAAATGTTAAAAATTTTTAAATCTATCTTGCCCAATATAACTCCTGCTTTCTTTTGACTTCCATTTGCATTATAGATGTTTCTGCATCCCCTCACTTTCATTCTGCAGGTACGTTGGTCTAAAATGAATCTCTTGCAGGCAGCATATACATGGGTCTTGTTTTTTAATTCATTCTGTCATGTTTTGTCTTCTGATTAAAGCATTTAGTCCATTTACATTCAAAGTAATTATTGATAGATATGAATTTATTGTCATTTTATTATTTGTTTCGTGGTTGTTTCTGAAGATTTTGTCTGCTCTTTTCTTTTTTTCATGGTTTTCTGATTTTCTTAAGTAATATACTTGTATTTCTTTCTCATATTTCTTTGTATATTTATTAGTGGGTTTTGATATATGATCAGTAATAGGTTTGTATATAACCTCTTCCAAATACAGCAATCTATATGCAGTTGATGATGTTTTAAGTTTGAACTCACACTTTCCTCTTATCTTCCCATGTTTTAAGTATATGTTATTATATATTATCTCCTTTTTTTGTGAGCTCCTTACTGATTTTTGCAGGAATATTCATTTCTATTGCTTTTGTGCTTCCTACTTTTATATTTTCACTTTTGGTCTCTCCTTTCCACTCAAAGAGTCCCCTTATAATATTTCTTGAAGGAATGGTTTATTGATGATGAACCCTTTAGCTTTTGTTTGTCTAGGAAACTTTTTATTTCTCCCTCTATTCTGAATGACAGCCCTGCTGGATAGAATATTCTTGACTGCACATTTTTCCCATTCAACACTTAAAATATATCTTGCTACTTCCTTCTGGCTTGCAAAGTTTCTGTTGGAAAATCTCCTGCTAACCTTATGAGTTTTCCTTTGCAAGTTACAGACTATTGTTGTCTTGCTGCTTTTAAAACCTTTTCTCTATTACTATGATGTACCAATTTAAATACAATATCTCATGATGTGGTTTTACTTTTACTGATTTTCATGGGAGTTCTCTGTGTCTCCTAGATCTAGATATCTGTTTCTTCTCCCAGATTAGAGAATTTTTCAACTATAGTTTCTTCAAATAAATTTTCTACCCCCTTTTCTCTCTCTTCTTCTACTGGGACTCCTATAATATGAATGCTATTGCATTTGATGGAGTCACTAAATTACCTAAGTCTATTGTTTTTTGCGTAATTTTTTCTCTCTTTGTTCAGGTTGATTACTTTCCATTATTCTGTCTTCTAGATCACTAATTCATTCCCTTGATTCTTCCATCCTACTGTTTAGTCCATCAAGTGTGTTTTTAATTTCACTTATTATGCCCTTTATCTCTGCTATGTTATTCTTTATCTATGGGTTAAGTGTCTCATTCATATCTTCACTCTTTTCAAGTTCATTGAGTATATTTATGATCGATGCTTTAAATTCTCTATCAGCCATTATATTTATATATGTTTTGCTTAGATCTTTGGCTGTGACCTTGTCCTGTTCTTTCACTTGGGATAAATTTGTCTGCTATTTTGTCCGCTTCTCTCCGTCTATTACTCTGTGTTAAGAAAGTCAGCTATGTCTTCTTCTCTTAAAAGTAGTGACTTTATGAAAAAGAGGTCCTGAAGCACCCTGCAGGTTCACCAGAACCTGGCACTTCAGGAGAGTATCCTATATGTGTCGCTTATGTCCTGCTATTATGTCTGAGTCACTTTTACTTTCAGTGAAATTGTCAGCTCTGACTCTCCACTTCTTGTGGGTTGTGCTTGGTCTCTATGGTGTTTATGGGACCCAAGCAGTTCACCTTTGAGGTAGCATGCCCCCTGAGGAACTTGAGAGCATGTCGTTGGTGTTAACGAAATTTGTACTGGGCCACTAGTCTTATGCTGAATTCCCTAAAGCACTGTAGCAACTGAGGGCTGCGTATCATGGCAGCCATGGCATGAGGCCGGTGTTGAACATGGCAATTCTGGGCCTGGTTGGCCCTGGCAGGTGACGTTGACTGAGGACACATGGCAGGGCATGGTGTATGATAGTGGCTTGGCATAGCATGGTGGACACTATGTACCTGGTGGTTGGGAAAGGCACTCTAACAAAATTTGCCCTGAGCCTCGGGCCAAGGCTAGTAGCTTGGAGTGGGTGGGTTCTCAGGAGAACTCATGGGCATGGTGCACTGATAACAGTTTAGGTAGCAAGTGTCTGTGCAGCACTGATTCCCACAGGTGTCTCTGTGCTTATACTGAGAAACGGGGAAGGAAAATAGTGTCTTCCAGCTCCCTTGTTTTTGAAAAAGTCCCCCAACATGCTCCAAAATCAGTATGAACACATCTCTCTCCCATTTGCTTCAGGCACTGTGTAAACTACCATTTTTATGTTGCCTCTGTGTGCAGGCTGCTGTCTCTTTAAGGGCAGTGACCCAGCTATCACTCACCCTTCAGGCTCACCCAGCTAATTCTGTTAATCCTCAGAGGTCCAGATTCGAAGCCCTACTAGTTTTACAAACTCATGGAATTCTGTCCCTCTGGTTTTTAAAGCTAAACATCATGGAGATTAGTCGTCCCTTTGTGAGGCATTTGTTCTGCCAGTCTTTGGATTGCTCTTCAGTTTATTGACTTGGATATGGGTTATACCTAGTTATAAATGTGGGACAAGTAAGCTCAAGGTTCTTCTACTCCACTATCTTCCTAAGATCCTCTGAAATTATTTTGTATGAAAGGTGAAGAAGAGGGGTTGAAAGTTACTTAAAACAGCTGCATTCACCCACCTTGAAGCTATGAGCATTCTGGAAATTTCAATGACTTTTCTTTGTTTTGCTACACATGGAAAAAACTGAACTTAATATTGGAGACTTTCAAGAGAATCATAATTGTGAAGTCAAGAGAGTGTAATAATCAAGCACATTGGGTACATAGTACACTTTTTAAACATTTCTGTTTCCCAGGAGTCAAGTGATAATGTGTATATTTCAACAGTTCCTGAAACTTATTTATTGTAGGTTTTAAGAACCTTCCCAGGTCATCTCTTTGAGCATGGAAGAATTAGCTAATGTAGACATCTTATCTGTTACAAGAAGAACTGCCATGTAAAATATAATTTAAGATAGGAGTTACTCAAAGAAAAGGAAATCCTCGAGTAGTATAAACAAATAAGGACTGCACTGAACATATCATAAGTAAGAGAACTAATGCCTCTGAAGCCCAAAGAGAGAGAAAAAGTGAATATGGGGTGTAGGGGCAGAGTTCGACCAACCAACCAAATGACAATAAATTAGGCAACAGTAAGCCTATGCAAGGCAAGAGGCTAACCCTGAAAACTATACATAAACATGGTAGTGATGTGTTATCCATAATTATTATTTATCTTTATTTTACTCCATCCAATGACTTACATGTTTCAAATGTATTAATTCATTTGAGTCTCATAATAGCTATATGTGTATCAAGTAAGGTGGCTCTATTTCAAAGATGCCAAAGCATGTATAATAGTTCCAATGTCAGCAGGATGGTCCTTCTCCTTAGAATCATTCAAAGTCATGCTGATGGAAGCTATGCTATCTTAAAAATTGTTTTCCAAGATTATATTGAAATTAGTCTCTATTCCAGACAACAGACTGGAGAAAAGAGATGAAAGATACTCATAGAAGGTTTGTATAGGCCAGACCAGATGTGGTTCACATCACTTACCCCTATATTCCATTGGCTAACCTCAGTTATATGGCTGAAACCAACACCAAAGGAGGCTGGGAAGTGTATTCCAGTTTTGTACCCTGGAAGAGCAGGAAATAGGTTTGGCAAACAGTCAGCAGTATCTACTATAAATCTATGATATAGGTAACATGATTATCATTGCTTCACATATGAAAAACTTAAGTATAGGGCAATTGGTATTAAAATCCAAATCCTCTGGCTCCCAATTCTACAGTACTCTTGCCTATTTAGAACACACCATTATACTGTACTAACTTTCTTCATAAAAGAGAAAATTAGAAACTACAACTACCAAACCAGGAAAGTAGGAAGAAAAATTACAACTCTGGTAGAAAAAGCAGACACACACACACACACACACACACACACACACAGAACTCCTGACCATGCCATGTGCTGATGCTAACTCTAAATTTACATTACTACACGGTATAAGACATAAAACTTAAAAAATTAATGTATAAACTTGTTCTTGACTCAAGAAGACTGATATTTTCAGCAAAATCAAAAGTAAAATGACATTGAAGGTCCAATTCCACAACATAGGACTTATGTGAATAGCAAAGGGGAAAAAAAACACAGGTTGAGTTCATTTGAAGCTACTCAAAGAAATTGACTCAGGATAAAGATCAGTTCAACATTACAATGGATGGACAATAAAGATTAAGACCTTTCAGATGGACAATAAGAATTTCTCAGAATCCTTAGGGGACTGTTCAGCAGCAACCTCACCCATAGTCTGTCTCAAGGAAAAATGGATATATATATATAGATTATATTTATATACACACACACATATATGTATACACACACATGTGTTCTACCATCTTGGGTTAAAAGGAATTACAATTCAAAATAAAAAGTGTTTTCAGGGCACCTGGGTGGTTCATTCAATTGAGTGTCTGACTTTGGCTTAGGTCATGATCTCACAATTTGTGGGTTTGAGCCCTGAGGCAGCAGACTCCATAGTGGCAGCTGGGAGCCTGCTTCAGATTCTCTGTCTCTCTCTCTCTCTCTCTGCCCCTTCCTTGCTAATGCCCCCATGCTCGCTCTCTCTCTCTCTCTCTCTCTCTCTCAAAAATAAATAAATAAATGAACATTAAAAAATCAATAAAAAGTGTTCTCTGAGCCCTCAATCTTTTATAGGAAGAAAGCAATCTGAGAATGCTACTCAACAACAAAAGCAATTCTTTTTTTTTTTTTTTTTGAGAAGTAACTGTTATGGGAAAGGAAGAATTCACAGGGCAGAACCAAAAGCCATAGAGGACCATTCCTAGGGAGCAGGACTAGAAAGCTGTGCTGAATCAATTCCAAGACTAATATAGACTAGTGACTGTCATATGACTTCTTTTCCACAACTTTTTTTTTTTTACTAATTTGTCTATCGTGATTAACTGATCTCTGTCTCATCATTATATGTTAGGTGATGAGAAATAGATACTATTTCCCTTTATTTAACAGGTCTCCCAGTTAGGAAGGATAGTACCTGAGGTGTGCTTGAGGACAACATCCAAACAGCCTGAAGCACATCTGGACCTGATTTGAGTAACAAGATCTTGACTTCAGGTCTGAACACAAAGCCATATTGGCATAAGACTTAGGGAATTTTGGAGGAGGTGAGCATGTTTTGTATGTGGGAGGAGTATGAGTCTTAGATTCCAGAGAGAGAACCATGAAAACCAGTTGGTAGACATGACATACAATAACACATGCCCCTCCCTCACTGAATCTATGATGGCCTATGTCACATTAACCAATAGAAATGTGGTAGAAATGATGCTGTGTCAATTTTGGGCCTCAGCCTTCAAAATGCATGATAGCTTTTGCTTTGCATTTTTGGAAGCCTTGAACTGTCATGTAGAAAGTATGGTTACCTTATGTATGAGACCATCTAGAGATCAAATAAGGAGGCTAAGCAGCAAAGGAGAGGCCCTGAAACTACAGGAAGAAGAGAGTAGCCCAGATGTCACAAGCAACCAAGCTGAGCCTAAACTTCCAGCCATCCCCACTAAGGTGTCAGCCATAGGAATAAATTATCTTATATATTCTAGTCCAGTTGACCACCTACATAATTATATCTACAGTCAACCTCACATGGAACAGAGAAATAACCTGTGTACCCCCAATTAAAATGGTTGTTGTTTTAAAGCATTTCTTTTAGAGATGGTTTGTTATGCAGCAATAGAAAACCGAAATAATTGGTGGTTTAATCTATTCTATACCAGATGTTCCCGGGCTCATTGTGTAAATTGATTCACCCTATATCTCTCCAACCTCTTCTCCCTCCATTCTCCCAGCTGGTCCCATGCATGGCCTCTACAAAGGCAATGAATACTGCTACCTCTGTATCTTGGTTGGCATAGAACCTCTTCCCCTATTTGGGGGGAAACTCTTGTCTTCCCCCTAAAGAAACAATAAATCTAAGAATGGAACAATAATAACACAGGATAAAATCCAGTACCCTAATGATTAAACAAAAGAGACAGATTAAAGGAGAGAAAGAAAGGTGAGTAGGGGGAAGTCTGCTCTATGAATATTAAGCAATGAACCAACATGTGGCACCCATTAAATGTATATTTATTTATATGAATTTATGGTAAATGTTACGGTCCATATGGAGAAAACTGTCCACCTGCCAATAGGTGTACTTATCTGAAATGGCCAGATATTTCTATCTAAACCCAGAGAGCAATTTTGGAGCATGAAAAGCCAACTGAGGTGGAGTACACTTGCAAAGCAAACTATTACCTAGAGAGATTTCAAATTCCTTCTGACTTAAATGGTCTGAAAAATACAAAATAAAGAGATAATTGAGTGTCACAGAAAACACTAAATCAATCTAAAAGCCAGATGCCTATTAAGGCATGAGGCAATCTCTTATGAAATATATTTTGGATATTTTTAATTTTGAAAATTTCAAAAACATACAAATTGAAATTAATATTATAATGAACTTTCTTGTACCCATATTCTTGGTTCAAAAATCACCTACTCTTCGTCAATCTTGCTTCATCAATCTCCCACCCACTTTCCCATTTGCCAAATTATTCTATGGAAGATACAGAGAGAGTGACATCAGAAAAATAGTGGAATACAGACTTTCCACTGTCTTATACCCAAAGAACACTGATTTTGACAGTCACCCCAAATGAGAGTGCTTTTGTGAAAGTTTGGGGATCCAGCTGAGAAGTTTCAACACCCTATTGCAGCAACAAACTAAGAGATTAAAGGCATTGAGGACAGATACCATATGTTTTCACTCATAGGTCTAACAGGAGACACCTAACAGAGGACCATGGAGAGGGGAAGGAGGAAAAAGAGTTAGGGAGAGGGAGGGAGACAAAACATGAGAGACTCTTGAATACTGAAAACAAACTGAGGGCGGAAGGGGGAGGGGGGAAGGGGAATGGGGGTGATGGTCATGATGGACAACACTTGTGGGGAAGAGCACTGGGTGTTATATGGAAACTAGCCTGCCAATAAACTATAAAGTTAAAAAAAAAGATTAAAGGCATTGATGATAAGAGGAACATTTTCACATTACCTCTTTCATCATTCCCCCAAGATGGGGACCAAGAGAGACGTCCTTGGCCTACACATTCTCTCACAGAAGAGCTTATGAATGGGCCCAGCTTCCCGAGCTATGTGAGAGACTGCCAAAGAAGATAACCTCTTTCTCGCCTCATTCAGAGTGCCAAAGTGTTCTGGACAATGGTGGGAAATAAATGGCTGGGAAGTCAGCAACAAGGGCTCTTGGAGGGAACAAAAGGACATGGACTGTACTAAACATCTCAGGAACTCCATCAGGAAGCCAGCCCATGAATTAGTGGGGATGCCTCACTGCAGATCCTCCAACTGACACAGAGGCATCCCACACTCCATGTGTCCCATCCTCACACACCAGCTCCCTATGTGTGCTCTTGAGGATGGCAAGTGTGTTCTTTACAGATGGTTAATGAGCACATGCAGAAAGCTGGACTGACACTGTGGGATTGGGAGAAAATAGACAAACTTGATCATTCAGCAGTGCCCCAATGAAAGCTAATGGGAGACTGTCAGCACCTGGAATGCCTTTGGAGGACTGAGAACTGGTAAACAATCTTAAGAATCCTCCTAAGAGGGATCAAGAAGTGTGGAGCAGGCATATCAATAGAAAATCTGGGTTAGCTTCAGAATCCCCAACAGGGCTGACAGAAGGTATTTCTCTCCAAAGTCAATCAGTAAAGACTAGGGAAGACAATTTCTTCAGATGTGAAAACAGTAATGCAAGACTCCAAAGAACAAGAAAAATTAAGAAAGCATCATATCACTAAAGGCAGACAATAATTTTCCTGTAACTGACCTGAAAGAAATGAAGATATGTAAATGCCTGATAAAGATTTCAGGGGTTGTTTCAAGGAATCTTGAGGAGCTACAATGAAACAAAGGAATACAATTCAACAAAATTGGGGGTGGGGGTGGGAAACAATATATGAACAAAATTACAGAGATATAAATCATAAATATAATATATAAAATAATATGAAAAATGAAATAAATGACATCGATAACAGAATCCATTAGAAAAAAATTTTATGAAGTTGAAGACAGCCCATTTGAAATTATCCAGTCAGAGGTGAATAAAGAAAAGAGAATGAGAAAGAGTGAAGAAATTCTATATGAATTATGGGATTCCATCAAATGACAAAATCCAAGCATTATTAGAGAACCAGGAGAAAAGAGCAGAAATCTTATTCTAAAATTAATGGCTGAGAACTTACCAAAACTGGGGAGAGTTTCATGAAGGTAGTAGAGCCCAAAGAGATTAAACCCAAAAAGATTTTCTCTAAGATATACTTAATAAAACTGTCTAAAATCAAAGACAAACACTTGTAAGTTTATTGAAGTACTATTTACAATAGCCAAGATACAGTAGGAACCTAAGTGTCTATCAATACAAATGGATAAAGAAAATATGATATAGATACATACACACACAATGGAATACACAGCTATAACAAATGATGAGATTTTTGCCATTGTGATAACATGGATGGACTAAGAGTGTATTATGCCAAGTGAAATAAGTCAGAATGAGAATGACAGATACCATATGATTTCACTCATATATGGAACCTTAAAAGCAAATCAAATGAATAAAAAAGCATAAATTAACCCATTAATACAGAGAACAAACTGATGGTTGCCATAGGGGGAGGAGTGTGCAGAGAAGGGCAGAATGAGTGAAGGGGAGTCGGAGGGACCAACTTCCAATTATGGAATGAATAAGTCATAGGAATAAAAGGCACAGCATAAAGAATATAGTCAATAACAGTGTAATGGTGTTATATGGTGACCAATGGCAGGTACACTTGTGATGAGCATAGCATAATATATAGAGAAGTGGAATCACTATGTTGTACACTTGAAACCAATGTAACATTATATGTTAACTATACTCAAATTTTTAAAAAATTAAGTTTTGGCAATAATATGGAGTAAAGGGAACTCTCTGCACTGTTGGTGGGAATGTAAACTGGTACAGCCACCATAGACAACAGTATGGAGATTACTCAAAATTAAAAATAGAACTACTATATGACCCAGCAATCCCATTTCTGGGTGTATATAATAAAATTACTATTTTGAAAATACATACGTGCCCCTAAGTTGATGCAGTATTCACAGAAGCCTGTATGGAAACAACCGAAGTGTCCATTGACAGATGAATGGATAAAGCTGTGTGTGTGTGTGTGTGTGTGTGTGTGTGTGTATTCAGTCATGAGAAACAAGGAAATCCTACCATTTGTAACTATATGGATAAACCTGGACAGCATTATGCTATGTGAAATTAGCAAGACAGAGAGACAAATGTTGGATGATATCACTTCTATGTGAAATCTTAAAAATGTGGAACTCAAAGAAACAGAGAATAGGAATAGGGTGGTTGTTGCCAGGGACTGGGGAATGGGGAGATAGTGGTGAAAGAGTATAAGCCTTCAGTTATAAGATGAATAAGCTTTGGGAATCTAATGCTGCATCATGTCTCTAGTTAATAATACTGTGCTGTGCTATGTACTTGAAATTTGCCAAGAGAATAGTCTGTGAGTCCTCTCTCCATGAACAAAGAAAAAAAGTAACTATGTGAGGGGATCAATGCGTTAATTAATTTGATTGCAGTAATCACTTCACAACATATACATATGTCAGATCATTAAATTACACACTTTAAATATATGCAAGTTTATCAATATACCTCCATAAAGTTTAAAAAAGGGAAAATCCATTAACCATAAAAAAAAGTCCATAGCATCATATAATTTTATCCACAAACATTTCAGTCTGTGTCTTTAGAAAGAGAAAAATGACAGGGTGCCTAGGTGGCTCAGTTGGGTAAGCATCTGACGTGGGCTCGTAGTTCATGGGTCAAGCCCTGCGTTGGGCTCTGTGCTGACAGCTTAGAGCATGGAGCCTGTTTCAGATTCTGTGTCCTCTCTCTCTCTGCTCCACCCCTGCCTGTGCTGTGTCTCTCTCTGTCTTTCAAAAATTAATAAACTTAAAAAGTTTTAAAAAAAAGAAAGAGAAAAAAGTTTAAATATGCTACATCCAAAAAATGGACAATAATTCTTGCATATTATCATATTTCCAGTCAGTGTACATATTTCCAGTGGCCTCATATATGTTTTTTTTCCCCTAATTTATTTGTTGGTCTCTATATACAATGGAGGTCCATGTATTATGTTTGGACAATTTGATTCTTGAATCTCTTGTGACTCATACTGTCAGCACTCGGGGATTGGTGGCAAGTTCCCACTCTGGTCTTGTCCTAAGCAGTGCAATCAGTTTCTGATATCCCCAAGGAAAGATGGCCCTCCTGTCCCTGAGTACATGGTGCTTATCAGGTGGCGTGAGCACAGTGATGAGTAGCCAACTTGCCTCCCTCCCCTGGCTGATTGAGATGCCTTCATGTTGAAAAGCAGAAGGTTCACATACACACAGTATGCTCCAGGACCTAGTCAGCACAGAAAATAGACTTTTCAAGGAAACTTCATGGGCAGGTTCCAAACACTTGAACATCAGCCAGGAGCACCAACCTGCTACCCCAGAATCACTGCCTTCTCTATCCACTGATGGGAAGGTCAGTAAAAACAGCCAACACCTGAAGCTTTCCCTCTCATTCTGAAGGAAAAATACAGGACTCTTTCTGGTAATGCTCCCAGGTGTTGACAATGGAGGTTTCCCTTTGCTTCAACCCACAGGTGTTTCTTATTTCTGAGACAGCCAGCTTGCTAGGAGATTGTACAAGCACCTCATTCTCAACTTTATCCCATTCTCGCTTGCAATGAAGAATTTTGTCTTTTGTGTATTCATTTCCTTTTTTATGTGATTTATCAAACCCAGTTCTCCCTGTGAGCCATTCTGGGTCAGTGTCCCAGAGCAATTTCCTCTGATTTTAACTGGGAAGTCAAGTGAGGTTCTTGTACTCTGGGATAGGTTGGGTCACAGGGTCCCTGGGAACATGCCTTTCAGACCGTGTAGACAGCAGTAGTTCTAAGGTGCCCAGCAAATAGTGTTTGTGTGTAGGCAGTGTCAGAGGTGCTAGGAGGGAGGTGGCCTCACTTCTGGAGAAAGGAGAAAGGGAGCTAAACATTTCATTCTCAGCTTTATCCCATTTTCATTTGACATGGAGAACTTTGGACTTCAGCTTAGACAGTCCCATTCCACTGATGTTGTGCTAACTAAGTCTTGGGACTCTGTAAGGGGTGATGGGCTGTCACTAACACATGGAGCACCCAGCAATTGGTAGCAAGCTTCAACTCTGATCATGTGTTAAACAAGACCAATCAGCTTTAAATATCCCAAAGGAAAGTTCCCCTCCTGTGACTGAGGTGTTGTACTTGACTTATTAAAGTAAGAGCACTGATGGTTAGACAGCTTGCCTCCCTCCCCTGGCCCATTAGATGCTGTCATTTTGAATAGCAGATATTTTGTACATGCACTGTATGTTCCAGGACTTGGAGAGCATAGAAAGAGCCCATTCAAAGACTACTACACCGCAGCCATGTTCCACACAGTTAAGCATCACAAAGGAGCATATACCTGCTACCCCTGCATCAGTGCTGCTTCTATCTACTGATAAAATAAGCAGGAAAAGGATCCAATGCCAGAAGCTTTGCCTCTCATTCTGAAAGGAGAATGCAGGCTTCTTGTGACAGGGTGTACCCAGTGGAAATTTCACTTTGCCCAAGCCCATAGGTGCTCCTTGTTCCTGAGACAGAGAGCTTGCCAGGAGATTGTGGTAGCCATTTAATCTTCAACTTTACCCCATTCTCATCTTTAACGCTTTATGTATCTATTTCCACCCTTTTGCTTTTTCAAGCTAGCTTCTCCTTGTGGGCCCTAAGGGAAAGTGTCTCAAAGCAATTTCCTCTGCTTTTAACTGGGGAGTTCGGCCAAGTATTTGTGAGTCTGAAAGAGGTTGGACACCTTGGAACTTGCCTTTCAGAACTACGTTTTCAATGGAAGGCATGGACATTTGAAGGCGTCCAGCAGAGCATGTTTACATGGAGGCACGGCCAGAGGAGTTGGTGTGGGGAGCTGGCCTCACTTCTGAGCGTGTGGTTTCTGGCAGGCTGGAGTTGGTGATATGATGGTTACCCTGACTCCCTTCCCTGGCTGCTTGAGATGAGTTCATTCTGAAATGCAGAGGGTTAGAGCATGTACAGTGCAATCCCAGAGGTGATAGTACAAAAATAGCCCATTCAAGGACTACTGCACCAGAGCCCTGTTTCAAAGACTTGAGGAGCAACAAGGATACAATATCTGCTACCCCCAAAACACTGCAGCTTCTATCCACTTATGGGAAAGATAGGAAAAACTTATTATAATTTTTGTCCCACAACTGGAATTGATTACTTCTTCCAGGAGTTCTGGTTCCTTTTAGTCAGATATTAGAGTATTATAGAAACACAATCTGAGTTCTTGAATTCCTTTTTATTTCTGGTTTCATCATTATTTTCTAGGACTTTTTTTGAGAGAAAGAGTGCTAATAGGGGAGGGAGAGAGGGGAGAGGGAGAGAGAGACAGAGAGAGAGAATCTTAAGCAGGCTGCACGCTCAGCGTGGAGCCCAACACGGAGCTGAATTCCACAACCCTGGGATCATGACCTAAGCCAAAATCAAGAGTCAGATGCTCAACTGACTGAGCCTCCCAGGCGCCCCTTTCTAGGACATTTTTTAAAAAATTTATTTAAATTTCAGTTAGTTAACATACAGTTTTATATTTGTACTATATTTGTACAATATAATAAATCAACATTTCCATACATCACCCGGTATTCATCACAAGTGCATGCCTTAATCCCCATCACCTATTTCATCCATCCCCCACCCACCTCCCCTCTGGTAACCATCAGTTTGTTCTCAATAGTTAAGAGTCTGTTTCTTGGTTTGTGTCTCTCTTTTATTTTCTGTTTGCACATTTGTTTTGTTTTCTAAATTCCACATATGAGTGACATCATATAGTATTTCTCATACTGACTTATTTTGCTTAGCATTATACTCCCTTGGAAATTTTAGTTGACAAAACTAAAACTATGTGTGTTTCTGAGACTGATATTTCTAATTCAAATCTATAATTATAAAATTTTTACTTAACTTTTTTCATCTTGCATTCTTCTTTTTCCCATGCAGTTAATGCCAGTTCTCAATAATATACAAAATGATACAATTAGAGGATAACAGGACTAGTCTCAAACTGTGTTTTCATAGCCTTACATCCCACAACAATATAGAATGGAAATACAACACTACTCCAACAGTATCATTGCTGAAAACAATTTAAATTTTATTTTTTTTGCAAATAGACTTTAAGGATATATTTTATTATATATATAAAATTACTGGGTTTTCAAAATACAATATTTCTGTGCAATCAATTGGACACACATTTAAAATTTTATTTATTTTTATTTTTGAGTTTTAAAGATCATTTAAATTATTTTCATGGTGCTAAAATAAAGTCTATAAAACAAGGTCTCTTTAAAGAAGTCTAGCTTCACCCATGTGTATATAGTCTACTAATTTGTGACAAAGAAACCAGAAATATGCAATGAGAAAAGGACAGTTTTCTATAAATAGTGTTGGGAAAACTGGACAGCACATTCAAAAGAATGAAACTGGACCAGTATCTTGCGTCTGAAATTTTAAAATTCTTGAAAGAAAATATAGGTGGTAAGCTCCTTGACATGAGTCTTAGTGATGTTTTTTTTTTTTTTTTGATACAAAAAGTAAAGGCAGCAAATGCAAAAACAAAACAAGTGGGACTACACCAAATTAAAACACTCATGCACAGCAAAGGAAACCATCAGCAAAATGAAAAGTTAACCTGCTGATTCGGAGAAAGTGTTTGCAAATCATTTACCTGATAAGGTGTTAATATCCAAACTACATAAAGAATTCATACAATTCAATAACAAAAAGACAATCTGATTGAAAAAATGGGCAGAGGATCTGAATAGATGTTTTTCTAAAGAAAACATACAGATACCCAACAGACACATGAAAAATTCAATATCATTAATCATCAGAAAAGTGTAAATCAAAGCTACAATATTACCTCACACCTGTTAGAAAGACTTATGAAAAAGACACGACAATTTCACCTCTGGCTATTTATCCAAGGAAAACAGAAATGCTAACTTGAAAAGATACATACACCCCCATTTTATTGCAACACATCCTGTTTATTGATGGATGGATGGAAATATAAAATGGAATAGAATGGAAAAATTTAAAAATACATATTATATATAGTTTATTTTTATTTTTATATGAAATAAAATTTTATATAAATAAATATATATTTATAATACACATTTTTTAATTTTTCCATTCCATTTTATTTTTCCACATATTTCTTTATTTTTCTATTTCATTTTCTCTGTATATATATGGAACATATATATTTAATTGTGTATGTACACACACACAGTGTATACACATATTGAATTGTTATATTATGTTGTACAACTGAAACTAATATGATGTTATATATCAATTATACCTAAATTTTTAAAAAGTCCTTGCACTCTCATTTTAACCCTTCCATAGGTAAGCATTTTCAAAATCATGGTTTATTCTTCCAATGTTTGTTTTTTGGAAAATATAGTCTGATACGTATTTCGACAAATCTCTTCCCATCTTACCTAAATGGGAGCATACTATACCCACTTTTCTCTACTTTGCTTTATTTTTTTTTCATAGATACTAGACTAACTGTGTGGAGGTCAAAAGAGGGATCCCTCATTGCTGTTACAGTGGTACTCCATTGCGTAGATATACTTTAGTATAATCAACCTTATTTATTCATATTTGGGTAATATCTAATCTTTGCTATTGCGGAGTCCTGCACTGAAGAGCCTTTTGTATATATCTTTTAAAACTTCTGCCGGTGTATCTATGATATGGATTCCCAATGGTCACTGGGCCAAAAGATAAAGGCATGTGCAATTTTATTAGATATTACTAAATTCCATTTCTGATGTATAGTCTGAGAAGTGGATCAAATTTTATCATTTCCTCACTGATTGGATGTGCCAACTCTATTACATACCAAATTGTTGCTAACAGTATACAAAAGCACCTGTCTTCCAATAGCCTGAACAATGTCAACAATTTTTACAGTATGCTGTCAAAATTAAGACTTTTTTCAATCTGGTAAATTAGCAATGGAATCTTAATTTAGTTTTAATTTGGATTTCTTTCATCATAAGCAAATTTGAGCATCTTTTCATATTATTAAGAATAATTTGCATTTACTTTTCTGCGACTGGCACATTACCCTATCTTTTTTTCTTCAAGTTTTTATTTAAATTCCAGTTAGTTAATATACAGTATAATATAGTTTCAGGTATAGAACTTAGTGATTCATCACTTACATACAACACCCAGTGCTTATCACAAGTGCCCTCCTTAATACCCATCTCCTATTTAACCCTATCTTTTATTAGCGTTCTTGATCATTTTCCTCTGTAGTTTTAAAAGTTCTTTGGATGTTAATATAAATTCTTTCTCTGTAATATAAGTTGCAAATATTTTTTTCTACTTTGTTATTTGTGGGCAGATCCTCTGCCCACTTTGGTTATGGTGTTGCCCTGCAAAATTTATTTGTCAAAATTGTATTAGACTTATCAATGTTTGTTCTTATTGTTTCTGGAGTTTTAGTCAATCCTAAATTACATAGGCATTTCAACAATTTTTTCTTCTAATACTTATATGATTCCATTTTTCACACTGATATACTGAAACCTTTTGGAATTGATCCGTATGTGTTGTGTGAAGAACCAATTCAATTTCACCTTTACAATGACTATCTAGTTATCCCAATGCCACTTTTTGGAAAGTTTCTTTTCCCCCATCAACTTGAAATCGCACCTTCATGTTTCATTATTTACCTATAAACTGATCTGTTTCAGGATTTTCTATTCTACTGATCTGTGTGCTCTTCATGCTTCAATATCCTACTGTTTTACATACAGGCTTTATTGCATGTTTGGATGTCTGCTAGAACTAACCCCACAACCCATGCTTTTTCAAATAATCCTTATAATCAAATTGTCTTGATGCAGTGAAAAACTTGATGCCTTTGTTTTATTGGAATTGTAGAAACTGGAATAGTGCTATGTCTATGTAAGAATATGGCAAGTCTTTCCATTTCTTCAAATCCATTTTAATGTCTTTTACAAGTGTTTATGATTTTCCTCATATGAGTTCTGATCATTTCTTGCTAAGCTTATGCCTTTGTGTTTTTGTTATGTCTATTTTTACAAATAAGTTCTTCTCTTTCACCATATATTCATATGTGTGTAAGGTGTGTATTGGGATATATACATGAATATGTAGTGGTATATTCCTGTATGTTAGAATAATATTTCAGAATAGATATTTATGAATAAATATATAAAATTAATATATAAATTACATAAGTATTGCATATATGCATGTCTCATATGTATGTTTGTACATGCTGATTTTTAAAGTTTACTTATTTATTTTGAGAGAGAGAGCATGAGCAGGCAAGGGGCAGAGAGATGGAGAGAGAGAAAATCCCAAGCAGATTCCCCACTATCAGCATGGAGCCCAAAGCAGGGCTCAAACTCACAAACCATAAGATTATGACCAAACCGAAATCAAGAGTCAGACACTTAAACAAATGAGCTACCCAGGCACCCCATGTATATACTGATTTTATAATCAGACACTTTATTAAATTTTCATGTTACGTACAATTTGTCATTAATTCATTTGGGGTCTCCAGATATATGATCATGCTACTTGCAAAGAAAATGTTACTTCTTCATTTTCTATTACTGTTCGTCTAATTATTTTCCCATATATATTTGCTTTGATTAAATGCTTAACACAGTGTTCAATAGTAGTGGTGCTGGTGGGCATCCCATACTGGTAAGAAACCCTCTAATTTTCCTCACTGAGTAAAGTTCAACTTTTGGGCTTCTGTGCATACATATTTATGTGTATAAGTGTGTGCTCATGTTAAGGAAATATCCATTGATTTATATTTTATTGAGTCTTTTAAAGGATTTTTTTCATTTTTTGTTCAAGTCTTTAATTAATGAATTCATTAAATTTATTTAAATTAAATTTAATTAATTAAGATACAGTGTAATAATAGATTTAGGAGTAAAATTTAGTGATTAATCACAAACATACAACACCCAGTGCTTACTACAAGTGCCTTCCTTAATGTCCATCACCTATTTAACCCATTCCCCCACCCTAGCCACCTTCAGTTTTTTTTCTCATAGTTAAGAATCTGTTTTATGGATTGCCTCTCTATCTTTTTTCCCCCTATGTTCATCTGTATTGTTGTTCATCTAGTTGTGATATATATATATATATATATAATATATATATAATCAACTGATGAGTGATATATATCACACTTCTTAATCACTCATCAGTTGATGGACATTTGGGCTCTTTCCATAAGTTGGTTATTGTTGATAATGCTGCCATAAACATCAGGCTGAAGGTATCCCTTTGATTCAGTATTTTGTATCCTTTGGGTAAATATCTAGGATTGCAATTACTAGATCATGGGGTAGTTCTATTTTTAATTTTTTGAGGAGCCTCCATACTGTTTTCCAGAGGGGCTGCACCAGTTTGCATTTTCACCAACATTGCAAAAGTGTTCCCCTTTCTCCACATCCTCACCAACATCTGTTGTTTCCTATGTTGTCAATTTTAGCCATTATGACATGTGTGAAGTGATATCTCATTGTAGTTTTGATTTATATTTCCTTGATGGTGAGTGATGTTGAGCATCTTTTCCTATATCTATTAGCCATATGGATGTCTTTTTTGGTAAAATGTCTATTCATGTATTTTGCCCATTTCTTAATTGGATCATTTGTTTTTGGGGTGTTGAGTTTGATAAGTTCTTTCTATATTTTGGATACTAACTCTTTATCTGATATGTCATTTGCAAATATCTTCTCCTATTCCATCAGTTGCATTTAGTTTTCTTAATTGTTTCCTTCGCTGTGCAGTTCTTTTTTTTAATATAATTTATTGTCAAGTTGGCTAACATAGTGTATACAGTGTATACAGTGTGCTCCTGGTTTTGGGGGTAGATTTCCGTGATTCACGCTTACATACAACACCCAGTGCTCCTTCCAACAAATGCCCTCCTCAATGCCCATCATCCATTTCCCCCCCTCCTCTTATGGTTTGCCTTCCTCTATTTCTGTTTGTAACTATTTTCCTCTTCCCTTCTCTCATGGTTTTCTTTTAAGTCTGAAGTTTTTATTTTGATGAAGTCCCAATAGTTCAATTTTGCTTTTGTTTCCCTTGCCTCAGGAGACATATGTAGGAAGAAGCTGCTACAATAAATGTCAAAGAGTTTGCTGCCTGTATTCTCTGCTAGGATTTTGATGGTTTTCTGCCTCACATTTAGGTCTTTCATCCATTTTGAATTTATATTTGTGTATGGTGTAAGAAGATGGTCCCGTTTCATTCTTTTACATGTTGCTGTTCAAGTTTTTCAACACCGTTTGTTGAAGAAACTGTCTTTTTTCCATTGGATATTCTTTCCTGTTTTGTCAGAGATTAATTGACCATATAGTTTTGGGTTCATTTCTGGGTTTTCTATTCTGTTCTAGCTATCTATGTGTCTGTTTCTGTGCCAGTACCATACTGTCTTGATCACTACAGGTTTGTAATATAACTTGAAGTCTGGAATTGTGATGTCTCCAGCTTTGTTTTTCTTTTTCAAGATTTCTTTGTCTACTTGGGGTCTTTTGTGGTTCCATTAAAATTTTAGGATTGTTTGTTCTATCTCTGTGAGAAAAATGTTGTTAGTATTTTGATAGGGATGGCATTCAATATGTAGACTTCTTTGGGTAGTATAGACATTTTAATGATGCCTATATATACTAAAATAGACATTTTAACACATGAGCATGGAATATCTTTCCTTTTCTTTGTGCCATATTCAATTCCTTTCATCAGTGTTCCATAGTTTACAAAGTACACATCTTTTACCTGCTTGGTTAGGATTATTCCTAGGTATCTTATGGTTTTTGGTGCAATTGTAAATGGGATTGATTCCTTGATTTCTCTTTCTGTTGCCTTAGTATTGGTGTATAGAAATGTAACAGATTTATGTACATTGATTTTGTATCCTGCAACTTTACTGAACTTATGTATCTATTCTAGCAATTTTTTTTGATGAAAGTTAAGAATTTTGTCAAATATTTTTCTGCATCTATGGAGATGGATATGTTTTTCTTCTTAGCCTTATAAATATGATGGATTATATTAATGGATTACCTAATAATGAATAACCTTTAACTTCCTAGAATAATCTCAACTCGATAATGATACCTTATTTTTAATGTGTTGTTAACTTTTGTTTGTTAATATCTTCTTTAATAATTTTGAAATAACATTCATAAATTATGATGTTATATGGCTTTTTTACAATTATTTGTTAAGCTTTAGTTTCAGTGTAATATTGCTTCATACTACTGATTTGGAGGACTTTCTTCTTTTTACATTCTGTGAAATTGTGAAATTAAGATTGGACTTTATCTGTTTGATAAAATTTCTCTGTCTACCCATTTGAGTTTGATGCCTTTGTTCTGAGGGGGGCATTTCAACTCCTGTCTCTATTTCTTCTGTGGTATTTGGTCTATTCAATTTTGGCCGAGGTAAATTTGGCTAAGTTGCATTTCTCTTAAAATGTTTCTATTTCATCTAGGATGTAAATGCATCTGTACAGTCTCAGGTGATCTTTTAAAATGTCCTCTGTTGATGTTCACTTCCTTCCTACCTCTTTTAAACTTTGACTTTGTGCTTTCTGCCTTTTTGTTGATTGTTTTAGGTAGCAAGTTATCTTTTTTGTTCATTCTTTTTTCCAAAGAAATAGTAACTTCTGTTTTCTAAGTTTTCTTTTTCCCTTTCTTATGGACTCTGTTTTGTGTTCACTTTGTTAATGTTCTATTTTTGTTATGTGTTTAATTAACATTCTCTGTATTGATTTATCTGACAACTACAAGGCAATTAGCAAGTTATTCTAATTTCTGTATGTTGTTCCTGTCTTCCTCTTCCCTGTTTCTGATGGTTACCTTACTTCTACTAATAGGTACTTCTTTCATGCCCACCTCCAGTATGCGTGAGATGGGGCCTGGTTGTCTGAAACTCATTCTCCAGTAGATTGTGCATAAAGTATTCATGGTAAAATTATTCCCTGAGATTCTGGTGTTCATAGCATTTGTTTTTCTAACCTTCGTTTTTTAGTCTGCTTGGATAGACATAAAATCCTTGGCTCATATTTAGTTTCCTTGAGAATTTAACAACTTCTGGACATAAAGTTTTCATCTCAAAAAACTATGTTGATGAACTGATGAATCTTCCTTCCCTTATAAATCTGTTTTCCTATATTCCCAAATGATTTTCCTGTGTTTAATGTTAGTAATTTTACTCCAATATGTTTTTTTCTTGGTTGTTGTGGATTAATTTCCCTTCATCCCTTTGGCCCACATCTCTCTCCAGCCATGCTGCCCTTGTGCCAGGCCATTCTCTCTCACCCAAATTAAACCAAGTCAGGGATCTTCCTGACTCCATCTCCTTCTCTCTAGCTCATCCTACTGTCCCGGGGCCCTTGAAATGTAACTTCAAACATTTTCTTTTATCATCTAAAAATATCTTGACTGGTTTCTCAGAATTTTGGTTTCTATCCTCTAGGGGTGTTAAACTTAGGTGAGATGAAAATCAAATGCCTTCATTTTTGTTTTTCTGCCTTTTCAGGCCAGAGATTCTTCTCTTTGTCTGACTAAGTATGTACAGAAGCAAAATAGATTAAATGAAAAACAGTTCTACTTTTTCTCCTCACCGTTTCCTGCAGGTTCACCCTGTTTTGGATCCAATGGAAATATTTATTGACATTCCATGCTGGCTTCAAGTTGGTCCTTTCCTCCTCCTTTATTTTCAAATCATTTTAACTTATTTTTATTTTGGATATTTAATCTCTTTAGGTTTATAAACTAGTTTTGTGCTTTTAGGCTGTTCTTATACTTGTCCCTGTTTATAATTCTTTTCATTTTTTTAAGTTGATTCTTACATGGCAAGGTTTTGCCTCCAAGTGTGGATCAGAACATTTTCTGTGAATCTCCCATCCCCTGTTTTCTCCCTGATATCCCAGGTCTGTTACTTCCTCCACAGTTTCCTCCTAGGAGCTGGATACCTACTCAGCAGCTGAAACAATCCTGAGAGAATAGCCACTGGCTGAGATTCTGGGAAAATTCAGATGCATGATTGAGGGGGAGGTCTGTTTCCTAGAATGGATGAGACTCAGGCTGAGAAGAGGAGAGCAAGAGGAGGAGTGGAAGAAGTGGGGAAATCTCTCATCACTAAATCTGAGGGCATCTGCCCTTCCATTGAAAGGACTAGATGGTAGTTAGTTCCAAAGTTAGGTGTAGCCAAATGATGACCCCAAACTACAAGCAGTATATTATCAGCCACTAGATGTCTGTTTTGTGGCTTGATTCTCTGTTCAGTTAGAACTGCCACCCCTTCCTTTGCCTCTGGACAGACCACTTTTTGGCAGCCCTGGTCATTTATAATGCTCTGGAGAAAAGGATCTTGTACTCTTTAGAAGGCAAAACCTCATCTTGTAACAGTTACTCAATTATTCCCTCTTAGCTACAAATATGTGATCATGGTCAGCTGTGTGATGCTGGGGCTGGGATGCTGCAAGCCTCAGCTCTACTGTACCCGTTAGGTTATGCCAATAGGGAGTGCTAAGGGAAAGTACAAGGCAGGAGGTGGAAAAGGCTCACTGTGCCCAGTTTCTTTCCTTTGGGTTTCTTTGGTAACTGCCTGTGCCACACCAGGAACATGTTTCAGTATTGTGGAAATAGCTCCTTCCCATTGCAGTACCCAAATCTGGTTTCAGATTTCCAACACTCACAGGACCAAGCTCTTTGTGTTCTCATCCCCAGTACATTAGCACCTTCTGGCACCCTCTTCTCTGAGGTCTGGGCCCCAGTGTTCCAGATTTGCTCTAACCAGGCAGCTTACTCAAACCTGTGTTCCCTGATCCTCCACCCTAGAGTTGATGGCAGCATTCCACAATTGCCACTTCTAAGTAATCTAGTAAACAACTTTATACCTAGTTAAAAATTCTTCACATTAAATTTTCTCTGTAAAATAAACTGATGTGGCTCCTCTTTCCTGACTGGACTCTGTCTTAAGTAGGAGCAGAGGATGCCAGCTGGAAATGTCCCACTGAGCTCCCCCACCAGGTGGTTTCAGCTAGTGGAGCAGGGAGCTGATATAACACCCACTACTATCACCACCTCTCACCCACCATCTAGCAACATCTCTGACTCCCCATGCAGAGAAATCACCTTTCATCCCAGCTTGATGCAAGCAGACAGTAATCCAGTTGGAAAAGGGTTCTACTCTTCCATCTTCAGCACATTGGAAGCAATAAGAAATTTAATGAGGTTGTCTAAGGTGAGACCAGTCACCACTAAGCTTCAAACCCCCACCCCTAGAGCCAGCAGGTTTCAGCAAGTTGATGAGCCCCACCCCCTACCAGATGATAGTGAAACTGAAGGAGGCATTTTGATTTTTTTCTGAGTGTTTTTTTTTGGGGGGGGGAGCTTTTTAAGTTTTTATTTCAATTCCAGTTAACTAACATGCAGTGTTACATTACTTTCAGGTGTAAAATATAACTCAATAATTCCATACATCACTTGGTGCAAATCACAAGTGCATTTTTTAATCCCCATCAACAGTTTCACAAATCCCCCATCTCCCCTCTGGTAGCCATCAGTTTGTTCTCTATAATTAAGAGTCTGTTTCTTGGTTTGTCTCTCTCTTTTTTCCCCCTTTGCTCATTTGTTTTGTTTCTAAACTATCACATATGAGTAAAAGCATATGGTCTTTATCGTTGTTTGATTGACTTATTCTGCATAGTATTGTACTCTCTAGCTCCAACCATGTCATTGCAAATGGCAATATTTCATTCTTTCATTTGGCTGAAGAGCATGTGTGTGTGTGTGTGTATATATATATATATATATATATATATATATATATGACTTCTTTTTTATCCATTCATCTATCATTGGGCATCTGGACTGCTTTCATAATTTGGTTATTGTAAATAATGCTGCTATAAACATAGGGGTGCATGTATCCCTTTGAATTAGTATTTTTGTATTATGGGGTAAATACTTAGCAGTGTGATTGCTAGATCATAGGGTAGTTCTATTTCAAACTTTTAGAGGAAACTCCACATTGTTTTCTAGAGTGGCTACAATAGGTTGCATTCTCACAGACACTGCAAGAGCGCTCCCCTTTCTCCACATCCTCACCAACATCTGTTGTTTCTTATGCTGTTGATTTTAGCCATTCTGGCACGTGTGAGGTGATATCTCATTGTAGTTTTGATTTGTATTTCCCAGATGGTGGTGATGCGAGGCATCTTTTCATGTGTCTTTTGGCCAAATGTACATATTCTTTGGATAAATATCTGCTCAGGAGAGAGACCCAAAATGGCAGAGAAGTAGGGGGACCTGAAGTTTACTCATCCCTCAAACACAGCAGTCTTGAGGCCAAAGAACTTTGAATTCCAAGAATCTGGGGTGCAGAATGACAGAGACATCTCCAGGGACCCAAGGAGACAACCTGGCAGGCCATAAGACTACTTCAATGAAGAAATCACAACACATCTTGTGGAGGGTCCAAAACATCACTACAAGTCATAACAACAGACAGCATGTAACACACTCCAGAAAACACCTCCCGAAGGGCCAGGCCCCGGACAGTGTATGACACCATTTTAATATAGCAGTGCTTGTAGGTGAAAAACTCATAAGAAGCTTTTAAAACACATAAGTGACAGAAAACTAGCCAAAACGATGAAATGAAGAATCCTCCTCAAAAGAAATTCCAGGAAGACATTACAGCAAAAGAATTGCTCAAAACAGATATAAACAATATATCTGATCAAGAATTTAGAGATAGTCATAAGATTAATCACTGGGCTTGAAAAAATCATAGAAGACAGCAAAGAATCTATTGCTGCAGAGATCAAGGAAATAAAAAACAGTCATGATGAATTTTTAAAAATCCTGTAAATGAGGAGCAAAATAAATTAGATGTGGTGACAGTGAGGATTGAAGAGGCAGAGGGGAGATTAGTGAAATAGAAGATAAAATTATGGAAAAAGATGAAGCTGAGAAAATGAGAGATAAAAAAAATGTTCTGGACCACAATGGGAGAATTAAATAACTAAGTGATTCAATGAAATGTAATATCCATATCACAGGAGTTCCAGAAGAAGAAGAGAGACAGAAAGGGGAGGAAGGTATACTTGAAGAAATCATAGCTGAGAAGGTCCCCAATCTGGGAAAGGAAACAGACATTGAAATCCAGGAGGCATAGAAAACTCCTTTCAGACCTAACAAGAATCGATCTTCTGCATGACATATCATAGTGAAACTGGCAAAATACAAAGATAAAAAGAGAAATCTGAAAGCAGCTAGGGACAAATGGGCCTTAACCTACAAGGGTAGACATATAAGGGTAGTAGCAGACCTATCTACTGAACTTGGCAGGCCAGAAGGGAGTGGCAGGAAATATTCAATGTGCTGAATAGGAAAATATGAGGCCAAGAATCTTTTATCTTTCAAGGCTGTCATTCAGAATAGAAGGAGACATAAAGGTTTTCCCAGACACACAAAAACTGAAGGAGTTCATCGCCACTAAACCAGCCTTACAAAAGATCTTAAGGGGGACTCTGTGAGTGGAATGTTGTAAAGACTAGAAATGACCAGAGACATCACCACAAGCATGAAACCTACAGATTACACTGGGCATGTGGGTGGCTCTGTCGGTTGAGTGCCTGACTTCGGCTCAGGTCATGATCTCACAGTTCATGGGTTCAAGCCCCATGTTGGTCTCTATGCTGACAGCTTTGAGCCTGGAGCCTGCTTCAGATTCTGTGTCTCCCTCTTTCTCTGCCCCTCCCCTGCTTGTACTTTGTTTCTCTCGCAAGGATAAATAAACATTAAAAAATCAATTAAATAAAAGAAACCTACAGATAACACAAAAACACTAAATCCATTTCTTTCAATAATAACACTGAATGTAAATGGACTACATGCTCCAATCAAAAGACATAGGATATCATAATGGATTAAAAAAAAACAAGACCCATCTATTTGCTGTCTACAAGAGATCCATTTTAGACCTGAGACCACCTTCAGATTAAAAGTAAAGGGATGGAAAACCATCTATCATATTACTGGAAATCAAAAAGAAGCTGGAGTAACCATACTTATATCAGACAAACTAGATTTTAAACTAAAGGCTTTAACAAAAGTTGAAGAATTATGGGGTCTATCCATCAAGAAGAGCTAATAATTATAAATGTTTATGCACTCAATTCAGGAGCACCCAAATATATAAAACAATTAATCACAAACATAACCAATCTTATTGATAAGAATGCGGTAATTGCAGGTGACTTTAATACTCCACTTACAGCAATGGACTGTAGAGGCAGAAAATCAATAAAGAAACAATGGCTCTGAATGATACACTAGGCCATATAGACTTGACAGATATATTCAGAAATTTTCATCCAGAAGCAGCAGAATACACATTCTTTTCGAGTGCACATGGAACATTCTCCAAGATAGATCACATACTGGGCCACAAAACAGCCCTCAATAAATATAAAAGAATTGAGATCATGCCATGCATATTTTCAGAACATACTTTTGTTTTTCCTACCTTCATACTGTCACTTTTGTTCTTTCCTTTCCCCTCAAAGGGTCCCCTTTAATGTTTTTTGCAGGGCTGACTTAGTGGTGATGAACTCCTTTAGTTTTGTTTGTATGGAAAACTCTTTATCTCTCTATCTATTCTGAATAATAGCCTCATTGGATAGAGCATTCTTGGCTGCAGATTTTTCCCTTTCAGCACTTTGAATATATCTTGCCACTCCTTTCTGGCTTGCAAAGATTTTGCTGAAAAATCCCCTGGTAACCTTATGGGTTTTCCTTTGTAAGTTACTCTCTTTTGTGTTGCCTTTTAATTTTTTTTCTTTATCACTATATTTTGCCCATATAATTACAATATGTCTTGTGGATCGGCTTTTGTTGATTTTGATGAGGGTTCTCTTTGACTCCTGGGTCTAGATAGCTGTTTCTTTCTCCAGGTTTGGAAAGCTTTCAGCTAGTATTTCTTCAAATTTTCTACCCCCTTTACTCTCTCTTCTTCTTCTGGGACTCCTATAATACAAATGTTATTATGTTTGATGGAGTCACTGAGTTCCCTAAGTCTATTCTTATTTTGCATAATTCTTTTCTCTCTGTCTTTTTTGTTCAGCTTGATTACTTCCCAATGCTGTCTTCTAGGTCACTAAATTGTTCCTATGGTATTTCCATCCTCCTATTCATTCCATCAAGCATGTTTTTCATTCCATTTATTGAGCCTTTTATCTCTGCTATGTCATTCCTTATTTCTGTGTAATGGGTCTCACTCATGTCTTCCACTCTCATCTCAAGTCCATTGAGTATCCTTTTGATCATTACATTAAATTCTCTATCAGTCATGTTACTTATATCTGTTTCACTTATATCCATGTCCATGGCCTTATCCTATTTCTTCATTTAGGATAAATTCGTATGTCTTTTCATTTTGTCTGAGTCTTTGTGTCTGTGTCTCTATATTAGAGAAGTCAGCTATGTCTCCTATTCTTGAGGGTAATGGCCTTATGAAGAAGAGATCTTGTAGTTCCCTGCTGTGTAGTGTCCCCTGTTCCCTAGGGCCTGGCACTTTTGGGAGTGTCTCCAATATGTGATGCATGTACTCTACAGCTTTTTCATAGCTGCTTTATCCTTCAGGCCAGCCATCTGTTGTGGTTCTCTTTGACTGCTACAGGCAATGTTTGATCCCTAGTTTGAGTGCAATGAGTTTTAACTAGGTGTACTCTGGTCTGCTTGTGAAATGAAACCTTTTGCTACTGCCATCAGAACGGAGGCTCTTCAAAACTCCCATGTTGGAAAATGCAGCATAAGCAAGCTCTTGGGTCAGAGGCTAATCAATGCTGGGACTGAAGTGTGACCGGGAGGGATAGTTCCACTGGAGGATAGCGAAGTGGGGCTTGGTGTAAGCAAGTTAAATAGCAAATGTCAGGGCTGTGCTGGTTCCCACAGGTGGCCCTGTGTTTATGCTGAGAGATGAGGAAGGGAAATGGCCCCTGCCATTCCTTTGTTCTTGGAAGGATGTCTCTGTGAATGCTGCCTCTCTGGGTTACACTCCAAGATGAGCAAATAATCCCCAAACTGTTTCCCCCGGATGATTTTTAAATTGCTGTTTCAACACGGTATGTCCGTGGGTTGTTTGCCTGCATTCTCTCCAAGAGCAGCCCCAATGTCCTCTTGGATCTATCCCAGCCAAGCCTGCTGTCCTTTAAAACTCCAAGCTTTAATTCCCACTGGCTGCAGAAACTTACAAATTTGAGCCCCTCTCACTGTTCAAGCCAATTTTCTATGGGGATTCCCTTCCCTATGTGCTCCCCTGTGTGCTAGTCTGACTCTCACCATTCTCCATGACCACAGATCCCTCCCCACTGCAGCAGCTAAGATCCATTTCTCTCTCCCAAACTGCATCTCTACACTTCCTACCTTCTTTGATGTGGCCTCTTCTCTACCTTTAGCTGTGGAGTTTGTTTTGCCAGGCTTCAGGTCAATTTCTGGGGTATTTAGGATGATTTGATAGTTATCTAGTTGTATTTATCGGACAAGGCAAGCCTAGGGTCCTCCTACTCCACTACCATCTTCAAACCTAAAAAAAAATTGAAGGAGAAATTTTGAAGCAGGGTTAGTGAGAACTCTTCCTCATCTCCCATTTCCCCACTCCAACCCCCACTTTCCTGACCACATTCCCCCATGTCATCAGAGCCCATTAAAGCTTCCACTCCCATGACATCAATAAGGTGGGATAGTTATTCAGTACTCCACTCCTCCCCTCCCTGGTCTACTGGGAAGCTGAGTCTCCAGTCATACTTAGCACCAATTAAACAGTGAGTCATAGGACGTGGGGCCTGTTGACACTCCAGTCCATCCTCTGTAAGAGGCACCATTAGAGAACTAAGCTAACATTCCCATTCAGAGGCTAGGAGTCTGTACAATTAGTGCCCCACTTTAAATGAGAAGGAGTCCTTAGGACCTAGGGACCACCACCACTTCCATGCACACTGGGAGAAAATGAGGTGGCACAAATCTGAACATACACAATATAACATGCATATAATATAATATTCAAAGCTTCCAGGATGAAATAAAAAAATCACCCATCATACCAAGAACAAGGAAAGTCATAAAAGAACAGACACTAACACTGAAAAGTATCGGATATTAGAATTTTCTGGCAAGGATTTTAAAGTAGGCATTACAAAAATATTTCAACAATAACAAATTATCTCCAAACAAACAAAAGAATAAAAAATCTAAGCAATGAAATAGAAGTTATTTTTTAAAGTGCCAAGTGGAAATTATAGAATAGAAAATTATAGTCATTGAAATAAAAGACTTTCTAAATGGGTTTAACAGTAGAGTGGAGATCATAGACAATAGAATCAGAAAACTGCACAACATATCAATAGAACTTACCCAGTATAAACAGGGAAATGATGAGAGTCTCAGGGATCTGTGGAACAATAATAAAAGTGATAACACTCAACTCATTGAATTCCCAGAGAGGGAAAAAAGGGTAGACTAATAAAGTAATCAAATAAATAATAGCTGAAAACTTCTCAAATGTTGGAACATATATACAGATTCAAGAAGCTAAGCAAACATCAAATAGTATAAACATAAATAAGTTCATGCCAAATACATCATAATTAAACTTCAGAAAACTAAAGAAAAAGAAAAATCTTGGAAACAGCAAGAGAAAAATGACATATGAATTACAAGAGAATACCAATTTAAATGCCAGCTGAGCATTCATCTGAAACCATAGAAGGCAAAAGGATGTGACAGTATTTTTTGAATATTGAGAAGAAAGACCTTTCAAGTGTAAATTTAACATCTGGAAAAAAAATCCCTTTAAGAAATGAGAGAAAATAAAGACATTATCAAACAACAACAAAAAAGAAAATCTGTTTCCAGTTACATCCTTAAAATGCAGCCAAAAGAAATTCTCTAAGTAGAAAGGAAAAGATAACAGTCAGCACAACAACAAAATCTTGGGACTTCAGAAATGAAGGAAATAGACTGGAATGAATAAAAATTGAGATAAATATAATAAAATAGCTTTAAATCATGAGTTTATTAAATCATATTTGAAAGTTAATGCAAAATTATAACATTTGATATGGTTTTAAATGTACATAGTGGAAACAGTATATAAAAGTGGGTAGAGGGACTCCTGAGTGGCTCAGTCAGTTAAGCACCCCATTCTTAATTTTAGATCAGGTCATGATCTCATGGTTTGTGAGTTTGATCCCCACATTGAACTCCACACCCACAGCAAGGAAGCTGGTTGGGTTCTCTCTCTTCCTGTCTCTCTGTCCCTGTCTCCCCACAAAATAATTAAACTTTTTAAAAAGTGGGGAGAGTAAAGCACCTTGACTGAAAATAAGGTATCTGAACTTAACTCAGATAGTAAAACATGGATAACTGTAACAGTGATACCTAGAACAACAACCAGGAAAACTACACAAAGTAATATACTCAACATTACTATAAATAATCAAGATGGAATCCTAAAAAAAAAAAAAATGCTTGAGTTGCCCACAGGAAGGCAAAGAGAAACAGAGCTGAGAAACTCAGAAGAAACTAATAGAAAAATAATAAAATGTCAAATATTATTTAAGTATAAATGGTCTAACTGTTGGCAGAAGATAGACTGACAACACCTGAAATTAATATAGCACTGTATGTTAACTATACTGGAATTTAAAACAAAATGAAGGGGTTCCTGTGTGGCTCAGTCAGTTAAGCATCTGACTTTAGGTCAGGTCTTGATCTCCGGGTTCATGAGTTTAAGCCCTGGGTCAGGCTCTGTGCTTCAGATTCTGTGTCTGCCTCTCTCTGCCCCTCCCCCACTCATGCTCTGACTCTCTTTCTCAAAAATAAATATTTAAAAAATTTTTTTTTAAAAATTAACAAAAATTTAAAACAGATTGGCAGAGTAGATAAAAACACATCATTCAACAATATACTATCTGTAAGAAATTCACTTCAAATTCAATAATATAGAAAGATTGAAAGTAAAAGGAAGCAAAAAGATACCTGCAAACATCAGTCAAAATGTGAGAGTGGTTATATAATATCCAAATACACTTTGGAGTGCAGAAAACTGCTGGAGACAAAAGGAGATATTAAATAATGATAAAAGAATCACTCCACGAGGAAAGAATTGTGACCCTTTATGTTTAGGCTCCAAAACAGAGCCTCAAAATATATAAAGAGACCTAAAGGGAAAAATAGAAAACTTCACAGTTTTAGGTGGAAATTCTAACATCCCCTTGTCAGCAACTGATAGAACCACTAAATGGGAAATCAGCAAAGATGCAGAAAGTATGAACAACACAAACAACGGGATCTAATAGTCGTACACAGAACACTCCCATTAACAATGGCAGGACATACAAAACACTCCTGCAATATTCATCAAAGGTCCACCACATCCTGGGATAAGCCTCAAATTGTTTAAAATAATTGGAACTACACAGAGTGTGTTCTCTGAGAATAATAGAATCAAACTAGAAACCAATAACACAAAACAAATAGGAAATCTCCAAGCAATTGAAAATTAAACAAGGACTTTTAAATAATTCATATGTCAAAAATAATGTCTCAAAGGAAATAAGGAAATACATAAAATTGAAAGGAAATGAAAATACAACATATAAAATTATGGTACCAAACAAACAAGCACTGTGAGGGAAAATGATGGCACTAAAGGCTTACATGTCTGAAATTTAAAATTTAAATGTCTGAAATCAATAATCTAAGTAAGTACTTCAAGAAACTAGAAAAGAAAGAGCAAAAGAAATCCTTAGAAAGAAATCCTTAAAGAAGTCAATAATAAAGATAAGAGCAGAAATCAATAAAAGGAAAAAAATCAATAAAATTTATAAACCTCTAACAACACTGACAAAGAGAATTCAATGAAAGGAAAAAATCAATAAAATTATAAACCTCTAACAATACTGACAAAGAGAAGACCTATCAAAATCAAAAATGGAATAAAGGAAATCATTATAGATTTTGTACCCATTAAAAGGGAAACAAAGAGAAACAAAGAATAACTTTACCCTCATAAAGTCAACACTTTTAGAAGAATCAATTCCCCGGGCACCTGGGTGGCTCAGTCAGTTAAGTGTCCAACTTTGGCTCAAGTCATAATCTCATGGTTTGTGAGTTCGAGGCCACATGGAGCACTGTGCTGACAGCTCAGGGCCTGGAGCATACTTCGGATTCTGTGTCTCCCTCTCTCTCTGCCCTTCCCCTGCTCTCTCTCTCTCTCTCTCTCTCTCTCTCAAAAATAAACATTAGAAAAATTTAAGAAGAATCAGTTCCTTCAAAACAAAAACTACAAAAACTCAATCAAGAAGAAACTGACAATCAGAACAATTCTGTGACTGTGAAATTAAAAGTCTCCCCTCAGAAGAGATCTCCAGTTCCAGATGATTTCAATAGAGAATTCTATCATACTTTTAAAGAATGAACATCAATTTGACACACTCTCAGAAATAGAAGAGGTAGAAATACTCTCAACTCCTTTTATGAGGCTATTACACTTATTTTTTTTAGTTTATTTATTTTTGAGACAGAGAGAGACAGAGCACGAGTGGGGGAGGGGCAGAGAGAGGGAGACACAGAATCCAAAACAGGCTCCAGGCTCTGAGCTCTCAGCACAGAACCTGACGTGGGCTCAAACCCAGGAACCATGAGATCATGATCTGAGCCAAAGTCGACGCTTAACCAACTGAGCCACCCAGGCGCCCCACACTTATTTTAAAACTAGAAATAAAAGACTGTACAATGAAAGAAAATTTTGTATATTCCTCATGAATTTGGAAGAAAACATCCTCAACAAAATATCAGGACATTGACCCAGCAATGTATAAATATACACATACACTATTACCAAGTGGAATTTATTCCAAACGTGGAAGACTAAATCAACATTTGAAATAAAACAATGTAATACATCATAGGCTAAATAAGAAATATAATATGATCTTATCAATGACATGGAAAAAGCATTTGCCAACCTAAGGCTGTCATTTATGATAAAAATTCTCAAAAAGCAAAAACAGAAGGGAACATCCCCAACTTCGTAAGAAATATCTACAAAAAACCTTCAGTTAATCAGCAAGCAAGGATGTCTACTCTCATCACTGTAATTCATCATACTACTAAAAGTTTAGCCATTTAATAAGGCAAGGAAAGTAAATGAAAGACATAGAGGTCAGAAAGGAGGAAATAAAGCTGGACCAATTTTCAAGTGGCGTGGAGGAAGCTAAAACACAAAAACAAAACAAAACTGATAACTGAGTTTAGCCTGAGGCAGTTCTCAAATCAAAATTAACACATAAACATAAACCAATTTAATTTCTATATATTATCAATGAACATGTGGAAATCAAAACTTTTAAACAACACTATTTATAATTGCTCCAAAGAAAATTAAATATTTAAGGATGAGTCTGACAAATCATGTGCAGGATGTGTATGCTAAAAAATTTTAAGCTCTGATTAAAGAAAAAAATAACCTGAACAATACAACATACAGAAGATACTGTAATGACATTGCATGGTGACAGATGGTGACCACACTTATCATTGTGAGCACTGAGTAATGGAATTGTTGAATCACTGTCTTGTACATCTGAAACTAATATAACACTGTATTTTAAGTCTACTTTAGTAATTTTAAATTTTTAAATAAAAAAAAAGCAGGGGTGCTTGGGTGGCTCAGTCAACTTCAGCTCATATCATGATATCACAGTTCGTGGGTTTAAGCCCTGCATGGGCTCCACAATGACCATGTGGAAGCCTGTTTGGGATCCTCTCTCTCTCTCTCTCTCTCTCTCTCTCTCTCTCTCTCTGTGTGTGTGTCCCTCCCACCCCTTTCTTTCTCTCTCAAAAATAAACTTTAAAAAAATTAAAAAATAACAAAAAATAAACAAGAAAGAAGACCTAAACAAATCCATGAACTGTGTTCATGGATTGGGTAACTCAACATAGAAAAATTGCCCGTTCTCCCTAAATTGAGCTAAGTCACAATCCATTTCTTATCAAAATCTGTCTCTGTAGACGTAGTGAAGCTTACCCTCAAATGTATCTGGAACACTTCAGGCCCTAGAATCACTAATGCAATCTTGACTAAGAATAACAAAGTGGGAACTATTATTCTACTTGATATTAGATTTACTAGATAGTCACAAAATAAAGACATTGTGGTATTGACAAAGGGGTTGAAATATCCATTTAATCGATGTATCAAAATAAAGAACACAGAAATAGACTCAAATAAATATGCCCAATTAAATTTTAGACAAAAATGTGAAAGCAATGCAAGAGGGAGAATCTTTTCAACAAATAGTGCAATGCTTTGTAGTTATTAATATATGAGTGTTTCACTTCACGGTGAAATGTAGTCCTAATTTATTCTTTTTAATAATATTGTAAAGAGAATGTGTGAGTTTAAATTTTTTCCTTTTTAGGATTCTTCATTGCTAGTTTATCAAAATATAAATTATTTTTTATTGATTTTGTATCTTGCAACTTTGCTGAATTTACTTATTAACTGTAATAATTAACTCTGGCCAAAATCAGGTCAGATTCACTACCTCTTGTCATTGAATATTTGGAAGACTGACTCCTCCCAAGAATGTATTCATGCCCTCTGACCTGGCTCAGGTTAAACAGGATAATGTTGGCCATCTTCTGTATGGAGGCCTATTGTCTTCTATTTATTTTTATTAAGCTGTTTATTTATATTAGTACGGACATATTATATTAGTATGGACACATGGATATTTATTTTATACTTTGAATATCCAATATTTCCTTATTTTCATTCTCAATTCTAGTTTTGTTCAGTAGGAGCTCACCAGTTGTCTTCTGCATGCCTTTGACATATTCCCATTATTGTTGGGGTAATTTAACAATTGTTTTTTATTAAGCCTCTATGATGAAGTAATTGTCTCAACATTAGGTAACAAGAGCATATGTTTCTTTCCAAATTGTGAGTTTTAAACTTTTTATGCAAGCAGTGATAGCTTGCAGACTTCACAGCTATGAATCACCAAATAGCAGGTGTATGCAAAGGGCAACACTGTTTCTTTACTGGTGCTAAAAATAAGTCAGAAATGAATCTTTCCTCTAATTCAGGCTGGAAGTCCAAACCATGATGAGAATGTCCTATGCATAGGAATACCTAAGAATCAGAGGACTGTGCTTGCAACATTAAGCTGGCATCTCCATTGAGGCAAATTTTCAAGACAGAACTTTCAAGAATAAAATTTACCAACTAGTTCAGAGTTAATTACAAGCCACTGAATTTCTGGAAACTCAGTAACTTTTGCTGCCTCAGCAAAGGGAGAAAGTAGATTGGCAAATCACACACCCTTTCCCCAGAACCACAAATATTACTGAACATAAATAGTGGCTTAGACCTGTGGGAATGGGGAAAGGTTGAGCAGGATAATGAGAAACTCAGTCTTATATTGAAATATTTCTTTTGATACCTCTGGGTCAAGGAGAGAAGTTCACAATGACCTCTAAACAGTTTGAAACCCTGACATTCACTCAGGTAGTTGATCAAGACAATATTCACTAACCACTGACTTTATGTCAGGCATGGAGCTGTGTCATAGGCATATGGAAATGTAGAGAATTCAGCCCAGCCTCAAGAGGCTGCCAAGGTGCTCTTTACACAGGAGGTAGCCATCGTGTTATTTAAGTGAACAAATTAATGAGTACATGCACATGCAGTTGAATAAACAGGAGAATTAATAACATGATGTGGGAGAAAAACCTGCTCTACTAGTTGATAAACCCTATGATAATACACTTGAGTTGATTTTTGTTTAGGATGTGATATAAGGTTCCAGCTTGACTCTTCTACTTGTAGATATCCAGTTTTTCCAGTACCATTTATTGAAGAAACTATCCTTTTGTCACTGTGTATTCTTCACACCTGTGTTGTGGATCAGCTGTTCATAGACACATAAATTTATTTCTGAACTCTCTATTCTATTGCATTAGTCTATACGTCTGTCTTTCTGCCAATATTATACTGTTTTGATTACTGCAGTTTTGGGATATATTTTGATATCAGGAATTACAATACTTTCAGCTTTGTTCTTGCTAAAGATTGCTCTGGCTATCTGAGATCTTTTGTTGTTGCTTTAAATTTAAGATTGCTTTTTCTATTTCTGTAAAGAACTATATTAAAATTTTGATAAGGGTTACATTGAATCTGTAGATCACTTCAGTTAATATGGACATTTTAACATAATTATTTAAATCCATGAACATGGATGTCTTTCCATTTACCTGTGTCTTCTTTAATTTTCACTATTTTTTTTTAAAACTTTCAGTGTATAGGTCTTTTATCTCTTTGGTTAAGTTTATTTCTAAGTATTATATTCTTTTTGTTGTCATTGTGAATGGGGTTGCTTTCTTAACTTCCTTTTTGAAAATTCATTGTTTGTGTATAGAAATGTGACTCCTTTATGGGGCGCCTGGGTGGCTCAGTTGGTTAAGCCTCCGACATCGGCTCAGGTCATGATCTCACAGTTTGTGGGTTCGAGCCCCGCATCGGGCTCTGTGCTGACAGCTCGAAGCCGGGAGCCTGCTTCAGTTTCTGTGTCTCCCTCTCTCTCTGCCCCTCCGCCGCTCATGCTCTGTCTCTCTCTGTCTCAAAAATAAATAAACATTTAAAAAAAGAAAGAAAGAAAGAAATGTGACTCCTTTTTATATGTTGATTTTGTATCCTGCATCTTTACTGAATTAATTTATTAGTTCTAAGTGTGTGTGTGTGTGTGTGTGTGTGTGTGTGCACGCGCGCGTAGGCTGTGAGGTATTCTGCATATATGATTATGTCATCTGCAAACAGAGATGATTTTTCTTCTTTCTTTTCCAATTTCAATGCCATTTATTTATTTCTCTTATCTAATTGCTCCAGCTAAAATTTCCAGTACTGTGTTTAATAGAAGAGGTGAGGGTGGGCACCTTTGCCTTATACTGACTCTTAGAGGAGAAATTTTCAGTTTTTCCCCATTGATTATGATGCTACCTATGAGCTTTCCATATATACCCTTTATCGTGTTCAGGTAAGTTCATTCTATACTTATTTTGTCAAGAGATTTTTAAAACCATGAATGGATGTTGAATTTTGTCAAATACTTTTTTCTTTCTATTGTGATGATTTTTTTCTTTAATTCTTTTGCTGTGGTGTATTACACTGATTGATGTGCTTATGTTAAGCAATCCTTGCATTCCAAGCATTAATACCTATTGATCAGGGTGTATGATCCTTTTTATTGGGCTTTTGTATTCATATTACTAACATTTTGTTGAGGATTTTTGCATCTATATCATCAGAGGTATTGGCCTGTAGTTTTCTTCTATTGTGGCTCCTTTATCTGGTTTTGGTATCGGAATGATACTGGCCTCACAAAATGTTTTTAGAAATGTTCTTCTTTTTGGGCACCTGGGTGGCTCAGTCAGTTCAGTGTCCAACTTCGGCTTAGGTCATGATCTTATTGTTTGTGAGTTAGAGCACCACATCAGGCTCTGTGCTGACAGGTCAGAGCCGGGAGACTGCTTCAGGTTCTGTGTCTCCCTCTCTCTCTGCCCCTCCCCCACTCGTGCTCTGTGTCTCTCTCAAAAATAAATAAACATTAAAAAAAGATAAATATTCCTTCTTCATTTTTTTTTGTAGAGTTTAAGAAGGATTGTTACTAATCATTGACTGTTTGGTAGAATTGACCCATGAAGCCATCTGGTCTGGTCCTAGGCTTTTCTGTGTTGGGAAGTTTTTAATTTTTGATTCAACCTTTTTATTTGTTAGTGGTCTATTCACGATTTCTAATTTTTCTTTATTTGATTTTTTAGACCATATGTTTCTAGGAATTCATCCATTTCTTCTAAGTTATCCAATTTGTTTGCATATAGTTGTTCATAATAGTCTCTTATGATTGTTTTATTTCTGAGATATCGGTTGTAATGTGCCACTTTCATTCCTGATTTTACTTATTTGAATCTGCTCTTTTTTTCTTAGTGTAGCTAAGGGTTTGTCTGTTCTGTTGATCTTTAAAAAAATACTTCAATTTTTCTATTCTCTACTTGATGTATTTCTGCTCTAATCTACTATATCCTTCCCCTTCCTTCTCCTAACTTTGGGCTTAGGATTTTTTTTCTCTTATTCTTTGAAATTTAAAGTTAGATTTTATTTGACACCTTTCTTCTTTATTAATGTAGGCATTACAACTATAAACTTCCCTCCTAGTATGTTTTTGCTGCACCCCATAGCTTTTGACATGTTGTGTTATTATTTTCATTTGTCTTGAGATACTCTTAACACTTTCTCTTGATTTCATTTTTGACTCAATGTTTGTTCAAATGTGTATTGCTTAGTTTTCAGTATTTGTGAATTTTTCTGTTTTCTAACAGTTATTGATTTCTAATTTCATGCCATTGGGTTAGAAAAGACACTTGAAATGATTTTTATTTTTGTTAAATGTGTTAATACTTGTGGCCTAATAGATTATGATAGATCTATGATAGATCATGACAGATCAATGATAGATCATTGAGAATGTTCCGTGTGTACTTGAGAATATAAGTATTCTGCTGTTGTGTGCAAACTTCTGAATATATCCGTTATGTCCATTTGGACTGTAGTGATGTTCAAGTCTGCTATTTTCTTACTGATTTTCTGTCTGAATGCTCTATCATTATTGAAAGTAGGGTATTGAACTTTTCTATTACTATTAAATTGCTGCCAATTTCTCCCTTCAGATCTGTCAATATTTGTTTTATATTTGTAGGTGCTCTGATATTGGCTGCATATACACTTATAGTTTTTATATCTTCCTGTTGAATTGACTCTTTTATCATTATATGATATCCTTATGTACTTTAAGCCAGTTTTTACAAGATTATTTTGTCTGACATAAACATAGCCACCCCTGTTTTCTCTTGGTACCATTTGTATGGTATATAACTTTTTTCATCCCTTCACTGTCAGCCTATGTATGTCCTTAGATCTAAAATGAGTCTCCAAAAGCAACCCTGAGAAAGAAAAACAACCTTGGAGGCATTATACTCCCTGCTTTCAATATATAGTTTGAAATATATTAAAAACTATAGTAATCAAAACAATATGGTATTGACATAAGAACAGACACATAGAGCAACGGAACATAATAGCAAACCCAGATTTAAATCCCCGCCTATTTGATCAATTCATTTATGACAAAGGAGCCAAAAATATACAATGATGAAGGGACAAGTTTCCTCATTAAATGGTGTTGGGACAAATAAACAGCTACATGCAAAAGAATGAAACTGGACACTATCTTACACCATATACAGAAATTAACTCAAAGTGGATTACAGACTTGAACATGACATCTGAAACCATGAAACTCCTAGAAGAAAATATAAGCAGTAAGATCCTTCACCAAAGTCTTGGCATTGATTTTTTGGATTTGACACCAAAAATAAAAGCAACAAAAGCAAAAATAAGTGGGACTACATCAAACTAAAACATTTATGCACAGCAAAGGAAACAATCAACAAAATGAAAAAGCAACCTAGTGAATTGGATAAAACATTCATAAGCCATTTATCTGATAGGAGGTTAATATCTGAATATATTTAAAAAATTCAAACAACTCAATAGTAAAAAAAAAAATCCAATTTAAGAGATCTGAATATTTTTCTGAAGAAGACATACGGATGGCTAACTGATACATGACACATGAAAAGATGCTCAACATCACTAATTATCAGGGAAATGCAAATCAAAACCACCATGAGATATCACCTCACACCTGTTAGAATGACTATGAACAAAAAGACAAGAAACTGTTGAGGATGTGAAAAAGGGGAACTCTTGTACCTTGTTGGTGATGTAAATTGGTGCAGCTTCTATGAAAAACAGCATGAAGTTCCTTAAAAAATTACAGTCATGTTATTCAGAAATTCTACTTCTGGGTATTTATCCAAAGAAAGTAAAAACACTAACTCAAAAAGATACATGCATCCTATGTTTATTTGAGCAATATGTATAATAGTAAAGAGATGAAAATAACCTGTGTCCATCAAATGAATGAAGGGATAAAGAAAATGTGATATATAACAATATTAATGTATAATAATAATAACAATGTTATTTATTCAGCCATAAAGGAGAATGAAATATTGCCATTTGTAACAACACGGGTGATCCATGAGGGCATTATGCGAAGTGAAATAAGTCAGACAGAGAAAGACAACTGTATGATCGCACTTATATATGTGGAATCTTAAAAAAAAAAAAAGAAAGAAAGAAACTGAGCTCATAGATAGAGAATGGATTGGGATTGCTAGAGCTATTGATGGGGAATGAGTGAAATGAGTAAAAAGAGTAGAAGGTACCAGCTACCAGTTATAAGATAAATAAGTCATCAGGATGTAACATATAGAATAGCGATTGTAGTTAGTAATACCATAGTGTATATTTGAAAGTTTCTGAGAGTAAATCTTAAAATCTTGTCACCAAAAAATTATTCAATTATGTATCATGACAGATGTTAACTACACTTATTGAGGTGACTATTTCAAAATATATACAAATATCTGGGGCACCTGGGTGGCTCAGTTGGTTAAGTGTCAGACTCTTGGTTTCAGCTCAGGTTATAATCTCATGGTTCATGAGTTCAAACATCACATTGGGCTTTGCACTGACAGTGTGTAGCCTCCTTGGGATCCTCTCCCTGTCTCTCTTCACTTCCCCTGCTTGCTTGCTTTCTTTCTGTCTATATATATATATATATATATATATATATATATATTTGTGTATATATGTACAAATATCAAATCATTATATTGTATACATGAAAAATAAGATAAAATTTTGGTTTTATAATCCAAACTAGTTAAAAATAAAACTTTAAAAATTTTTTGATATGATTCTGGTGTTGACTTTTATTCTGACTTTAGAATCATATGCATTTGTTATAGAAAAATAAAATTCAGAAGAATGAAAAACCAGAAAAATAATTTAAAAGCAACTATAGCTGCCAAATAATGGTGACTCTTGCTGCCTCTTTACTTTTGTATCTTGTCATATTTTTTCTACAGATGTATGTGTTTGTGCGTGACAGCATGGGGGGTTATAAATTGAGATCATAACTTATGTTATGTCATATACACATTTTTTCCTCAAACAATATGTAATGACCATTTGTCTAGCTCATTAAATATGTTACTTTTAAAGACTACATAGTAACATAAATTATGTATATACCATAGTTATTTTTTACATAAATTTTATCATATAACATATATACCATCTTTGTGGATAAATGTATAACATGTAAAAACATAACATACCACATTCATAATATTCATTTATAGGTAATTTTGACATGTCTATGATTTACTTTAAAAATCCTGCAGGAAATTATAATTGCAAATTTGAAAATAATTTTTTTTAAATATATTGAGTCTCTTGGGTGGAGGTTTGGCAAAATGAGTGAAGGGAATCAAACTGCACAAAACTCCTGGTTATAAAATAAGTCATGGAGGGGCATCTGTAATGCCTCAGTCAGTTGGGTGTCTGACCCTTGATTTTGGCTCAGGTCATAATCCCAGGGCTGTGGGATCAAACTCTGCTTTGGGCTCTGTGCTGAGTGTGGAGTCTGCTTAAGATTCTCTCTCTCTCCCTCTCTCTCTCTCTCTCTTTCTCTCTCCCCCTCTTCCTCTTCCCCTCTCCCCCACTTGTTCTCTCTCTCTTTCTAAAAATATAGCTAAATAAATAAATAAATAAATAAATCATGGGATGTAATGTACAGCATGATGATTACATTAATAATATTGTGTTGCACATTTAAAAGTTGCTAAGGGAATCCATTTTAGACCTGATCACAAGAAAAAACTTCTTGTAACTATCTGTGGTGATGGGTGTTAACTAGAGTTATTGTGGTAATCATTTAGCAATATATACAAGTATAAAATCATAATGTTGTACACCTGAAACTAAAATAATATTATGTCAATTCTACCTTAATAAACTAGATGAATAAATAACAAGAATCTTTTGTAGACATTGTATGGGTAGGGTAGATCACTTATATTTAATCCATTCAGCTACTCTATGCCTTTGGATTGGAGAGTTTAGCCCATTTACATTTAAAGTAATTATTGATAGATAAGAGCTTATTATTGCCATTTTGTTAATTGTTTTCAATCTGTTATGATTTTGTTTTGCCCTCTCTTTCTATCTTTTTATCTGATGATTTTATTTGATGGGATGTTTTTGTAATAATTTTCTTTGATTCTTTTCTCTCTTTTGTATATCTACTGTATGTTTTTTATTTGTGGTTACCTTGTGTTTTTAACAAAATATCATGTAATTATAACCATCTTTTTTAAGTTAATAATAACTTACTTTAATCACATACAAAAATGCTACACTTTACTATCCCACATACACACACACTGTGTTCTTGTAGTTAGTTTGCTTCTTTTTTTAATGTGTTTACACTAATAAGTTTTTGTCTTTTAACATTTATATTAACATTAAAACTAATTTATGCACCACCATTACTTTGTTACTTTACTCTGTACATGCCTATATACCTATCTTTATGCTTTTGTGATTCTGTAGCATGTTTTTGTTTCAATTTGAAGAACTCTCTTAAGCATATCTTGTGGACAGCTTTTAAGGTGATGAACTTTCTCAGTTTTTATTTGTCTGGACCATTAGCTCTCTTTTAAAGCATAGTTTTTCTAAATACAGTATTTTTGATTGGCAGCAATTTTTTTTTGTTTCTTTTAGTACTTTGAATATATTTTTTCACTCTCTCCTGGCCTGCAAGGTCTCTATTGAGCTATCCACTTTTTGTCTTCTCAGGATTCCCTCACATGTGAGGAATCACTTTTCTTTGGCCACTCTCAAAATTCTCTTAATCCTTGACTTTTGATAATGTCACTGTACTGTGTCTTGTTGTAATCTTCTTTAGTTTGATCCTATTGGGACCCTTTGAGTTCCATGAATATGGATGTTTATTGCCCACAAAACTGGGGTAGTTTTCAACCATTATTTCTTTAAATAAGCTTTCTGACCATTTCTTTCTCTCTTCTCCTTCTGAGATTCCCATAATGTATATATTGGTTTTTCTGATAATTCTTCATAAAACTCATAGGCTTTCTTCACTTTTTTTCTTTTCTTTTCTTTTTTCATTTTTTTTCCTTCAGGTCCACTGATTCTTTCTTTTGTTTGACCAAATCTTATGTTGAAGCTCTCTATTGCATTTTTCATTTCATTCATTGCATTCTTAAGTTCAGGAATTTTTTATTTGCTTCTTTTTTTATGATTTCTATCTTTTTCTTGAACTTATTACTTTGTGCATGTATTGTTTTCCTGATTTTGTTGCATTGTCTATCTGTGTTCTTTTGTAATTCACCGAATTTCCTTTAAACGATTATTTTGACTCTTTGTCAGGCAGTTCATAGATACCCATTTCTTTGGGATCTAAAATAAGACATTTATTGTGTTCCTTTGGTAATATCATGTCTCCTTAATCTTTAAGGTTCCTTACAGCCTTTCATTGGTGCCTGTGCATTTGAAGGGGTTACCTCTTCCAGACTTTATGGACTGGCTTCTGTGGGTATATAACTTCATCTATGAGTGGGCACTGTCTAAATGGGATGTGTAACAGTTCCAGGTCTGGGGACATGCAAGAACAACAGTTTCAATGGCATGTAGGGTACCATTTCCAGAAAAATATGGTGGGACACCCAGGGCTGGGGCAGAGGAATGCAAGGCTGTGACTCCAGCTCTGTGCAGACAGCAGTAGTGGTGGCTTCAGTGGAACACAACAGCGTAGACTTTAGGTAGCTCCATCTGTTGAGGTCAGTGTCAACATCAGCAAAGACTTCAAAGGCTTTTAGCAACTAAGGCTGCAGGTGTCTGTGGTGGCAGCAAAGGCTGCTAGGGCCCTCAGTGGTAAAAGCTGCTGGGGTCTTTCTACCCTTTTTCCCTCATAGGGAGATGTCAGGGGCAGGGGATCCTTATTTGTGTCAAGTTGCGCCAGCCTGGGGGATTGAGTGATAAAGGTAGAATGCTTCCTATGCTTTTCTATGTGTTCTTAGTCTTTTTCTTCCACAAGGCTATTTCAGCTTATTATTATACTCTAAGGCTCTCCCTGAGCTATTTTCATGTATAAGTAGTTGCTTAATCATTGTTTTGGTGAGGGCATGAGGGCTGAGACCTTTTAGTCTACCATCTTGCTGATATCACTCTTGATACACCCAGTGGTAGAGTGAAAATAGCAGGACCTGGGAACCACCAGGAAGACATCTAACCTGGCCTACGCTGGTTCAAATGGCAAAAAGCATTGGATAAATAAATTTCATTTTCATCCTGTTCAGAGAAATTACCCCCAAACCAATGAGAAATCAGCACTGAATTACAGATTGGCTATGTTATAAATCACAGCACTTCCCATACAAAAAGCCCAGTGAGCGTGATTGGCATAACAGCTGCAGTCAGAATCTGAGAGGTCATGCAGCTTTGTGTCCTCGGTGAGTTCTCCCACTATGTGGCCCCAGACCAGCTACCCCCATCCACCCTCTGGTTTCTAAGTGTACAAATTTGTCACAATAACATGATACCTAAATCTGCTGAACTCAAAGAGCTTTATGAGATAAAAATGATATGATAATAGTAAAAATACCTTGAAAAATTCAAACACTTTTACATAGGTAGAATATCATGTATAATAATGATTTTGTTAATTATTACTTTACGGTTGGTCAGTCTCCTCTCTACTGGGAGGAGAGGAGGCTGGGATGAAGAAATGAAGTAAAATGTGCACAAATTCTGGAACTGGAAGTAAATAAATAACAGCCGCATCAAACCAGAGGATGCTTTGAAAAAGGACTACTGTGCATTAATAATCAGCCTAAATTCCCTGGGAGTAACTTATGGAAAGATAAATGCTAGAATGGAGTATGTAGTAAAGTCCCCTAAAATGAGATAATTCATAAGAAGTACTTAGAACAGTGCTTGGCACATAGTAAGTGCCCAATAAATGTTAGCTATTGTTGTTATAAATATTAAAGTCATTTTTACACTCAGGGAGAATCTTATATTTCCTTTTATGACACTGTGCTCATTTAGGGAGAAGTGACTAATGTCTTTTCTGTTGTTTATATCTGCTGTCTTTCTTTTTTTTTTAGCTTAGTGTAATATCACTAGCATGGGTTTTTGAGTCAGGCATATCTGAATTCTAATCCCTGCCCTCCCACATGCCAGCTCTGCAATCTTGAGGGAGTCACTTAACCCCAGTGAGCCTGTTCATTCTTGGGTGAAAGGGGAATAAATGCAGGTGCAAGAACCACACCTCAGAAGATAATATCTTGAGCTGAGTCCAAAAGAATTAATTAGGAACAATCCAGATAAGTCAAAAGTGGTCAGGACATTCTAGGAAGGTAGCAGAGCCTGCACAAGGACATTACAAAAAGATGTAATGAGGATAAGGATGGTGATTCAGGAATCTACAAGGAAATTTTGTATGGCTATTGTTTGTGTGGAAATGGGGATGATGAAGAATGAAAGTAAGAAAAAAAAGTCTAGTGATGGAGAAGTGGGCTGGGTTTCAGAGGCCTCAACTGCCACACCTAGGAATTCAGATTTCTCCTCCATAGACACTGGGGATTGAATGGGGTATTAAACACAATAAGTAACAATAATCAGTTTGCTTTTGGCAAAGATGATCAAACTTCAGCTTCAATGCAAACAGTTGAAAATCCTCATTCATTTGGCTTAAATATAAAGAAAATATCTTACATATAACAAAAAAAGCTTGAACTAATGGTTGGTTAACTCAAAAATATCATCAAAAACTCAGATTCTTTTTATCATTTTACTCTACATGTTGGGTTGTTCTCATGTAAGAATTCCTCATGGTTTCAAGATGGCTGCAACAGTTTCAGCCCTTTCACACTTCACCTAATACCCAGTATTGTTATTTCTCTTTTTCTTCTGTAAGGAGGGACAAAATCTTTTCTCAGGCACACACACCCGTTGTAGACTTCCCCTTGTGTCTTCCAGCCAGATTTGCATCCCACTCTGATGCCTAAAGGACTAATTGGCAAGAAGCTTTGGATTGACATGGTTGACTTACACTAATCTATAGATAGGCCAGAGTTTCATGAAGAAGGATGAATCTTAAAAAGTGGAATTCTGGGGATGCCTGGGTGGCTAGGTCAGTTGAGCATCTGACTTCAGCTCAGGTCATGATCTGGAGGTTTGTGGGTTCAAGCTCCACATTGAGCTCACTGCTGTCAGCCCAGAGCCCTCTTTAGATCCTCTGTTCCCCCCCCCGTTTGCCCCTCCCCTGCTCACACTCCCTTTCTCAGATAATAAAAATGAACATTTTTTTAAAAAGTGGAATTCCGTTCAAAAGGAAGAAGTGAGGTAGCTGTTGAGAAGACCACAAGGTGGTTCTATCACAGTTGCAGATAAAGACTGGAGGCAAGAATACCTTGCTCCTGTTTAAAGGGTCCAAACAATGTGTGGTGAAGCATCATGTGTGGTAACCACGGTGAAGAGAAAAAAGAAAACTAGTGAGATTTTTAGGGAAATTTGGGAAATCAAGAGACTCTGTGGGAGGATTTGTGCAAAGACACACCAACAAATAGCAATGGCCTCCATCAGAGCTAGTCTGGCATCCACCGTTTTACGTATTTTTAGTACACTTGGGCAGAGAAAGATCTGGCCAGAAGCTGCTTAGCATGAAACCTCCTTAGCAGGAGTCTTGTTCAGAAGGGTAGAAGGACCTCAGCCTGGAGGGTGCTAACTTGCTGTTTGTTTTAGCTAGCAATTTGACAATGAGAATCTTGGGAAAATCACTACTAAACGATTTGCAATAGAGTGCATTCAGCCTCAAAATCTGAATGTATCTATAATTACTGTATGCCGTGTGAAAGCAGGCAAACACTGTTTACATAAACACAATAAACACAGGGTTTTCACTGCATGCAATTTACATTAATGAATATAATGTTACTAATACTGTCAAACTCTAACATTTACAAGTGTGAACAGCTTAGCCAAGATCAGGTGCATCTGCATCCCAGTTGCTTAATTAAGGCATTATTTGGATTCTTCAACTTTCACTCAAACCTAAATCAAACCTTCAATTTAAAAATACCTTTTTCAGTGACGCCTAGGTGGCTCAGTCAGTTAAGCAACTGACTTTCACTCAGGTCATGAGCTCGTGGTTTGTGGGTTCAGGCCCTGTATCAGGCAATGTGCTGCTGACAGCTCAGAGTCTGGAGCCTGCTTGGGATTCTGTGTCTCCCTCTCTGTCCCTCCGCCATTTGTTCTCTGTCTCTGTCTCTGTATCTCTCTCTCAAAAATAAACATTAAAAAATTTTAAATACATTTTAATACAATTTTATTCAGTTTAAATGCCGGTTTTCTCCTATTCTCATTTTCATGGAGTTAAGTGTGTAAATATGACTGATCTTACCTTTTTCCTGATTACCAGGGAAAGGAAGCATAGATTTACTCTGTTGGAGCTGTAAGAAACTGACTACAAAATTGGCTATCAAGAAGTAGTAGTAAGTTCAGAATTCTTCTACAATGCATAAGGAAAACCCGGTGCCCGGGTGATCTGTGAACTCTACAGTTCCTCAGGGACTCCTTCAGTAGTGGGCAAGAATTAAGTCCAGTTGGCTCCAAGTATCTGGTACAACATGGCAACCACAATTAAAGTAAGTCCATACAAATTAAAATAATAGAAGCTAAGAGATTTTTAGTGTAATTTCCTTCACTTTTGTCTCTCTTCAGTTTGTGTGCAAGAAGACACAAACCCGTGCTTCTTGCAGGAACATTTTACTTCAAAATGTAATTTTTCTTGGGATCCAAGTGAAATTATTTTGTATGTAACAAGTAATTCATGTCCCCTCGCCTGGAGTCAGGCACACACTCTGCTGCCATCTGTGAAGCCATTCTCAAAACATAATCTGCAGCCAGCTTAACAGCTATAAATAGCTCTCCTCCACTCTGGGTAGCAACACTGTGTTGGTACAATATGTTTCTCCATAATTCCATCTAATTTCTTTGGCCACACTCAAATTCAGTTTTTAAATAGTCAGTTTTCCTTTAGTGCAGGCAATGGTTTATTTTTGGTGTTAGTACTTGCTATAAAAAGGAGAATACCTATTAGGAATAATGCTTGTTTTTATAACACACCATCAAGAATGGCAGCATTTTAGCCCAAGATGATAAAGGGAAAAGGAGGCCAAATTCACTCCCTCAAGTACATTTCTGGATGAAACCATAGAAAATTGCTGATTGGGGGTTGGAGTGGGACACTTCCATGATCCAGACAAATGTGCTTGATGGCCACAGGTCTTAGAGTCCAATGCCAAGTGCACACTGCAGAAAGCTGGGTGCAGAGAGGCATTCCTTCAGGCATGGGGTGCAGATCCTCGGTTTCTCCTACACCTTGTGGTGCAGAGTACTTATGGGAAAAAATAATCTCCCAAGCATGGGGATTGATAGCAAAAAAATGATGATTATTAACCTCCTCTGGGTCTCCTTCAAGGACTAGGAATTGCTTATTTATCCCTAGTGTGGTTCTACTCTGCAAGCTCCACACCCTCAAGCAGGCATATTGCATCACCTCCCTCAGAACAAACACACACAAGACAGAGGCAGGCCCCCAGTGGTGAGCTCTCCATTCTCAACTGACATACATCTGTGTTTCTGTGGAGAAGGTGCCCCTCCTCTGTCAGGTCACTCTCAATCTTGGATCCCTTTCTATTCGCTTCATTTATTACTCTAGTTTCTTCTGTATGCTCATTGCTTTTGGACTGCTGCTCATCCCTATCTGTAAACATGCTCAACTCTCTTTAAAAAAATGAGATTTCCCTCTCTTTGTGGTTCCTTCTAATTATACTCCTATTTCGTTCCTCATTAAACCCATATTTTATTTATTCATCCATTTCTTTATTCAATAAATAGTTATTGAGCATCTCTGTGTTAGAAATTTTTCTAGATTTGGAGGACATGGGCAAATGTGCTGCCCTGTGGCATTCACACTCTAGAGGGGAAAGCAGACACCACCTGTCTGCTCCCACCTAGCTTGGTTAGGACACTTGTTAGAGATGGCATGCAAAGCACAAACAACAAAGAAAATATAGATAAGTGGGGCTTCATCAAAATTATAAACTTCTGTTCTTCAAAGAAAATAATCAAGAAAATAAAAGACAGCATAAAGAATGGGAAAATATATTTCAAACCATCTGAAAAAGGGACTTGCATTAAGAACATATAAAGAGACTTAGAGGCAAGATGGTGGAGAAGTAGGGAGCTCTGTAATCTCCACCCACCTGCAACTATCAAACTGAGAAGGACTAAAGCCACAATACTCTGATCTGCAAGAATGGGAGGTGTACTCACAGAATCCTTATAGATGACAGCATCATAGATGCCTGAGTGAGTGTAAACTGGGGCCACCAGCCCAATGCAGAGCCAGAGGAGAGAGCCCAGAGCGGCGGTGGTGCAGAGCCATGGAGGGTGGCAGTGTGTGGAGAGGCAGCCCAGGGGAGAGCACCCAGAACGGTCATGCAGGGCTGCAGAGGGCCGTGCATGGAGCGGCGGAGCAGAGGAGTGGAGGGCTGTGCACAGAGCTGCCATGCAGAGTGGCGGAGAGCCAAGGAGAAGAGAAAGAGAGACTGAAAATACTCATAGAGTGGTCTCTGGAGAGGGGAGGGACCTAGGCCCAGGACAGAGAGAGACACTACCATCCCATATATAGCCACAAGGTGCAGGGAGAGAAATTCGTCCCCCTCAGCAGGCTTCTTCTTCCTTGGGCTCGGTGGCTCGCCGACTACAGGCGGAGCCAGGAAAAAGTTGGCTCTCCAGTCCCCCTACTCAATCCCGGCTAGAAAGCCGCCCGCCTGAGGGAGGACATCTCATCAGGGGCAGTAGCATTAAAGTGAATGGACTAGGATTTGGAAAGAGACGGGGCTTGGGAAAAGCAACTTGGCCCACCCGAGGCACAGGGAGATCAGACTCAAAAGAATGGCTTGCAAAGCGAGGTCCAAAGAGGGCTGGGGCGCCTCCATTCTTTTCCCCTAAACCACCAAGGTGGGGCCTCTGAGAGCAGCCCCCGAGACCCAACCTACCTACACCAAGCCACGCCCATCCGTGCTGGAGAGCTGCCATTTTTTTTTGTTTTTATTTTTTGTTTTTTTCTTTTCCTTTTCCCCCCTTTTTTTCTTTTTTCTATTTTCTTTTTTCCTTCTTTTCTCCTTTTCCCCCCCTGCAGGCTGGGAAAGAACAACATTTATGCACTGGCGCGATTAGATCAATTCTTGCCATCCAGATATATTTTCCCTTATCTCGTTCTTATATCCCCCCTCCTCAGGTTTTATGCTCTCAGACTGTCCTTTGTCTTTGGTTGTTTCTGTCCCCCCCTTCTTTTTTTTCCTTTCCTTTCTTTTCTTGTCTCTTCTTTTTTTTCTTCCCCTTTTGGTTTATTTGTTTATTTGATTTGTCTGTGCGTTTGTGTGCTTTTGTTCCCTGTGTGTTTGTCTGCGTGTTTTCCTTTTCAGGGCTACCTCAAGAAACAAGCCAAAGTACACATGATGGAGAGTCCCAAATATCGCTGAGTAGGGAAATAAAATAATCAAAGGCACAACAAGAGAAACCAAGAGACACCATTAAAAGAACACTTTCTGAAACAACAGGCCCTGGACAGTCAATGAGCCTCCTTTAATAGAGCAATACTAACAGGTGCACAGGGCTTAACAAGCTTTTAAAACTGACAAGAGACAGAAAGCTAGACAAAATGATGAAACCAAAGAACTCTCCTCTAAAGAAATTCCAGGAAGAAATCAAAGCCACAGAACTGCTCAAAACAGACATAAGCTACATAACTGAACAAGAACTTAGAAAAATTGTCATAAAATTAATCGCTGGGCTTGAAAAAAGCATGGAAGTCATCAGAGAAGCTTTTGAAACAAAGATGAGGGACCTTCAAAATAGCTGTGATGAATTTAAAAAGGCTATAAATGAGGTGCATAATAAAATGGAGGCGTCCAATGCATGGACTGAAGAGGAAGAGAGGAGAATAGGTGAATTGGAAGACATAGAGCGAAAGTGGAAGCTGAGAAAAAGAGAGAGAAATTGATACAGGAGCATGAAAGGAGAATTGGGTGCCTGAGTGATACAATCAAACGGAATAATATCCGTATCATAGGAGTTCCTGAAGAAGAAAGAGAAAAAGGTCCTGAAGGGGTGCTTGATCAAATTATAGCTGAGAACATCCCCATTTTGGGGAAGGAAAGAGACATTGAAATTCAAGAGGCACAGAGAACTCCCCACAGACGTAACTTGAATTGATTTTCAGCACAACATATCATAGTGAAATTGGCAAAATATAAGGATAAAGAGAGAATTCTGAAAGGACTTAGGGATAAAAGGGCTCTAACATACAAAGGGAAACCTATCAGAGTGGTTACAGACCTATCTACTGAAATTTGGCAGGTCAGAAAGGAATGGCAGGAAATCTTCAATGTGATGAACAAGAAAAATATGCAACCAAGAATCCATCATCCAGTGAGCCTGGCATTCAAAATAAAAGGAGAGATAAAGGTGTACCCAAATAAACAAAAATTGAGAGAATTCATCACCACCAAACCAGCCCTACAAGAAATCCTAATAGGGACTATATGAGGGAAAGGTAGTAAAGAATATAAGGTACCAGAGATATGACTAAAAACATGAACTCTACAGAGAACACAATGAATCGAAACCCACATTTTTCAATAAGAACACTGAATGTAAATGGACTGAATGCTCCAATCAAACAACACAGGGTAGCAGAATGGATAAAAAAACAAAATGCATCTATCTGCTGTCTACAAGAGACTCATTTTAGACCTGAAGACACGTTCAGATTGAAAGTAAGGGGATGGAGGAATATCTATCATGCAACTGGACCTCAAAAGAAAGCCCAGAGTAGCCATACTTATATCGGTTAAACTGGAATTTAAAGTAAACGCAGTAACAAAAGATGAAGAAGGACATTATATAGTAATTACAGGGTCTCTCCATCAGGAAAAGCTAACAATTATAAACATCTATGCATCGAATTTGGGAGCACCCAAATACATAAAACAATTAATCACAAACAGAAACAATCTTATTGATAAGAATGTGCTTATTGTAGGGATTTTAATACTCCACTTACAGCAATGGATAGGTCAACCAGACAGAAAATCGCTAAAGAAACAATGGATCTGAAGGGCACATTGGAACAGATAGAAATAATAGATATATTTAGAACTCTGCCTCCTGAATCTAGGAAATTCACTTTCTTCTCATGTGTGCATGCCACATTCTCCAAGATAGACCATATACTGGGGCATAAAGCAGCCTTCCATAAATACAAACGAATTGAGATCATACCATGCACACTTTCACATCACAATGCTATGAAACCTGAAATCAATCCCAGGAGAAAGTCTGGAAAACCTCCAAAAATGTGGAGGTTAAAAACCACCTTACCAAAGAATGATTGGTCCAATCAGGCATTAGAAAAGAAATTAAAACATATATGGAAACAAATGAAAATTAAAATACAACAATTCAAACTCTCTGGGACGCAGCAAAGGCAGTCCTAAGAGGAAAGCATATTGCAATCCAGGACTATTTCAACAAACTAGAAGAAGCACAAATTCAAAATCTAACAGAGCACCTAAGGAAACTAGATGGGTAATAGTAAGAGCAACGCAAACCCAGCAGAAGAAGAGAAATAATAAAGATCAGGGCAGAAATAAACAATATAGAATCCGAAGAAACAACTGAACAGATCAATGAAACCAACAGTTGGTTTTTTGAAAAAATAAACAAAATTGATAAACCTCTAGCCAGGCTCCTCAGAAAGAAAAGAGAAAACACGCAAGTAGACAAAATCATGAATGAAAATAGATCTATCACAACTTATACCTCAGAAATACAAGCAATCATCATTGATTATTATGAAAAATTATATGCCAACAAACTGGACAATCTAGAAGAAATGGACAAATTGCTAAACACACATGCACTACCAAAATTCAAACGGGAAGAGATAGAAAATCTGAAGAGACCCATAACCAGTGAAGAAATAGAATCAGTTATCAAAAATGTCCCAACGAATAAGAGCCCAGGGCTGGATGGCTTTCCAGGGGAATTCTACCAGACATTTAAAGCAGAGTAAACACCCATTCTTCTCAAGCTATTCCAAAAAATAGAAATAGAAGGAAAACTTCTGAACTCATTCTACGAAGCTAGCATCACTTTGATTCCCAAGCCAGAAAGAGACCCAAAAAAAAGAGAACTACAGGCCAATATCCTTAATGAATACAGATACAAAAATCCTCAATAAGATACTAGCAAATCGAATTCAACAGCATATAAAAAAATTATCCATCACGATCAAGTGGGATTCATTCCTGGGTTACAGGGCTGGTTCTATATTCACAAATCCATCAATGTGATACATCACGTTAACAAAAAGCAAAGATAAAAACCATATGATCCTGTCAATAGACGCAGAAAAAGCATTTGACAGTATACAGCATCCTTTCTTAATAAAAGCCCTCGTTTAAGTCTGGATGGAAGGAACTGATTTAATATGATAAAAGCCATTTATGAAAAGCCCACAGCTAATATCATCCTCAATGGAGAAAAACAGAGCTTTCCCCCTGAGATCAGGAACACGACAGGGATGTCCACTTTCACCAATGGTGTTTAACATAGTTCTGGAAGTCCTAGCATCAGCAATCAGACAACAAAAGGCATCAGAATTGGCAAAGAAGAAGTCAAACTTTCACTTTTCACAGATGACATAATACTCTACATGGAAAACCCGACCGACGTCACCAGAAGCCTTCTAGAACTGATCCATGAATTAAGCAAAGTCGCAGGGATAGGTTGCATTTTTATAAAGCAATAATGAAGCAACAGAAAGAGAAATCAAGAAATTGATCCCATTCATAATGGCATGAAAAACCATAAAATACCTAGGAATAAACCTAACCAAAGATGTAAAAGACCTGTAAGATGAAAACTATAGAAAGCTTATGAAAGAAATTGAAGAAGACACAAAGAAATGGAAAAGCATTCCATGCTC